>JACXIT010000166.1:610618-669445 GCA_014737525.1 Bombus difficillimus
AAAAAAAAAAAAAAAAAAAAAAAAAAAAAAAAAAAAAAAAAAAAAAAAAAAAAAAAAAAAAAAAAAAAAAAAAAAAAAAAAAAAAAAAAAAAAAAAAAAAAAAAAAAAAAAAAAAAAAAAAAAAAAAAAAAAAAAAAAAAAAAAAAAAAAAAAAAAAAAAAAAAAAAAGAAAAGAATGTAACTATCGAACTTAATTTGGAATTTCGACAAAATGCTTCCGTTCGAGTTCTTAAATGAACGTTTATCTTTCTGAATATGGAGTAAAAAGATATTAGAAACGAGATGATAGCTTGGAGTTCACTGTTCTTCGGCACAAGATAAATGTCCTAGCACCTTTCTACTCGTCCAAAAGCTATCCTGTTCCGTCCCAAATGCGTGTTCCATGACCTAGTTTACGTTCTTGTTATAGGGCATCCGACTTGTTTGCAATTCACAGCGAACATGATCGTTTCTGTTCGCAAGTACAGGTGGCAGTGTATCGAATGCAAATGCTGTTCCATTTGTGGTACTTCTGACAACGATGTGAGTATTCATTACCATTTTTCGGGTTTCCCTTACGCTTTACGCGACCGAGACAAAGAACAATCCACGTGTAGCTACTTCAACTATTTTGATTTTCCTCCTCTGTCACGAAAGGACAATGTTGCTCGAATACCCTTTATTCTTTATATACGTTGATTCTTTTGTTGCTATTAATACGTTAACTATCATTGTGTGATCATCAGAGAAAAAAAAAAATGTTTATTTTTCTAGAATGATTAAAATAATATGAATTTACTTATTGATTGAATAAATTTAAAATAGTTGATTGACATTGTAGTATGAAACATTTATTCAAGAATTGCTTATTTTATAATATTTTACAAAATTAATACTATAGTATGCTATATTGAAACATTTTAATCTATCAAGACCATTGAAACAAAACAGGTCGGTCATCGTATGATTAGGTATCTCTTACGATTATCATTTATTTTAAAAAATTGTTGGTTTTAAATCAAAATAGTTTGAGGAAGATGTACGAAAATACATTGACGGTTCTAAATCTTATCAAATTGTTTGACCTATTACAACGCGTTACTAATATCTTTTATCAAGAAAAAAAGAAAAGAAAAAGTTTGTGATTATCGAAAATGAACAATGGATCAGACTACGTCTGAATAAGTGAATACCGTAGTAGGATAATCGTAAAGAGGAAGAGATAGTAAACTGTATAAAGCAACGATCGCGTATCACTACACCCAGTTAGTTAGGCATCGTTGGAAGCTAATTAATTGTTTCGCGAACCAAACTAGGATCAGCTGCTGTTCTGTGACGACTGTGATCGTGGATACCATATGTATTGTCTGTCTCCACCTCTTGCGTCTCCTCCCGAGGGCTCCTGGTCTTGCCGTCTGTGCATAGCAGAGTTTCATCGCCGTGATTAAGAATCTTTTGTCTCGTAAATAAGTGACGGATTTTATCTATTTGCTGTGGTGCAGTGGCCGTTCTCGAATTAGGAGAGTATTCCATAAGCTCGCTCTTCTTTCTAGTATTACGATAAACGCAAATGTACTTTCAAGTGAACCCTTCTTTCCTTTGTAAGAGGGACTATTAATTAATAACGTTGGCAGCATTAACTATTCCGCTTTTTGTTTTTCTTTTCGATTTAAGTTTCTATTGAATAAGATGAAATATCGCAAAGTATACGTAATTTATGAATGCTACGTTATATTTTATCTCAGGCACTGGTGATCTCAGAAAATGAAAAGTATCATAATTATGTATTTATATTCTCTAACGAACTAGCGTTTATCAGTAGATGTACGAAGGTATAAAGTCAAAGGGCTGTCTTAACGTTTCTATCGAGAACAGATGAATAGCCGCTTTAAGCTTGCCATTAAAGTTAACGGGTTTAATGGGCATAACCTTAATGGTGGTCAAGGACTTCGGCATCAGATTGTCGTTAAACGTCGTTGCGTTTTTCATTGAAATAAGTTGTTTCGACAATTGCGAACACCGACAAATACTCTCCTAGTTCTCCTGGCCAATATATTTTTAGCCATTGACATTCGAAGTTCGGTTGCTTTTAGGATTTCAAAAATATGCTTACACTTTAAACGACTTTTGGAGATCTCAAGTTTTCATAATATCTTCAGCTCCTTGCTATTAACCTGGTTCAATCCAAGGTGAATGAAAGAAGCAAACGTAAGGAAAAAAAGATTGATATTCTAGGAAGAACATGATATTAATAGCATCTGTTTCATAAATAGTGATAAATAGAACGCTATCTGTTTATCTGTATGTATCATGATATTAAAGCTTTTACACTTAATGACACAGCCATTAGTAGCAGTGTAGCTATGACATACAAACTCACAGTACAGCAGAAAATTATATTCTATATGCCCTTTATTGTTAGCTCAGTATTTTTATATTTTATATATTGAATGTACTTAATTTAAGATACCGTGGTGATATTTGGTACTCATTGTTGTAACTCTTCGTTTCTTTTTTATTCGAGTAATTTTAAGGTCGCTTAACGACATGGAATTGTGCGTATCAGATGTCATGAAAATGAGTCTATAAAGATTTTTCAGTTTGAACCAGTCAATGGTGAATTTACATTTTATATTGCTTATTTTTAACAAACTGTATGCAAATTTCAATAAACATTAGTATACAACTGAACCACTAACTTTAGACAGTCTTATTGTGTGCCATGAATATTTTCTGAGTGCAGGAATATAATACATAACGATAGAACTTCTTTGGGTGCTATATTTCAGGGATTAGGTCCCTTTTGAACATTTTAGGATAACTTTATAAGATTGAAAGTCATGTCTTTGACCAAGGAAAATTATATTCTATAATTATAATGAATAATATATATATATATATATATATATTTGCGAAAGTGTAATGTAAGATATTCATAAGTAACAAACAATACTCAAAACAAATATAAGTTTTTTTATAAAAACAGGACTTATATATATAAATCTATGATTATGTGTACTCATTTTTGTATCATCCCGTAAGTAAGCAAATATTCTGACAAAGTATTAAACAGAGGTACTTTGTTTCCCATAATTTTTCATTACATACGTGTCAATCAATTTCTACTAAAATACCAGATAGAGGTTTTCGCTGAAGGTCAGGCACTGTAGCATCCTTTGCTGGATAACCAACTGGCAATAGTACAACAAGCCTTTCATTAGGAGGACGTCCAAGAAGGTTGCGGATGGCAGGTCCACAGTTTAAAGGAGTAGAAGTCAGAGTTACCAAACCTGCATACTAGTTTTAAAGTTCATATATTATTAATTCATATTATTCATAGGTATACAGTATAAGAGATTATAGTATTATAACGATATTACCTGTATAGCAGTGATGAGAATACCACAAGCAATAGATGTGCTCATTTCATTATAGTAATGAACTTTCTTATCCCCATTTGGTAAAATTCCATAAATTTGCTTAAACACAAATATTAAATAAGGAGCGGTAGTCAGGTATTCTTTAATCCAATTTGTTCTTAATGGAAGTAAATCGGTTGTCCATTTTACTCCCATTCTTTTTTTATAGTTTATTTCTTCTTCACTTTCGACGACAAGACGTATTTGTTCTTTCACCTTCTGATTTGATACCGCTACGAATGTCCATGGTTCTGTATGTGCACCACTAGGCGTAGTGCCTAAAACCGATTCAGATGTATAAAAGTTTTGTGAATGTAACAACATGATATTGTACCTGCAGCTTTTATTATCTCATGTATGACTTCTTTTGGTACAGGGTCAGGGCTGAAAAATCTTATACTTCTCCTAGCAGCTACTATTTTATAAAACTCAGAAGCTCGACAGAGTACCTCTTCTTCAGAGGGTCTCTTATATACATAAGGGATATGTTTTAAATCTGTTGTTAGTACAGGTTCATCGCTATTTTCTAGTGTTTCCTGATTAATGTCTAGAATATCATAATTTTTTATTTTATTAAAAAAATACATGACTAATCAGTAATTATTATTTACTATTACATAAAAATACAAATGAATTTCATAGTTTAAATGGTATACTATTTTATAATTATTATTTTAAAAATTTAAAACCTGATAGTAATAATATTATAGTATTATTACCTTCTAGCTGCTCCGTGGTATTGTCAAAAATGTTAAAATTATGTCTTTTCTTTTGAATAAAAATAGTGCCCTTTTTTAACACTTCGTAAGATAATTTCAAAGAAATGTAAAGTATAATACTAATCAGTATATGGTACCAGTATTTCGTCCAAAATGGTAAAAGTTCAGTAAACATTTTGAATAAAAATTTTACATTTATTTCAAGAACTAAAAGATCGAGTATACTACTCAACGGTTTCAATTACAATATACTGAAGGCTAACAACGTAACAATATATATATATATAAAGATATTGCGTTGAAACGAGTGAAGAGATACGTGTGACCTACAATAACTAAGTTATCGCTTTTAAACCGACTATGTATCCCACTACTCATGATACAAAGTAGATTTAATTAACAATTAATTTTTCGTCTATCGTTTGCTATACAACGAAGTATTCAAGTATTTGTGTCTTAAAAAAGTATACATATTATGCTTAGTAAGTTTCTAATTTTCCAAGTGTAACGAAGAGTAATTATAATTCTTACTATATACGATTAGCGATTATTTAAAAAATTTTAAAATTGTCTTTTGCACCTTCTATCGTCTAGAGAGAGAGAGAGAGAGAGAGAGAGAGAGAGAAAAAAAAAGTATTATCTACCGAGGCATCTAATTACATCTTTAAGCAATACATGGAAACGATTTAATTATTCAGCGTAAAAGAGACTCAGGCTATTTAAAAAATAAATCCATCGAGACGCTGGCTTAGACAATGACTTTTATTAACATCCTACTATTGTTAAAGACTTGTTATTATAAATAAAGTCACTGTTTACTTTTAATAACTCTTATTCATTTCGATCAACATCGTGATACATCGTTTCGCCTCCATGTTTTATTACGTTTCGTAAACTTTTTGCTAAGGGTTCTATATCGAGTAAATTATTCACATTTTCCTTCTTTCAATTTTAATCCTTGTCGAACAGCGATGACTGGTAATTTCTGACCTTCAAGCATAATACAGACAGGATATTTTTTAAAGTAACTTTATTATTATATATGAATAGAAAGACAAGAAATTATAGTTATGCATTTTATTCAAAAACTATCATTGTAGTTTTATTCTAAACATATGAAAATTATAAAATTACGGACAAACTGAAAAATTACAAATATAAAATTACAAAAATTGTATAGGGACAAAAAATGATACAATTATAAAACCACGGAGAAATATACATACTATATACATTATAAAACTTTTGAAATTATACCCATTATCGTTAGAACTATTAAACTACTTTAATATATACTTAAATATATTACACATACCTAATTAGAATTAAAACAATATGATGAATATATGGTGAATAAGAAAATAAATAAGTATATGTAATCATATTTTTTTCAATAAAAGTAAATATCAATATTACAAAAATGCATCATTTTAAAATTGTAATCAATCTTATACCATTTTATGTATCTAGTTCTAATGTTAATGAATCTTACAAAATTGCGTCTTATTATTAACATATTATTCCTGTTTGAAACATTAGAGTATCCTGCATGAAAACTTAAGAAATGCATTCCTTTATTACGTTCATATGTAATTCGGTTCAAAAGTGTCCCTATCATTGTTAGAGAAGGATAAAAGAAAACGGTCTATTAATGAAAATTGATCGGGATGCCTTGATTTGCATTTGATAATCACAGAAACATAAGTTATATTGCTTGTTTTCTATAGAGAAGCAATTTTAAAATTCAATATATTGTTAATTAATCCACCATCAAAATTGTCTTCCCGTTTAATTTACAATTAAATATGTTTTTCTCGACCTCTTGAACATTAAAAAAATGTTAATAACATGAGCTACGCAGTTTAACATTAGTTAAGTTAAACTAACATAAAGATTAAACTAATATTATTCGTTTCTTACAAAACATCGTGGATTTATTACTTATTTTCGAAAGACTTATATCTTTGAATTTACATATCGAGTTATTCCCTTTCTCAATAACAGCGGTTACAAAAAGTATTTGCACAGCATTTATTTATTATTGTAGCATTTACGTATTAGTTAATCAGGCCTATGGATATTAAATTTCGTATGATTAATAGTATGCAAGTACTTTCATATGACTACAAAAAGTGATACACTGCAAATGAAATGTGAAACCTATTAAAAAAAAGACATCGTATGATTCTCTAAACTTAACAATTGTGTATTTTGTATTCTATTGCTTGCTATCAAGAGATAAAAAATGAGATAAGAAATTTTAAGTCCTACAGAACATAGTTTACCCTAGTATTTCTTTTCAACTATTTCAACTAAGCGAAACAAAAGTTAAAAAGTCAATAATGAACTTGTCATATTTTTCTATTCTCTCGTGGTTTTCATTTAATATCGCGCACGGTCGGTAATCTGTCGACAGTACTGACGCACCAACCGAAACCAGTTCGGTGTTGTACATTGCGCGTTGTGGATGCGCAGTATATTGAAACGTGCGTGTCTTCGTTGTCCGTCAACACGGACGCGAGAAAATTGTGGCAATCATGTAAAAACCCGGTGTCGATGCGTCATTTCTCGGACCGATTCATTTATTCTTCGTGACAATCAGGACGATCGGTATTGTAACGCAATACAGAAAAACGATTCCATCTTGACGATCGTAAGTACATTAGAGAAAGAGAGAAAGATCTTGTGTCACGCGTAGACATAGACCACGTACGTTTTTGCGACGAACCAGAAGATCATCGACCCGTATCGTTTCGCGAAATGTGTTCTCGCTAAAGAAGATCGAGAGTTGTATTGTGAGTGACATCGAAATTTTATCGAGCAACAGGGACATGGAGAACGCCATGCAACCGCCACCGCCACCCCCACCCTCGGAAATTCTTGAGAATACCAGCACAGAGCACACGGTCACCCACGTCTTGACATTTGGTACGTAACATTTTTGTTTTCTCTTATGTTTTAACACGGTGTCGTATAATCATAATCTCACCTATCTTTCAGTTTTGATAACGTGCAATTGATTACTAATTGTTGATAACGTTCTTACGACGTACTCGTCTGCGTCGAGTAACTTCCTCTAATGTCACTTGACGTAAATATATTTAAAGAAACGTTGTGCTTTTTACTACCATAGGAATGATAGTCTTTCATATTTTTGGCGATTGTATGGTAGTTTTAAAAGTGGTTTATTCGAAATTTTTATCTGTTTTAAATGTCAGTTAGGTAATCCATAGAAAATATTGAATGAAATTTGTAGTTGAAAGTATCAGGTTTGAAGTTACTTGTCATGTTATAGTTCATTGTTCGATACAGAGTATATTCTCTGATTTACAAAATATGAAGCGTTTGTCGATGTCTCATAAATATTAATTATTTAATATTTGGCTCCTGTATATTGAGACTGATAATGTTAATAACAAGAAGGTAAAAGGATGCATATATATGACAGATTTGAATTTTCTTTGAAAATTATGATACGAGGGATTTCTTTTATCTGTATTCAGTCTTCTCAGTTAGTCAGTTGTACAGAAAAAATTGAATTGAATTTATAATCAAAAGTGTGAAGTTTAAAACTACTTGTCGTATAACGGTATGTTGTTCGATACAAAAAAGATTGTCTGATTCGAAGAATATGAAAGATATAAAGTTAATTACAAAAAGATCAAAGTATGCATTCAGATGAACTATAATTTCTTTCTACAAAAATGAAGTAACATTAGATAATTTGATCTAAAGTGTTTTATGGTTAGTTTAAAATTGCCATTATACATGTAGCTTAAGAATACTACATTGGTTCTGAAATTTGTGATATTAACGCACTGGCCGTCATTCTCTCTTCTTTCTGAGAATAAAGGAAGCATTTGCATGCAAGATTCCCAAAGAACAGAAATGACACATATACATACGCGAACTTCTAAATTTAGTGGCTTGCCAGCCAGAAGGTGGTAGCCTTTTAAGCGAGCAATATTGGATGTTCTTTGTTGGTTGATGAAACAGAACAATGTAGTCGTGGTAGTGAAATGTTTATCGGCCTTTGTTGACATATATGGTGGATTTTAAAATAAACCTGTTGACCTTTCTTAATTAGTTTTCTGCAATGCATATTACAGTTTATTACATAACTAATTAAATTGGACAATTCGTATTAGCTGTAGGCTGCTCTGTAGTTTATCGATTAACAGTAACTCCTAATCAAAAAGTACTTTCTGACCATTTCTTATATAAGATAAGCACGTTACCTGTTTTGAACTTTTCAAAAGAAATTTTTTGAAAACGACTATGGAAACAAGTATGGTTCTTTATATTTTATTTTTTTTTATTTTAAATTTTTCATGAAAGAATATACATATACATTGACACAAATTAGTGAAACATTTCTCCGTCGTCGCGAAATAATATCGTGATTTTTTAATACGATTTTTTCCAAGAGAATCGGACAGATTTAAACGTAGCCAGGAAGAAATTACATAGCCAAACAATTCATGCAAAGTAAATTTGAAGAAAACAGCACGCGACGATGTTGCATCATAGTCATATTCACAGTAGTTCAAGGTCATCATATCTACACGCTCAATACAATAAAAGATATTTCGTAACGGCAATTTTAATCAAAAACGAAAATCTTATCTACTTTACGAGAATTTGTTAATTAAGTTATCCATACAAAATATATTTTAATTAAGTTTCATTTAGTTTTATCCGCATTTCGTAACAAAGTAACAATATAAAAGTACCAGTCATACGGATGTATTTATTAATAATAAGTTAATACATAAAAGGAAGTTATACTTGTGTCTAGATTTCAATAGATGTATACACAACATAATTTTATCGATCGGATAGACGTTTTGTTTATCGACGATCGATATTTATCTTTGGATGCAGATCCGGCATTTAAACTGCACGGCAATTTGTGTCAATTATATTCTTACATATTACGAGCTATACGTTTATCCGTTTATTAATATAATCATAAATATTACACAGTTGGACTTGAGCGGTATGTTTCCTAACGATATAATATATATAACATATACATATATACATATCATGAATCATAAATGTCGTGTTCCTCGAAGGCGCATGCCTCTACCGTGATGTTTCCAACTCTTTTTAGTATATTCCTCCAACCATGCTCCTTCCTTATCTTCGTTATACGAAAACCAACATTATCTAGCCGCTTAAACAACCGCGTGGCAGGGGTAGACGCGTCGTGGTGGGGATACGATATTTGCGATTCATGGCGTATAATTTTCTCCTCGATACGCGAAATTTCGACAAAGTCGCATTTTTACATGTAAAATTTTGTTACGATCGCGACGCAAATGGAACGTCGATCGATAAAAATATTACCGCGATAAACAGTCTGTCAACGATTTGAGCGATAAATTAGTAAGACAAAACTGGTAATAAAGTCAATAGGCGATCCTCCTTCTCTAACCTTACTTTTCCGAGAAACTTTATAACAAAATAGAATATTTAACCCTTCCTTTTTTTTTTTTTTTTTTTTTTTTTTTTTTTTTTTTTTTTTTTTTTTTTTTTTTTTTTTTTTTTTTTTTTTTTTTTTTTTTTTTTTCTAGCATTCGTATAAAATAAGTATTTGTTGAATTAAAATTCACTTAAATTTAATCTCTTGTTTTCTACGGTCCGAAAACGAGAACATATTCTCACATTATCCATACGAGTGACTTCAATTTACGTGGCATATACGCAAGGGTTAAAAATCTGAATCTAGTTATTATTTTTCATTATTCCTGTGCGTACGAGACGAATCAGATAATTCGATTTCGTTGAAACGGAGAAATAGGATTAACTGGTATTACGCAACTGCGCAGGGAACCGTGTTCGGTTGTTCCGTTACTGGGCGGATCTCGGTGTTTTCCAAATCAGCTGTTAGTCGCCGGTGAAGGGTGACTCGTGAGTCTCGTAGTGGGGGGCCCGTCAGTCGGCTTTCAGACTTGGGCCGGTGCGTGTCGTGTTTTGTTTACCGCGCATCACGATCCGTCGTATCTACGTGTACGTAGTCTACGTAACCTCGTGTACGTCAAATATCGTTTTTCCATCGTACTTGTGACATATCGGTCAAGTGAAAGTGAAACGTGATATATCGACTGGAAGCTTTTTGAAAAGCAAAACCATATTCGTATTACACGCTTACGACCTCTACGCTGTAATAGTAGTTACACTATCAGTTGTTGGTTCGCGCGAATCGACCGTGTGGTGTAAAACGTCAAGAGGTCTGCGTGTTACATGATTGCGGGGCCGCGTATCGAACGTGACACGCGAAAAAGACACGCTGCGCCAAGTACAACGTTCCTTTTTACGTCGTACGATACACTGGCCAGACAAGCGGCAGTCGCCTCGTGAAACCATATGCTCTTGCGGTGTTACGTACCCGGGTACTGCACCTAGTGGAAACTTCCATGTATCGACGAAGGGGAACACTGTGACGTGCCTTGGAAGCGCAGTAAATATTTAAAAATAAATACCAACGCGAAGCCCCGTGTGCCCTGTATACACGGGCGAGGCTCGAGAAAGAGAGATAGAGAGATAGAGAGAGAGAGAGAGAGAGAGAAAGAGAGAAAGAGAGTCACGGTGTGTAAGTGTGTGTAGCGTGTCTATCGAAAACATTGGAGCAACGGAACACGTGGCAGCAGTGGTCACGGCTAATCGATCTATCCACTTTTTCCACACGCTGTCTCTTCCTGAATCAACGTTACGTTCGAGCAGATCGCGCAGATATTCGCGAAGGTGGCCAAGGCCGAGGCCTGCTCTCCGTACAAGGTACGCGACTTAAAGTGTGTCAGTAGGATAACGACGGCCGATCCGTTTCGTTCGGCCTGACACTTTTGCCTGACTCGACTCTTAGGAATTGGAACACGACTGCATAACTAGAGAAAGGGATTGCGCCATGGTCGGTCGAAACTTTTTCGAATACACGGTAGTTAATCGCGTTAACTGGCCGGAATTTTCTTTTTATCTCGCTTCGTTTCATGTTATAACCTATGGTTCACCGATGACCCGTATCAAAATATTTCGTATAACGTATTGCATGGATCGTTGGTGACCCGCGACGTACTTAATCATAACGTCGATCGGTGTATTAATTATTATTTATATCGTAATACTTTTTATACTATATAACGAGTGAATACTAAATCGTAAAGTACTTCCAGACAGGTATCGTCCGTTGGTATATTAATCGCGGTGTATTGCTATATTTTATACGTTAGGGCTTTTTCTTTGAAACAATAATCTTTTCGATTTTGTAATCGATTTTGTAATATTATGGAACACGTTATTTGATAAACGTCACGAGTATGCCGCGTGGGTTATGTGGCCCACGCTGGAACTTTCGTTCAGGTCATTTGATATTTTGTCTATAAAAGGAAACAGTATCGCGAAATATTTCCTGGATCCTCTTGCGCGATAATTTACCAGTTAATGGTATTAGTAAATCGACAAATTATAGCTCACAGACTACGAACTTTCCCTCTATGAGACGTTGTAATTTTTCATCAGATAGAATAAAAGATTTGTATTTTTTATTATCAAATTCATTGCTGCTGTTAATAATTTGTAGCTTATGATTTATATCGCGATTTTTTTATATATCGGGCCTTTTTATTTATAATAATAATCTTTCCAACTATTACGAAACATAATTTATTTATGTCACGTTTAGATAACAAATTCGAAAATTGATATAGCATTGAATCTATTATAACTGCCCATCGCTATCTCCGCAAATTCTTAGAACTGATTTCTTGCGGTAAACGTTTCGTGTTGCGTATCTATTTAAAATAAACAAATGTTTAAGTATCCGTATATCACTCGCGTTTAGCGACTGTTTAGAAGTCGACATCTTTGGTCGATTATCGAGCAAGATGTATCTCCAGGAAACCCCGAGTAACTCTTTCTCTCTTTAAGATATAGATACTATACTCATTTGTTTATTTCGTATCAAGATAGCATTTTGACCACAATTTACAGCAATATCTATATTAAAATACTGTTACAAAGCAAGTACAAAGAGGAAGTTTCATCGTAGCACGTGGTAACAATCCTTTTGTTCTCGGGCTCCTTCGTATTGCCGTTTTTCATTTCGTTTACTGTTACAATGAACTCTCGTAAGATATTATCCGATCTCTTTAAAGAACCAAAATTGTTACTAAATGTGAATTTTGTTTAGAATCGTAGTTACTTTTCGCTACCACTGTATATCTTTATCCCTTAATGAACAAATTTCAATGAAACATGGCGTTACTTTAGTATACGATTTTCGCGCCTCGTTGCGAAGAAACGCTACTTTCGGTCGGATTTGACATGCCTTCCCCCTTCCTTTCCTCATTGGAGAATCGCGTTGCGTCATCGGGAGAGCGAGGGGAGGTTACGGCGATGACGATGACGCTAGGAAGAGAAAGAAATGAAAGAAGAGGTTGTACCGAGTGGCGAAAATCGAGTCGACGTACACCGGTTTTCAGCGGATACGGCGGTACATCCGAGCGCGTAAGCAGGTTAGTTACCGATTGTTTGGCCGTGGTATCCGACTACGCGAATAATACGGTTACGGTTAACCCAATACTCGCGTGATACACTGTTCAACCGAGCAATGGCAGTTATATTAATACGTTGTTACAGGGTGTCTGGTTCGAACAGGGAACACGTGATACGTGTATCGGGGTCACTGGTTCGGGTTAGGTTTAAACTTTGCGTGTAATTAGCGCACGCTGTGTATAGTACTTCGTAATGTTCACCGATAGGAAGCTTGTTTTTGACGCTCGCTCTGACCACTAGTTTTCAACGTTTGCTAAGAAATATCGCGCTATGTACAAACGTTTCGCCTATGTATTTGAACATTTCTAGAAACTTTTTACGAGTAGAATTATGTAAGTTATACGAAATATCTTGAAATTTCGTTAGCGTTAGCAACGAGACGCGATTACATGCCGCCGTTCTATTGGTAAGATTTGCAACGAATCTGAGAATTTATATAGACGTAACAAGACATTTATTGTAAATATAAATCTAGTTGGAAGAAAGTTTCGCGTAAAGTAACGTCTTTGTACAAATTTTTCGTTCGAAGCGTAAGTGTTTCGTAAATAAACATTGCCGAATTATTGCACGTCGATGTATCTTTTTTATATCTTTCGTTAACGTTTCATTGGCAATTCTGTTTGTTCAAGTGTATTTATTTGATGTTTAGTGAGAGACCACCGGTTGATCAATGATATCTTTATTGCGTCAATTTTTTTATTAGATGATTATATAAAATTGTGTGGCATAACCTATGTATATATATATATATATACAAATTTATCCCCCCCCCCCGCCCACTCCGCACACACACACACACACGCGCGCGCGCGCGCGAAAATGCTTGCCCAGTCGCGTCAGTAGATGTAAACACAGTTGGCCACGTGTAACTTCAGCTATTAGTAGTTGGTGAATTACGATGCTCACGGATGGCTTTCTATCATTATGTAGAAAATATTTAACACGTTCACGCCGGCGTTGCTATGCGTGTTTCTCGCCGTGGGGGCCACGCTCGTATTCGTGTTTATAATAAGTTTGCAATATCGAATCGTTATGATTTTATCATCGAATTTTTGTTTCATAAGTTATGTCTATAATATCGAGATGGGACAAAATAAATCCCACTTTCTTTTCTTCAATTAATATACGTTAAATTTCCATTACTTAAATTGCCAATTGTATGGCAATTCTTCCTGGTTACCAAACGAACTACGTTTTTGGTGGCACGCTCCGTCTGATGGAACGTTGAAGCGTGAGTCACCGGTGGTACGCGCCGTGAACGTGTCAATCCGACCCGATAAACCTAATACCTGTTTTGCAATATCTTAGCATTGGGAATGGACTTTGTCTTCCCTACCCGCTTTGCCCAGGTATTTTTACGCATTTTCCTCGATTCGTACCTGTTGCGCACAGTGTGATATCACGCGTAATAAGCTTTGTTTTTAGTAAACGGTCTTATACACAGTATTTATTAAATTTACCGAAACTTTGCCTCAAAATGTTTGACACGAACGATTGTTATTACTTGGATGATAATTTGTATTTAAGAAATTTTATTTTAAGAGAGAAAGTAGAGCGTCGAGGTAGAGCAAAAGATAGGGTGACACGTGGATTTCGAGCAATATATATTTCGTGATGTAACCGGTGTCGATGATAACTGAGATACGACATTATTTTCTAGTCATTATTTTACGATAGTTTCACGTTTGAGGATCACTGTTATAGCTCTGAATTTATTACGATATCTCGGAAAGTATTATTAAAAATCGTACAATACATACTGTAGATGATTCGATTCTAAATTTTTACGAATTTATGAGAAATCTAAAGATATACACATACGATGCAAATATATAAAATATAGCACTTGTTGCAACGCCGGGTATGCGAAACAAATTTTTGCCTTCGTTGTATAAAATTTTGATAATGCGAAAACGATATTGAAAAATATAGTGTACGATGAAATAGAGTGCTTTTGCAGCTTGAACATTCTTACAAGAAGAAACTGAATAATAGTGAAATTAGAGTTTTCACAATTAGTGATTGGAAAAATGTAATTCCAACTCTTATATCGTACTAAACTTTCTTGAATCCATTAGCGTAATAAGTAGTTCGCTACGCGTATTAAATACGGTTTAATAAGACAATGAAACAGCTACGAACGAAATTATGATTAACAGACAGAGTTGTTAGGTTCTCGATGGTAGATTGAATCGTGATTTTGCACGGTTAAGCAATGTATCCAGCGAGAAATTTCATTTTAATTGTAGCAATGTAATAGCCGTTAATAAAACGGTAATTTAAGTAAATTACGCGGAATCATTATCAGGAAAAGCGAACGATGTTTCGGAGTAGAGTCTGTCATTCTGCTTGTCTCATTAAATCCGGGTTTTGATAGATGAACACTAGAGTTTTCATATTGCAGGAAACCGCAGAAATCTTACACACTGTGATAGCGCTAACGACCATTAGCATCAATCATCGGAATAAAAAGTTAAAATGTTATTTATTAATATCGGTAATTTTACATTAAGAAGATTCCATAGCAATAATTCTAAATATTTACTTTATAATATTGGTACAATCACGTAACATATTTTGGTTCTTTCCTTATACGTGAATTTTTTATTTTATCGTCAGGAGTAGTTTTATTGGCGTGTTAAAAACTTTCATGGCAGCAATTCGTCTCTTCTCTATATATTTTTTTTTCGATATTTCGTTCCACGTATTTTTCTTTTAATATTCTAGCACCAAATATCGTCAGTGTTATCGTCGATACGATAAATATTTGAAAAATGCGCGAGCAGACATATATGTTGCGAATATGTTTTTCATCGTAGCATTCGTGTTTCTTCTATCCAGCTAAATAGCTGTCTCTTCGTACGTTTGGTATTGTCGCAAGTAGTTAAAATCGGATACTCGGTGCAATCGTTAGGAAATGAATTGCCCAGATTTGTATAGACGCGTTTAGTGCCTCGAGGGTAGTTGCTTTCTAATTGTTATCCAGTTTTATAATGGAACGCAGCATTTTCTTGAACAGAGGAAAGGTACTACTTTGGTACCTGCGTTTATGGAAAGTATTACCGAAAGTGCTACATAAAATAAACCATTTGAAATTCCAGGTAAAGGCATTTAAATTTCCTTGCACGATAATAAATTGGATTTTTTATTGCGTAGCTTCCAACTCGTTATACTATACTTTTAGTTACCCTAATGGTTGATCCTTGGTATATTAAACTTTGAAAATTTTGAAGATCCGTACAGGTACTTTTCCTATTGTAAATTAGAAATTAAAGTACGCCACGTTAAACAGTGTTCTATGGCTCGTCACTCTAACTAATAAGAATTACAGTTTTTCGATAATTAAATATTTCTTAAAGTTGGTTCTTCTTAGATTTGATTTTAATTTCACTCTCAAACTTTCAGTTTTTGTACGTCGTGTACAGATCGTACAAATATCTACATATCTCAATCAACGTTCTACAATTTGCCGTTTTAACGAATGTTAAAGTATAAATAAATTTTATGCTACCGAACTATCTTCCACGGTTAAATATGTATTTCAAGATTACTTTCTCTTACGCTTGCTTTCAACATCTTGCAACAATTTCACTTCGAAGAAAATCTACTAGTCATTGATCAAGCCATCTTGCTATTCTTTTTTATATAACAAACCGTTTTTTTCTCTTGCGATCTGAAACGTTCGTTTCAATTTCGATCTCGCTTTCAAACTTTCAATTCGTAACAGGGGACGTGTCGATCGATCGGTCGTGTCTCATCGATTAAACGTACGATTACGATAACGATGACCGTATTACATCCGTGCATCCGGATGTCGAGCGTTCGATTTCTCGCAGGGGTATCCGGTCGTTTCTGGCTGATACCGAAGGATCTCCGAGAAAACGTTATCGACCAATTCTCTTACCTTACGTTGAACGGACGACACGTGAAAAACACGATAGGTTGTACGAGTTTCGACGTCGAGCGAACGGAAACTTTCTTCTCTAAACGTACGAAATGTTCGATTTTTTTTTGGCAATGTTGCGTTAACCATAGGAGCATGATTAAAATGAGAATCGTTTAGGTAAATGGGGGAAGGAACGTCTTATTAGTAAATTGTGAATATTCGTGCAAATTCTTGTTCTTGAAGATAGAGATAAAGAATCGGATAAAACTGGAATAAAAGGAGGTTTTACATAATATCTAATTATTTTAAAATATACGTTGTAGTATGCGATATCTGGCTAGTTGTTAGTATTAAACGGAGAAGAAAAATTGGGTGTACCGCTATATAGAAATCGATACGAGGGAAAATTAGATATGTATATTATTAGCATCGAAAAGGGAGAGAGGATGTTAAATGTAAAAATAAAAATTTATCCAATAATTAAAAATTCAACGAATGATAATTTAGAAAATATGAAGAAATTATAGTTCGAGATAATACTTGTTTCCTTTATAGATAGACTCGTATTCTCGTTCGTGGTTAATTACAATAGAATTAGCAATAGTTTTTACAGGATTTAGCTTAGCGTGTTAAGGAAGTACATTTTTATTTTTGCTAATTACGTCGTTTTACGCAATTAAGTAACGATGCATCGTCGCCTCTCGCTTCGACCCTTGGCACGGGGGAGGGGGGGGGGGGACCGTTATACCACGAATTTCGGCATATTCGATTCGTGCGAAATCGTAGCGACACTCGGTATGACGCGTTGAAAATAATTTTATCTCAGATAAAGCGCATTATTCGCCGACCTGGTGCAATCTAGTCGCGTGTCTATCTCGACCATCGCTCGTGCGTTATATATAGAATTGATCCGAAGATGGATTGTTCCGTTGGAATTCGATTATTCTTGCAAGAGCTTCCTCCACGAGGAAAAATACTTGGAAATAAAAAGAAAAGTAGTTATTCTTTCGTTAAAGATTATTCGTCGTACGTAGCATAGTATACATACATACATATATATATATATATATATAAATTTTTTGCAAATAAAATTTGTTATTGCAAACTCGTATACTTTTTCATCTAACGTTGTTTTACGAAAAATGGGCTCCGATCGTTTTATCTTGGTCGAAAATCTTTTGAAAAATGTGAAAAATGACGCTGCAAGTAAAATTTTTAGACAAAGGAAACAGGGACCTATTTACCCGAAGACCTTGGTCTTAATTATTGTATATCTGTACGAAGCATCGTTAAATCCAAAGTTCTGCTTAGGAATTTTATTGCAGGCGACCCTAGGATAAGTATCTAAAAGTTCCAACGTTCGTATTTATCAACGTTGAACGAATGTTTATCCTAATAATGAAATAACGTAGTAATTTACTTTTATGCCTGAGATCCTGAACCCTCGTTAAAACGGTCCATCTTCGGTGTTCTATGTTAGCAATTAGTCGTCGGTAATTGCGATAATCCTCAAATACGATTGTGTTAACTGTGTACCTTATTTACCTCGCAGGTATACCTACGCACAGTAGTCATAGGAAACGACTGAACCGCTTGGGGAGGATTCAGTCTTCATCAGACAGCAGAGCGAGCAACTCGTCCGAGTAGTCTCTCCGTTTCTAGTACTCGCTGGAACTTTGCTTCCACGTTTCGTTTACTAGTACGCGAAAGCAGACGCGTTCGAGCTTGTACGCTCGTTCGAGAAAAGAAGAAGGATCGAAACTTTCGTTCGATTTAAATCGAAGAAGCCAACTTTTCGCAGCCTGAAAACGGCGCATAATATTACTTCGAAGAGAATCTCTACGATTCAGTGGCAAGAAAATCGTCGTCGAAGAAGAATCTAGACAAGAAGAGATCCATCGAAGCGGATCATGCAACGATTTCTTGGCTGACCCGTTCCTAGTCGTGCGTCCTCGCGTTCACTTTGCGCAGTGATATCGCGAGCAATACGTGTTCGCGTGTATGAAAAATTGTGCCAAGTTGAGTGAAGAAGCGTGTAAAGTTATGTCGAGCAATAGCGATCCATCGAAGAACGTCATGAAGAACCCGGAGCACGAAAGTGGTTATTTCGAGGACGGAAGCGACATAGAGATGACCGTCGAGGAGACGATCGACGTCGGGGAGGAGATTGTCATCGAGGAATATACGGAGACCTGTTACGGGTTCACCAAGGTCGTTCACGAGCTCGACGTCGGAAACTTGGACGAGCCGGTTCCTGAACATCGCGAGGACAAATCGAACAAAGGTAAGGCGTGATCTTTTCCAAAGAAAAGTATATCCACCATATTTATCGGTGTTTTTGTCGATTTAATCCGATGTACGATTGATCGTGTTTAAAGAGAATAGAGTAAGGAATGACAGTCAACGTATTAACGAGAGATCGGAGAGCGTCGGTCGTTATTATATTCTAGAAAAAATTCTTAACATTTTTTTCAGCGTATCTTTTAACGTAGTTTGACGAATATAAATGGAATAACACTGTCGTATTATAGGGAACATTTTTTACGCTAGAATTATCAATATTTCATGCGTTTCTTTTAAAAACGTAGTATTATACAGATAAATGAAAAGACACATCGATAGAGACAACGAGAAAGAGATTCGATTTAATTCAACTTACAAGTTCGCGATTATTATCCGAGATAAAAATGTAAAAGTTGCTGTATGTTTATAACGTTTCAAAGCGTAAGAAATATATCTTCAAATTCTGTATTGTAAAGAAGGAATGAAATTTTTTCTAACACGGCTTTCTAGACGATTGTATACGGTCAGCGTCGCGTATAACCGTGTTTCGATCTCAACGAACGTTTATACACAGTCACGCAGTCGTCGATAATTTGCTTGGCGCGACATTTAGGTAATCCAACTTCTTGTTATTCGAGAAACGTAGACGCAAACTTTCGCTCTCTTTTCTCATCCCCATAGCGGTTCGTTGAATTAAATAAAGCTATAAACGCGTACCCTTGCTGCCATAAACGCACGACCACGGAAGAAATAACGCTACCCAAGAAGCAAGTCTATTCTCGGTCAGAAATGCTAGCAAAACGATCATCGGTCTGTGCTATTCTTATCGTTACGAGTATTATTAACGTACTCGCAAAGCGATCTCCAAAATTATCCGCAAACGAATCTCCTAAAGATCGAAGATCGTTGTATCGAAAGGTTCATTCGCGTCCGATGGGCTGTCTTTCTTTACTCTATGCTAACGATCCTAGTAAATAAACTTAGCGTACGGTGTTCGCATTAGGTAGACCCAATTAGCCACTAGACCGATGGTGTACAGTTAGTGGAATCGATGTACGACGAGGTTATACGATTTACCAAGCGTTGAAGTCTCCGAGCTTTCAGCGTTTGAAATAGTAATTTCGGAAATGTAAAATAAAATGTTTGTATATAACGATCGTAAAGTAAGACATTAGTTACGAAAAAGCGTAAAATAAGGTATTTTGTATTTTTCAATCATTGTGATTATTTCGCGTTTGATTAAACGAATCGGCGCTCAATTATGGTAAATATATCTCGGACGTAATTGCAGAAAAAAATTGTAATTACAAAGAAACGTAGAGTAAGATTCTTTCGCGTTCTTGGAAATTATGGTAAACATTTTATTTTAATTCGAAGCAAAACTACGCAAAAATATAATATATTTTTACTTTGAAATAAAATAATATTTTACGAACGTAGTACATTGTAACGATAGTTTAAATTATTACAAATTGTATAATATAGTCGTTTGATAAATTTTTTCCCATTGTCGGGGAAGAGACGAGCTCAGAATTGTACGGTGTCAACTAGTAACCGTTGTAAAGAATAAAAAATAGAAAAAAAAGGAGAACGTAATATATCTTAGTAAAAAGAAATCACGTTATCGAGAAATGTTAATTTACAAATGACATTTACATCTCGAGATTCAAGAAGACGTTTCTACAAGACGCTATACACAAGTGGCTGTATAAATCAGCGTTACCACTTAATATTTTAATTTACGGCCTCGTTAGATCGTTTTCTCGAACTGTACTTTTAGGTTGGGACGAGTTCTGAATGTCCCGTTGAACGTGTGTAGAGCTTCGTTGCAAAGGTTGTGTCGCGTTTTCGTGAGCATCGTGCTATCTCGCAGAGACAGTGAGTCACGCTGTAAGCGTGTATAACGTCACGTTTAACCCTCTTCTAGTACCTAGAAAGTAAAACGATCACGTGTGGGCACCGTTACGATTTTAAGGCACTCGTAAAAGAGGAATTATCAATGATCCTCGACGATTCATTTTCTAGCCACTTACCCTTTCCTTCTCTTAATTTTAAACGATGTTTTGTTTATCCATGCAAAGTTCGTTTCCTCGTAACAGAAATTTTTCTTATTTATTTCTCTGCGACGGTAGGGCGATAAATATTAATTTTTTCTTAGCAAAAAATGCGACAGGGTGAAGATGAAAGAAATTTGGTCGGATTTGATCGCGGGCCAAACGCTTCTATTATTGCAACTGTTCAAAGACAGAATCCACTATATCGCGTAACGCTCGTTCCAAGTGCGATCGTACTTGAAATTAGTCGCAACAAAGCCGAGTGCACTCGAAACGCTATTATCCGAAATGTTATCTGATCGCGACGACGAAATAAAAAAACAACGATTCGTTGTTATTCGGAGTTTCGTAAATCAATTTTCAATCGAACATTCTACAATGCACGATCTACTATCGTGTCGATGCGTATTCGCTCGATCAACTACGTTCGTCCCTCGAATTATAGATCGTTATTTTATATAAAACAAATTATAAATTTAATCGCTATAAATACTAATCGAGTACTGAAACAAGTGAACGATTTAATAGCGTAACAGAGTAAAAGTATAGTTACGCAAGAACGAGTTAGACGACGATCTTTCACGAATTTTAAATGTACGTGAACGTTATATCGAAGATGAATATCTTATGCTCTCTCAAACCTCTCACGATATTCGAACACCTGTTACAACTCCTCAACACCATGTTCCAAGCATCCTGGAACGTCCGAAGGGCGTAACAAAAATGCTTTGGTACAGTTGCACGCCGTAGACACCTCAAATTACCCCGTAAAGAATATTCCCAGCTAAAACCGGACCTCGACAAAATACATACCCCTAAGCGAATTCGATACTCCGATTTCGAACAAGTTGACGAGACATACGTTTAACGTACAGAATTTTCGAGATATCGAATACCTCAAAGAGTAAATACACGACCAAGAAACGATAGCATACCACAACTGACGCGTACTTTTCCTTGACTAACGCGAGCACAGATTTCAGATCGTTAGAAGTTTAACTCGTCGATTAAAATATATCTTCGGAAGTAATTTTGTGACTTGAAATCAGTTGAATCGTATTATGTTTAAGATTAGGTTCGCTTCGAAAATAAAGAAAATGAATAATTACGCTATTGGCGTAAAAGAAGTTTCGGAAATAAATTTCCGTATGACTGGGAGAATTCTATCGGACGGACGTGGGTTAGGCTTGGGTCGAGTTTTGTTTGAAATTTAATTTTTCTTCGGGACGAAAGTAACCTATTTGGGCGCGATAAAGAACCTAAGAATAAACTTTCTTACGGTGAGAAAAGTCGAGATGGTGCCTTTAGTACCTTAGTCGAGCGAACCGATTAGAAGGCGATGGTGCAATTTATCCTGCTTGTCACCCTCTCGTAATTGCAAGCTCGGCAGCAGAGCTCTATTCTTTGAGATATACTCGTATAGCTTGGGATACTCATGGGATCCTGCTTCTAACACAATAACAATAATTGTGTCTTCAAATTATCGGGTCGCTCGGAACGTTCCTAGCGAAACTCGAGAGAAATTTCAAGCCAACGTATTTTTATAAAATTTTCATAGAATCGAGTAATCTTTTCAAATATTACGTTTGTCGGTGAATTTTTGCCGCTCGTTGACAAAATGTTTGTCGTTGTTACGTCATTTAGTAAAAGTTCAATAATCCTCTTGCCGTCTAACCGACTATGATCGTAGTTTAATTATTAATTGGTAGATTACCACGCGACAAAGTCAAACCGCGCATCTCCCTCTTAGTCTTCATCGAAATCTTAATGTTCTGCTTTACAAACACATTTTCTCACCAATCGGAAAAGCTCTAATATTCGTCGTGAAAGATTCGTCGTGAAAGATTCGTCGTTAAAAGCGAAGAGCGAAACTCACAGTGAACTTCTATGCCGACTGCTCGAAGAAATTCGACGGCGGACACTCTTAACCGCATGATGCGGTTTTCCGCCCTATATCTCTGCCATGTGTGTACGTTCATCTTCCGTTTTTTCTTTTTCTTCCTTCGCCTCTTTCGTGTTTCTCTCCCTTCTGTTATTTTGCCTTCTTTTTCTCGCGGTTTGCACGCGTACACACTGGACATCGATCCGGCTAACGCGTGACCGACGCACGTACTTACACACTTTCTCATCCGCATTCTTCTCCGAACGGTTTTGCTCCGGTGAAAGAGACGACGAGAGAGAAGGCGATGCATGCAATTGGGTCCAGCTTGCGGGTCAGTCGCGGCTGCATCGTGTTCTCGAAGGACACCCGTGTAGTGACTGACATCCGTACGCGTCGATGATTAGGCCGCGGACTTTTATGCAACTGTGACATCAAAGATAGAAAAATGCGTCCAAACGTACGAAATATAAATATCCTTTATAATACCTACCTTTTTATGCAATTATGAGAATCTAAAGATACGGAATATAGTACTTTGTGTAATATCTGATAGGTCGTGTTTTAACGTTTAAAATTTTAAATTTAAAAATACAAAATACGTTTAAAGATACTGTGATCCGTGATATTTAGTAGGCGACTCAGGTTCCTGTCTAGGTCTTACTCTTTTTAACACGTTCGTCGCCACGTCACCCATATCTGTGTGACGGGTATACTTCCGTGGGGGCTCCGTCACCAAACTATAGGTTGACGCTCTTCTTGTTCGAGTTAATTAAATATAGGATATACAACATAAAAATATTAAAAACACATTATGCTATATCGTATGGTATTTCTTAAAACATTCCAAACGCACTTGGTGTGATTTTGGGCACTTCGAACAATAGTCGTAGACTTCGTAATCGCTACTCTCCTCACTTTCAAATATATTTTCACGCTGTTTAATGAACATTTTGAGAATGAAAAAATCACCGATGCACGTCTCACAAGTATGCTTCTCGACTAAATTAAAGATCCGAGATATCTGTTTATCGCTTTCTCCATTTCAAAACTAAATAATCTTTTTTTTACAATGAATCGAAGGCGATAAACAACGAATACCCGCTTGTCGCTCTATTTACGTTCTGCGTACCGACGGTCGGATTTGGGCCTCGCAGAAAACTTAGCCGAATCACGCTGGGCGACGAACGTGTTAATCGTAAGAATACGAGCTTGAATATACGCGAACGATTCGATACTGGAAAGTTAATTAGCCGATTTTATGAATATGCTTTGTCAAAAAGAAGGAGACGAATTTATCCGTCTGGAAATATTTGTACACCGTACGATCGATGTTTAACATTTTTCACACCAATAACGAGCATCGTCAAACTGAAATTTGGTTATACAATATGTTAGCGTCGTTCGCGATCTTTCGAGGCTTCCGCGGTAACGTTGAGAGTAGTCGCGCTATAGGATGACGTTAGGTCATCGTTGGTAATTCGTCCGGATATCGTTGAATACGAAAGAAAATCGAACTTTTCACATTCCACGATCTAATCTGATTTGATACGTGCGCGTTTCTTACTAGTTACCTATTTGAAACTGGAATATTCGATTCCGAGAACTTTACACGATGATGTGTCCACTTTTCAAAGTTCAAAAGATTGTACTTTGGCATTTGATTATAGATTCAAAAAGCAGCCACGATGCCGCGGGTTTTATTTGCGGTCAGTTGTGAAACCTTTCGCTTTGAAAGTGTTCCGTTTCTCGCGTAATCCAAAGGCTCCTTCGTTACGTTCTTCGCTATGAATTCTAAAGTTACGTTGCTGGAAATAATTAGAGGTTCTCCAGATCCGAGAAAATTTACATCGGAAACGGAAGAAAGTCGTGGAAACGGAAAATCAAGGTTTTCTTGTTCTCTGTTTAATCTCGTGTTAACTTAGGAACGATCGAAGAATATTTGTCGATTATGACGATAAAAAATGCTTCGAACTGTTTCGCGTAATGTTTCGTTAAAATCTACATAGTTGCGAAACTTTGTCGAAAATCGGTCCGTAAGGCAAGATAGCAAATCGTATAAATTGCTTTGAAAATTTTAGTTCTAGTTTTAGTGGTATTAATTGCGTTGAAATTGACAATTATTACGACATTTAAAGAACCTTCTTCTTCTTCTTCTATCTACGAAATAAACAAAAATTTTATACGAATACACTCGTCGGCATCTATATATCTATCGCAGACTTACAGTTGCCTCTTTTCGAAAGTTTCTTAATTACATTTCGATGAGAAATTTTGTTTCCAATAATAAAATGGTTGAAATATTTTTTATTATTATAACGCGCAAATATTCCTTATTGACCGTTAAGTTGAAACGATATTAAATATTCATCTAATTTTCGAAGGAATTTTACTTGAAAGAAATAAAGTCCGTTGAACGAGTCGGATCGTCAGCTGTAAACAAATGCACGTGGCGCCGACAGGGACGCATGCAAACTCGCAGCATGGCGATAAGACGGCCGTCTACGCCGCGAAAGATTTCTCTTCCTTTTATACGTTCTATAACGGAGAAACGGGTAAGGAAAAATAAAGAAAGAACAAAGGCAGAGGACCGAAAGAAAAGGAAAAAATTTGAAAAGTTTAGCCTACAACGTTGTCTGCTGATCGCCAACGTTGTACAACTTGGACGGACTGTCTTTTAGCGAAGCTGGGTCGAAAATATATACAAACAAAACAATTTCGTACGGAGTGCAATGAGAAGATTTTTACTTATACATATATCTACGCATATACTTTCGTAATAATAATAACGGATAATAATAATAATAAATAAAATAATATGAAAGTAAATGTAAATATGCAATAGAGGAACTAATATAAAAACATAAGAAATATAAATAAGTCGAGAAAATAAGGAGTAAACAAAGATACAGGCAATATCTCTGGCCTATCTCACGTGCTACAGTGCAGGAGACTTCCGTTTACAGCTGATGACTTGCTCGTTGAGCGGACTATAAAAACATTAAAATTATTATTTTCACTGTCAAGTAGAGTTACTTCGAAGCTCTTGACTTCGAAAGAAAGATAAGTATTATCCGCTTTTGTTTATTCGTTTCAAATAATTATAAATTATTCTTCAGCGATTAGTACCTTTACAGCGCATTGGAATTATACTACGATTAGAATAAATATTCGAAACGTTTCGAAAAGTCATCGAGATTTCGGAAGAATTGAAACTGTTCTACAGAAATTTTATATCTTAGAAAGGTTAAGACCTTAAAAAGTCTAATCTGCTGAAAAATTCTATTAGACTGTTGCATAATAAATACCGCTTTCTCGCGTGGTCTTGTTTCACTTATTTTGAGTTCATCAAACATTCAGCAGCTAATTTTTTCGTTTGTCTGTCGTTTCGCGCAAATGGTTCTACTTCATAATAAATAACCTTCCGCGGTTCGATTTCATTTCGTAAAGCAACAACGTTTCACTATTTTTAAAACGCCACAACGGAAGCATCAACTAACAAATAGTTTTCGTGGCTTTTATGCCGATGAAAAGAATATATATATATATATATATATATATATATATGTTACGATAGTAGAGATTTCATAACACGATAGACATATTTCTTTTCGATAGAAGATACAGTTACCTATTGAAACGTTTTATCTCGAAACGATATTTATTATCACGCTTCCTACATACACGTATAAAATTATAGTTTTTCTATCGGATTGCGTTTGAAATTACGCATAACGTTCGTTACACGGGAAAATATTTCAAGTACAGGTTGTTATTATCTTATCTTTTTTGTTCTGTCCTTCGTATGTTCTCAAACGGAATAGTATTTCTTTTCTTTTTTTTTAAACCACCTAACACACTTCGGAAGTTCATTGGTCTTACTACGTGGGCTGTCCAAGGTCGTTCAAAATCGTTCACCGCGTCTCAAAGTCCATGTTCAACAGTAACGTATTTATATTTTATACGAAGAGCGGCTCATTGAACTTAAAATAGTTGCGCTCTTTTTTAGTGACAAAAAGGTAGTTAAAAATACGCGAATGTTATCGTTAAAATGTGATTTATGCCAAGGTCGCTTTAGATAGCATTTTGAAGTTATTTTTATTTTTAACGTGGAATCAGGAAAACCTACCATTAAAATAGTTAATCACGTAAAAATCTCTTAGCTACGATGCGGCTAGCGTAATTATATTTGCGATATTTTAATTAATCGTAATACGATAAAACGAACCTTGGTTATATTTTTAATTATAACGTATTAATTACTCCGCTTCCAAAATGTAAGCCACTCGCGAAATGTAGACCGTGACCTTGAATTATTTTTCTTCTCTCTCTCTCTCTCTCTCTCTCTCTCTCTTTCGTTTTCTTTGAACGTTTCCTGGATTAAAATCTCGTTGAGAATTAAATCGATCGGCACTCGTCCGCGATGATGTCTATGATATCGTTTCTTGGGAAAAGTGGATTCATCGGGTCGATGCAGAGGTTCGTTTATTTGACTAATCTACAGTCGTCATTGTTTTCTTAATTATTAATAATAATATTAAAACTTTTCGATTTGCCGATTAATCCAGAAAATGAAGCAAAAAAGAAGCAAAGAGATATAGATTTTACGATGGAAAGTGTTCTGGGCTAAAAGGATTACATTAAAAAAAAATGTGCTACATTTTTTTTTTCTTAAGAAAAATATCATCCTTGACTATTTATAACGTTCCGCCACATAGATTAGAAGCGTAACACCGACAGCGAACAATTATCGTAAAGAAGAGGACATTCTGAAAGCACTTAAACCGATCGAACGAATTTCCGCATTAATTTGTCGCAGGTATAATTTATATCGTAAGAAAGAAACGTGGAAGGCAAAAGTGCTTTCAAGCTTCTGGTCGATGATATACTTTCAGATTATCTGGCTTGATTTAATTTTCCAAATCTTAATACCAACCATACCGAATCGTATTTGACATTCTGTATTTATCGTTTAGCGCCTCGGACAATAATCTTATTTTAATGGCCATTTATTTAATATATTAGATAGTAGTAGACGTTTATTTTTATTCTTCTTAAAAGCCATCTACCTCGGATAATTATTTCCGACGATCTTAATTCTGGCGAATCTTTGATTTTAATTACAAATTTCCTCAAAGCAAATCGAACGTTCGTTCACGGTAGCAATTAATTAAGGACATATTCTGTTCGTACCTTATTTGTATCAAGCGTTAAGGAAATGAATCTCCTCGTTTGTTTTCCTCGTTCTATTGTTGCAAACAAATACCGCTTTGTCCCTCTGCGCGTCTTATATTATTCACCTTATAAAATCGGAACACGCGTATCGTACGATCGTTAGAAAGGTGGCAAGTGAATTCAGGGAGCATCGAGCATTATTCTCTGGAATCGAGAGTCGAGAGTGATAAATAACTCTCTGCTTTGTTCGGCAAACGTTGCCGGCACAGATGCATTTCCACGGGTCTCGTAATAAATTTATAGATATTTCCGGGTAATGCTGGCTGACAATGCCGCTGTTTTGCGGTGGAAATATATCGGGCCACGGGCTGGAACGTGTAACGTATCGAATGGTCGAGTCTCGAAAGATGAAATAGCGATCGCGAATCTGTCGACTCGGCGTTTTCTACATCTTCTCGTTTCTTCGTCTATTTTTAATTTTCGCGAGACAGACGATGATACTCGTAACGCTTATTTTATACGTTTCTTTTTCGTTTCTATAAATATCGTAATCGTATTAGTTTTATAAATATTGTATATCGTTTGGAATTTACTATTTGGTTTCTCAGATACGAAACAAGATATTTATCGTAATACTTGTATATTCGTTTGTTTCTAAGTATCGTTAAGTTTATTATAAGTAGGATATTCGTACAAATGTATATTTTTCTAAATATAATTGGAGGTATAGTAGAAGGTATCGTATTTTGGATAATTTATATAGTTTCGTATGTTACGTGCATTTTTAAATCTTCGGTCGCAAATGCATAAAAATCCACAGTCTCGTTAGAGATGTTAATTTTTTTGCATTTGGAGCATAATCGACCTCTCTTACGTTTCACGAACTAAAGAGTCACGTTCTGAAAGGAAAATGATTCTAAATATCTCTGAATTTATTTATGTCGATCGATATTCTTGCTCTTCTCACTGTTTATCGGTAAGGCGAAAATCGAACAAATCAATGTTACCAAACTGACGCTACTACGCGATGTTTCATATATACAAATATATATGTTCTTCGAATATCGAATACAGAAAGTATTTGTACGCCATTGTATCTGTTACAGCATTTATGTACCAACAAATTAGATCCAAGCGTATTAAGTTCCATGTCATTCGGTAGTACTTTCGTACGGCTGCGAAAACGTAATGCCACAAAAACGAAGTCTGGTGGCTGATAAAAAATGTCGCTATGGAAAATGGAGGCATCTAAAAATATCTTTCGCAGCCACTGTATTAACCGTCTTCCTACGCACAGACCCCGTAATTAAGCCGCGACAATTTCGATGTGAGAACGCCGCGAAAAGAACGTAACTTTCGTCAGAAATCACGAGGCAGTCGGCTCTATCCAGATAAAACTGGGTCGCCGAAGCTTCTAAGAGAGATATCGTTCAGCGAGAACTAGGATCTTCATTAAATATATCCGAGAGCTAGACACGGAGTCAGCCTTGATATTCGGTCTCACGCGATCGATATCGTCGAAGTAGAATTTCCTTCCACGGGGATGGAAAAGTATCGAACCGAAAACGGCTTTCGCCGAAGGTTAGTGGATGTTACACAACCTCCGCGATCCGTCGTTTTCATATACGTATGTACTTGCGTTTCCTGCGTCTATCTTTCGCTTTTTTTCTTTTTTTATACGTACATATTCAATGAAACGAGCAACGACTAATAATTTACCAAGTATAATTACAACTAGGAGACAGACTGTGACATAATGCTCGCGTGTATTGCTTAACAGGTGTACATGTCCGTCGTTGTGTTTCTCGTACTTTGTTTGAAGTAAAAAGAGAGAGAGAGAGAGAGAGAGAGAGAGAGAGAGAGAGGAATGAGAAGACGTAAAAATTCTGAGTTGATAAGTTTGCGATATAGGGCTCTTCAAGATCATCTTAAGGTCAGATAAATGTCACTATGACCTGTGCACTTTGGTATTCTATGAAAATCTGAAACGTTCTCCATTTTTTTATATTCCGTCAGATGTTTTACCGTTATTATAGGTTTTAGGAATGCATTGTCGAAGATGACGATAATTTCATCGAGTTTTCGGGCTTTTTATGCGACTTTATAGGCAGGTCGGGAATTAATAGGTGAAAGAGTATAACTGTGATCTGCGCTACTTCGATTAGATTATGCTGGAAAAGTTACAGTTAAGAGTTTAGTTTCGATTTTATCGTTATTGGTTTCGTTGAAATTTGGAAATTTTTATGGGATTTTAGGTATCCTGTGACGAGTTCTCTGAAAATCTATGATAAATTTTTATACCGAATCTGTTCTCTAGAGCTACTAATTACTTCTGGGTTTTATATCTTACTGGTATCTTCGAGCTTTGCCAGTTGTGAACAAAAATTGACGCTACAAAAGTGTTGTAACGTTTCACCAGCATTGCAGGTGGATCGAGTATGCTTGTAAGGATATACCAGCGCGTAGTGTTCGGTATCAATGCTTCCTTTAAATCTACGATGAACTTTAGCTGCAATGCTGGCGCAACGTTGGAATATTTCCAAAAGGACAAGACGGAAGTCTCGGGTAATATTAATCGGTTCAGCTCGCTAAGCGTAATATCGATGGTTATGGTCTTATTGACTATTTAACTTTTACTTTACTTTAACTCGTTACCGTTATCTTTGCGTTATATACGACCATAATGGGTATTTAATTTTATACCGCATTCTTCATATTTATTTGTATTAAAGATCATTAGTATTCGATATTTTGTATTTTATATGTTCATTTGTATTAAGAATCATTATCGTTTGACGTATATATCCGAAAAGTGTTACAACTTGGAACGCTTTAGTCCTTTGTTAGAAAAACGTTAGAACCGTAAAAATTACAAAAATAATATCCGACGATCGCTTCTTACAATATATCCTTTTTGTCGACGTTACGTGTTTGATAAATATGTTTCCCGAGCTGCCAAGAAATTTCCCAAAATATTGATTTTAATTTCTCCGAAAAATATCGATTTCAAAGACAGATTAGAGATAGATACATAATTTTATTTTAGCCTGACAGCCTTGAAATCGGAGCCTGGATCACGAATTTTGTAAACTTTTCAATATCGCGCGTTAGCTTGTTACTACAAATATCTACGGTTATTATCAACAACAGTCTCAACAACAGTTTGCTTCTCCGCACTTGATCGCAGAAGAGTATTGACTATTATATTTTAGACTCTTTTATAAGCTTCACGGATTTCTCATTTATCGCTTAGGATCGAGTAGGTTGTTCCTCTTTTCGATTATGTTACATCAAAGTGCATGCTTTTCACCGTTAAATAACATCAAAATCAGAAACTCGACCAAATTGCACTCGCGATAGCGTTAGTAAAAATATGATGATTTTTGCTAACAGTTAACGAGTACGATCGACAATTAGCGCGAAGAAGGATATGGAAAAACTTCCTTGCGATCGATCGTTCTCGGAACTGCGATTCGATTCATCCGCGTGAAACGAACAACAATAAATTCTTTAATGCAACCGATGTTGCGTAATCTCGTTTTTGCGCAAGCGAATCTGCATGAATGTTTACGCAGCGATAGTAAACGAACATCGAGGACGATTGTTACAAACTGTTGCACGATTGGTCTTTTTTGTTGTTGTTTTTTTTTTTTATTCTCTTATATTTGCTTCTCGACTCTTCGCGCGCAAGAATTAATGGCCGATATCGGCGAGCTACTTTGCTTTTCGCTTTTTTTTTTTCGCAACTCTTTATGCTTTACGTTACACTCTCTGTTTCGATCATTTTGCCTGTATCGGTTTAGCGACTCGCGTTTAAGAACACGTTATACTCCTTGGTGTATATAATGTACCTTTGTGTTTTCGCAACTAGCGACGGTATTTACACTGTTGCTCAAATATTTGGTGTTAATACTTTGCTGTTATTTCAAAGGATCAGAAAGAAAAAATTAAGAAAGGGAGACAAAATGTCTGTGGAAACGAGCGATACTTGAAATAAATTTGCGCGTTATTATTATTCGAAATATCCCTGTACTTATCGTTTTTATTAGTATTGTTTATCGCAATTCTCGCCTTTCGGCACAGGATGGACTCCGGTTTACGTCATGTTCGCTTACCGCTGTCTCGCAAACTAATATTTCCCGCAACAGATAAGGACAAAAAACGTACTTAATTATAACGTAAGCGGTTTCGTAAAAAGCGTTCGATAGAAGTGGCGCTTATGGTTGCGGAAAAGGTTGTCGGCGATCACGTTCACCGAACGTGCATTTGAGGAACGTCTGCATATCCGATAAATGCCCATCGAATCCACGGTGGCGTCGTTGTGCGTTGATATTGATTTGTTGCGAATTTATATTTAGACTCGACGCGAACTTGCCTTGGAACGAGTTATTTATCCTTCGGTGTTTTCCTGTTGAGAGCGTGCTCGCTTACGGGGAATTACACGTCGAAAAGCTTCTTTATCATATCGTACCAGTTGTGCCCGTGCCGTTTATTCATCGATGGCTCGCGTTCGGCCTCTGTAAAATATCAGACGTCGCCCGTTCATTCCGAGTCTATAACGTTTTCCACGTTTCTTCCTTTTCTTTTTTTCTTCGGCAAACAGGTCCTGTCGATGCGCGATAAAAACGCGATTGTTACTCGCAATTCGAGACGAAAGGTTCGGTGTTTTCCTGAAAGGTGAAATATACGTTTCTTCGTTATCTCTCTCAATTATTTACGTTATCAACGTTGAGAAGGAGAACGCGAATAACAGTAACCCAATTCGTATTAGAAATTCGAGACTGGTAAGATTGTTTCACCGAAAGGTAAAATATACATTTTTTTGAACTATTTTATTCGGTATTTGCGTTATCGTCGTTGACAAGAATGTAAAACGATATAAAATCACGTAAGAGTATTCGAAAGTATAGCATATGAGAAATGGATGTGTCTTTTCTGTGCAGTTTGTTTTTAGCGTTATTATATATTGTTATTTTTAATAATTCTATTATCGTTATTGGAAAATGTTTCAGAGTTAGTTAGTTGTAAATATTGTTCGTGATAAGTGTTTTTGTTGTGTAGGACATTGGCGACTCACAGTGGATTTCGTTACTATCGAATAATATTTCATAGTATTACTGGTGCGTTTAGTGCCACGTGGTTATGAGACCTACTTAAAGGATTCTCGTTTAAATCAGATTTTTATTTATTACAATATCGCAATGCCTTTGCGTGCATTATTTACGATTCGTGACTTTCGCCTTCAATGATTGATTAAGCGCTGTATTCTCGTAGACTATTTTGCAAACTTCACGCGACGCGTGACATTTTTTTGCTTCATTTTGTATATCTTTTTCATTTAAAAAGAATTCCTTTTTGTCGTCTCCAAACGAACGATACCGTGGTAGCTAATGGATTAAAAAATACTTTGGGACTATTTCTACCGTTTCATCAGCACGTCTATTCAAACCGAGCACGGTCAAACCCAAATCCACGTTCGAAGCTCATCGCGATTAATATCGTGGAATTTACATTTTCTTTTTATGATCTCAAAATCTGTTACCATAGTAGTCGATGAATTGAAAAAAGTTACTAGAAAGGATCTCTATTTAAAAATCATTATGACCGATATTACGAAACTCGTACAAATTTCTTCCTACGATTTCCAAACGATCACCGAGACTTTTAAAACCATGTCTTTGCGACATCTCTATTAACGCCTACGTTCGCAACAAGTACTAAAAAATGTCGTGATTGGCAGCATGAAATTTATGCAAATGTCCTCTTCTAATCTCCAAACTGTAACGCTCGACACCACCTCCGAAACCATTTCCGCTGTTTCGTCGGCGTATTTAGATCCAACTTACATCTTTATTATCTCGCTTTAATTAAGCAAAAGAATACATAGGTGGTTGCGTGCGTATGGCGAAACTCCTGTGGGCAACGTCTGGTGGGCACGTGTGGGGGTACACGTGCACGATTTACCTGGCGACAACGAGGCAAACGGAGGAATGCGTATAGCGTGTGTAAGGCACAGTACCGTATCAAATAACGGTTGTGCCACGGTAAGCCGACCGTGTACAGACATTTTCGCCGTTTTCACGAAGGGCGTATCGCTATTCGATCCAATTGGAAATTGTTTCGTAAAAGCCTTGTCAGGCGCAGGCTAACGATCGAACAATACGGTGTTTCCGCGATAATTGTTTCCAAAGGGTTAATTGGTCTTTTGCATTCCACAGATCTTTAGCTATGCACATTACGTACAAGTACAATAATATACAAAATGTCCAATTTGACGATTCATACTTTGCTTAATGCATAGAAGGGCTCGTTTAAATACGTAAATATTATAAAATTGACTCTGTCCCGTTGTTAAATGCCAATGTTTTTCCTCAAATATCGAAAATCTCTGGCTGAAATAGAAAATTTCAGTTTCCTTTGAATCGTTATAATGCAAAATCGTTATCTACTAAACATTTCCCTGGTAATTGTGATTACCTGGTGATTCGATTATCTCGTTTCGTGTATCGGTAAATACTTGCATGCTTACCATGCGATATCCTTATAGACCGTAGAACTTTTGAAAATACTGCCGTTTTTGCTTGATTAAAACAAATAAATAAACGGTACTATGCGCTGTCATTTTATATCTTTATCTTTCAAATATGGACAATGTGGCGTCTCTGTGATATTTATTATATGCCTCTTATCACGCATAAATTCAGTTCAATAAAAAATCGAACGATCGTAATAGCGGTCTTCGCTGATAATCGTGCACAAGTCTGGTCTTAAGCGTGCATTTCATCGTTCAGCTAAATAGATGTTTCGTTCTTTCAAATTATACTTTGGATGAAATTCTACTTTCGATCGAACTGTATTTTCTATTATTAAAAAGTTGGTTAAGTTTGAAGAAACCATAAAAGAATTATTACTCGTTTGAATTTTATGCTAAACGTTTCGTTGAAACGTTAATGGCTTCTGTGCTTATCGAAACGAAAAAGCGATTAAGAAATAAAGGTTGTGATAGGATTAAAATCTGAAAGACGAGTGTAATTGGTTACGACTTTTTCTTTGCGCGGAAACAAATAAAATAGGAAGAAAGATCTTCCTTTAGGTTTAGCGAAAAGAAACATCACGCTGGTTTGAAGTACGAACGATTTTTCCTTTTCCTTTCTTCGGGTTAACGTCAGTCGCTAAATAAAAGATATCGCTTATTGCTTGTTTTACTCGTCGTTTAGTAACTACTTCACGCGAAATCGTAGTTATTATCGCGTCTTGTATTTACAAATAGCCGGCGTAGAGTTTTAAATATGCAAAAGGAATCGATAACGAATTTTCGCAGTGAAACTTCTGAAATATCGTTAGAAGTAAGTCAACCTTCTGAAAGATATTAGCACAGATGTGTGTAGCTTTAGAGATTATTTTTAATTCAAAGTATAGTGAAATAATATTACACGAATAAACGTTAGTTCAAGGTACTGTTTAGAGGAACGAATATTCCTTTCGCGAATAATTCATCTTCAAGATCTCAGAAAAATGACAAATATCTTTTTCTAAATTTAGTATATTTATCTGTGAATCACTTGTGCCGAAAGTGATAATCATTTTTCTTCTTTCAAATTTAATTTTCATGTTGCGTACGTATTGAAATAGCTGCGTTCAATTTTAGACGTTTTAACATGTCTAGTATTCACGATGCAACTTCTGAAGTGTGTAGGTATCACCGGAGAAAATGCTATTCTCATCCGAAGTTGATCATGGGATCCCAGAAAATCTTATTTCACTCGTATAAAATAATCTCCAAAATGTTAGATAGTTTGGGAATAGAAATTCTCTCGCGTTGGAAACTTCTTTTCTTTTCTTCTCTTTCTTTCGTTCGTTAGGAGGAAAAGATTTAGTCATCGATTAATCGCTGTATTACTTTCCAATCAGTGACGATAACCAGCAGAGCGATACGATTGACGTAGAAATTTCAAAATGTCATTAGAAGTGTTATGGACTTTAAAATATCCAAACAATTCCACTATTTTCGTAAACGTAAAATTAGGGACAAATTTGTCGAACTCGGGAAAGGATAACTTACAAAGAGTTCTATTTTTTTTTTTTTTTTTTTCATTCAAATTTTAATCCGCTTAGATAGTTGAAGCACGAACTCGAGGAAGAAGAATAGAAATATGTTACAAAGTGGTAAACTTTGAATTATCTAAAAAGTTGTATCTTTTTCATATAATACTACAGTCTCAACATCCTATCACGCTTCACGTAGACATAAAAAAAATGTCATAAAAAGAAACGGACAAACATATTTAGCGAAGAAATAAACTAAGAGATACTTAAAGCCTTCCATTCCTCTTATTAATACGATGCAACACGTAAACTACACAGTATTCTATTACCATTTCGATTTCAAGGAAACGTAAACACCCTTTCCATATATATTTATATTTATAATAATTATGTCTATTAAATCAATAATATAAAATTTTTTAAAATGTCTAAAGTATTCTATTCTCTTTCAAATATGCGACAAAAATCAATGAAAATCTAACTGAAAGTTACAAAAGCTTCAGAAGGAAGACTGAAAGAAAGAAATAAATACACGTAGAAAGACACGATATACTAAGAGAAATTAAATAAGTAAATAAATTTCCATCTCTCCTTTGTAACAGAAAGGCTGATATCTGTTCCAATGATCTAATCTCTGTTTAGAAGGACTATATCGTTCAGTTGTTCCTGTACAATGGACATCCCATTCTGCTCGAAATAAATCTTAGAAGGGAATATATCGCGTGATATTAAGTGCACGTGTAGTTGCCTTTCGTCTGGCGAAAGAAAGTAGTCGGTCCCGTTACGAAATAGCGAGTGAATGCCGACTATCTGGGTCAGACAAAAGCGGAACTTCCGCGACTATACTCGAGGGCCGCCGAACCGTTTAACCTGGAACATTAGTTCAATTTTTACGCAAATTACCCCCCCCCCCCCATGTTTTTGTCATATATGTACCTTAGAACTCTCGTTTTTATTATTACAATTTACGCGTTCTTTCTTCTTTTCGTTTTTTAAGAATAGGGAAAACAGAGAGAGAGAGAGAGAGAGCCCTAACTTTTAAGGTAGATCGTATTGTTACTAAGCTGGAAAATAAATATCGAAGAATCGTTATGGTAATTTATTTGGATTTCGAAGAATAGATTTGAGATATTTGACCAGTTGGAGATAGAATGTTTCTTCGTCTTTATTTGCTTTTTCATGTAAATTATTTTTTATGCTTTTGTCATATTCCTTAGAATTTCTCTTTTTATCATTTCAATTTACTCGTGCTCTCTCCTTCTCTTTTAAGAATAAGAGTGTGGGGTGAGAGAGAAAAAGAGAGTTTTTGCTTTTAAAATAAATTAAATCGCCTTTAGTTTCTTCTAGTTTTTAGTTTTTAATTTTTAATTTAGCGTTTAGTTTAGTCGTATCAATTTTTTGTTAGTTCGATCTGGAATTAGTTCCTTGAATTTTTACACGTTTCGCGTTTATCATATATTCTAGGATATACTAATTTTCTAATTTATTCAATTTAAAAATACGTACGATCGACCGTGTTATAAGAATACTCAAGTTCGATAAATTGCGTAAGAGTTCTTTCAAGAATTTCAATTTCGATCTAGTTTAAATTTTTATAATTTCTAAATAAGTTGAATCTTTAGTGTCGTTACAATTCGATGAACTTACATCCGACAAAAGTCATTTAAAATGTCGCAATGGTAAAATTTCTTTAGTTTTCCAGGAATATTGTTAGACATTTCAAATTTCAATTTGTCAGCTCGTGTACTTATCAAGATATCCAATGACAGTGGTATAAATTTCCTGCAGGCTCTTCAATTTGTTGAGGAAAATGTGCGTGGTCAAAGAACTATGATACATACGTGTACCATATATTACCGGTGAATGGTGCTTTCCGCTTTGTGTTCAGACAGGGTGAACAGACTTTGTAAGGAATCATAAATCACCTTTGTGAAAGTGTTGTAATGGCGTTGGGTCTGCGTTGGCCGACTACCCTTCACCTTCAACTTGCATGCACCCTTTGTAAGTGCAACGTGCTGTTGGTTTCCCGTATCTATAGCTTTCATGAATCTTTTACGACTGTTTGTACTCCCTTTATTACAAATTTTCCTGTGGTTTAACTGAAAACATTTCTCTCGTTCTCTTCGTTTTCGGCGGTGACATATTCTTTTTATACATAATTAATATTTTTCCTAATGGAATTAAATAAAATTGACCGTTTACGAATTTTACGACACGTTCGGTAAAATACTTATTTTCCAAAATTTCTATCAATTACCGTTGACAAAAACATCTACGAGATTAAATCCATAAGTGTCTTCCAACGAAATTCTCAATCGCACAAAATTTTTTGCGTTTACACCAACTTTTTTTTCATGATAAGATTCAATCGGATAAAAATATTTTCCCAATGAGAAATATCTTCCTATCGAAATTGCTTACATTTCTGCGGTAAGATATATTTACGCTGTCACAAAGAAAATTTCAATATTCGCGATGTCGTAAGAATCGTTATCCTTAAAATTCTTCGAAGCACATTGTGTCATATTTCCGACAAAAGAGCGTTGCCCAATTAAGATTCAACGCATCGGAAAAATTTCAACCGGCCGTTGGGAGGAACGAGACTTCTCGGTCTCTTCTATATTTAACCGCTTCTCGATTTTAATTTCGGAATATCGTTTCACAATGTCAGGAACTCGCGGTCGCCTGCTAAACTTCTAAATCGAGATGTTTACTCGGCCGGATATTAACACAGTCTGGAAAGTGCGTTCCTCTTTCTCTCTTTCATCCATCGAGGATCAAACGCGAGAATCTCGTCTTTTATCGTCGGAAAAAATGGCGAATATGTTTTTTTCTCTCTCTCTCTCTCTCTTTCTTTTCTTTTCATCGAAAAGATTCTCGCTCGCCCGCGTTTTGAAAGGATTTTTCGGAACACAGCAGACGCATAATCGCGAACAGAGAATGAGAGAGAGAGAGCGAGAGAAAGAGGCTTTCAGAAAAGTAAAAGGTGAAGCGCTGAACTGCAAAGAAGTCTACTTTTCACGCGCAAACGGGTATTTCGGGTTTTAACTTTCAGAGCGGCAATCTCGCGTTTAACTCATTCACCGCTACCGACGCATGTGTTGCGTCGCTTCAATTATTCGGGTAAATATGCGTTACAAGGTATTCGTGAAAACGCGAATTTGCATAATGTATCATCGAGATAAAGCTGTTCCGTTTAAAGGCCTTGTTTTACAAAAAGAAAAAAGATTTGAACGTGTTCCGGCGAGTCAATTAGTTTGGTGCACGTATAGTTGACAAATTTTCAAACTCAATTTCGATTTTCGAGGATGAAAATTATAATAAAATAAAGAAGACGCGCAACTGACTAACAATCCAAGTTTACTAAACATTTGAAACGAATGCCGAGCAAGTGCTAGACACGGTCGAGTTTTCTTCCCGAAGATCGCATTGGGTAAGTCGAGAAATCGTTAGGAACGCGTTGCACGCATGAAACTTGAACGAGTACGATTTTTCTAAAAGGTAGGCTCGCCCGATTTTTGCATCAAGGTTTTCAATTATCAGCCAGAACGTGAAATCGCAGTGTGAATGGGAGAGACAGAGACAGAGAGAATGACTGATACGAAGCGCGTGGATAAGATAGCTTTGTAAATATAGGTATTTGTAAACCAATTCTTGGCAGTAAATTCGAATAAACATGTATGTTATATCACGAAGATAACTAAAGAAATAGAAACGAGATTTCTCCCGTCTGCTAAATACTTATTACGCGTAACGAGTATCGTGCTCCGAATGTTTCGCGTGTTTTTCTATGTTACGTATGCATTCTATGTATTTTTGCATCTTCGGACGCACAGACAACCGCTCTTATACTTGTAACGATCGTTGTCGTAAAATTACGTTTCAAGGGAAGCGTGGAAATCAATGGATAAGCAAAGGGGTAAATGGTTCGCAACACGTTCGAATCCACGAACAGGCTTGCGTAATCCGGATAGAGGGAGGTTAGAGGCTCGTCGACGGTGCTCGAGCTTGCTCGTGGTCGCTTTTACTACCTTGACATGGATTCTCGGCTGGCAGTCAGGGCCGGGGACGCTCGCGAAGGACCCCCACGTGTTAATTTCACGCGAAAACCCTTTTAGTTACGAGGCGAAAATTCGATCGTCGTTTTCGTCCTCGAATCGCGACACGATTTTCGCTCGTTGTCGACGCACACGAGCTCTAAAATTCTTGGAAAACGCGACGTTCGTACGTGCAAGAACTTTCATTGACCCATGGTCGATTAACAGACTGCGACAGATGTTTATGAATCTAATAGTGGTGGATTTGAGCCGCTAAAAATTTGCAGAATTCACGTAGTATATAAATATAGTGAAATATAATTAAATTTCAGAAGCAAAGTGTTTGTTATAATATTTACCGGTTGAAACTATTTAGTTTCCAATCTCTGTAGTTTCGTTCGTAAAAATATAATATTACACACACACACATGCGCGCGTACACATACATACACATGCACGTATGTGTGTGCCAGGGTTCGAACGAAATTGAAAGGTATTTATACGGATCACTCGTTGAATAGCACAACGAGCAGTTGATAAATGTTCATTTACCGTAAAATCGTATTAAGAAAGAGAGGAAAAAATGTGGCTCTTATTGGCGAACAATGTTTGCACGTTTTATCGTAGAATCTTGAACTCTTTTTTATTTAAACAGCCCCAGCAAACACCTGTTGCTACACGACGAGCGACATTGAGTAAAAATTCCACCTCAAACTCTTCTAACCTAATTCTAATAGACTCGAAGCTTTGTAGTGGCGAAAAACGAAGAACCTCTCGCAGTCTTTTGCACGTATTTACATTCTTCTGAACGCCAATTTGTTTTATTATTTTATTATTGTCGGTATATCATAACGTGTAGATTAAGCTACATAACACAGTAGTAACATCGTCTAGAGTCTAGGGGATGATTTTACGCGCGAGAAGAAGTAGAAAACGTAGAATAAAACTTTTTCAAGGAATCTTTATTTATTTTTCCGTTTATTCTATTACATTCTCAAATTGTAATTAATTAATTATTATTTTAGTCGAGTTAGATATTCGTAATCAGAAGGTATATCTTATGTAATACTCTTGTATATTAATAAAGAATAGAAAATTAGTTCAAATCTATCTTTAATAAATATCTCTTACTTCATCTTACGGTGTTGGACTAGTGTAATTGAAAAACAAAGATCGTATATTTCCAGATAATATTTTTAGCCTGCGCAAAATATTCAAGCCGCCGGATAAGTAGTTTTGTAACCAACTTATAAATAGATATACAATTGCATACTCTACAACGACGCTTATACTTACTAAGCAGATATCTGATGACTACCTCCTTAAAAGCAAAAACTCAACCAAACTTCTTCTATCCAAAAAAAAAAAAAAAAAAAAAAAAAAAAAAAAAAAAAAAAAAAAAAAAAAAAAAAAAAAAAAAAAAAAAAAAAAAAAAAAAAAAAAAAAAAAAAAAAAAAAAAAAAAAAAAAAAAAAAAAATAAAAAATAAAAAAAGAAAATGCGAAGAAGAGTTTTCTAACGAGTCTTGTGATATCTGGACTTTAAAAACTCTCGAAAAATTCTTAACAATTCCTGAAAAATTAAAAATTCAATTTCTTCCCTCGACTGATTTTTTTTTACACGTCTCGCAACGAAAATTTCACGAGGTATTTGCACGAGCTCGTACAGCAAAGCGATACGTAATATATTTGTTACGCGCAATTGACGAAACCCGCACTCTGTACCTTCGTTCGCGTTCCACGTTGAAGTTGCGTTACTTTTCACTCGAAGGTGAGAAGCGGAGAGGATATTGTCACGGAATCACCGCGACTTTGGACCGTTGTTACGTTCGACGAAATTTCACTGCGTTCACGTAATCGAGAAAACGAGGAAAAAGAGAAAGAAGACGAGGAAAGAAGGAAGGATCGTTGCGCGAAAGGCGCAAAAGTGAAAGCATCACTGGCGACGTTCGTTCCGCGAACAGATAGCGGATCTTAACTCGATTTCGAGGCTTCAAGGGCAGTAAATTTCACTTTTCGTTGATTTTTCGAGGTTTTGACGTTCTTTCTCTTCCATATAATTATGCAGGCTCTCGTAAGAAAAAAAAAAAAAAAAAAAAAAAAAAAGAACAAACTGTGCTTCTGTTGTCTGAACAAATGCACATCTTCTTTTGTGCGAAACATCTGTTATTTTCTTTAATAAATCGATTCTTCGAAACATTCTGTCTAATGAAGCAGTGAAATACCAACAAGATATTTCAGCGAGATATTTCAGATTTTTGTACGACGTATCTCGCTTTTTAATGTAAAATATCTCACGAATCATCGATTTCTTTGATACGTTATTATCGTTTAATTAAGGATTCATCGTATGATGGACATGATTTTGAAATTTTTTAATTTCTTAAAGCGCAGTCCTATTTTATTGTCTTCTTTTATCTTCCTGTCTCTCTTTTTTTTATAATAATCAAGGTCGATCGTTTTCGATCAATTATTTAATTCATTCTACGATATTCGAAGATTCTTTGGAAACACGAAACCTTCTGTTCTTTTTATTACATTTAATCTAACCTTAATCGCGGATCTTTTTATTTTACAACAATCATTGTTCTCTCCTACTGTAATTCATCTTTCTTGAAATTCTTACTAAGCGTTAATAATTATTACGTTAATAATATTCTGAACCACGATACTTTGCTGTATAGGTATCGAGTCTCGTTTTATATTGGACGAAGTAAGCGAAACAGCGAAAGGAAAACTCGGTAATGATAAGTAGATACTGAAAATATTCTTAAGGAGATCAATTTTCGTGCATTTATATGTTCAAATTATATAGTGACGACGTTAAAACGTATTAACTCATTACCCAATGATTTTTTTAATAGCTGTTTAAATAATTAGTAGCTGTTCGGTAATTTAACATCGTGCCACGTGGCATAACGTTGAAGTACATAATTCCATAGCATTCTTATATACTTACCGACGAATAGTTAATTTGAAAAATTGAGATCAAAGTTAGGCTTCAGACTAAATTCTCTTTTAGCAGGTTGTCCCAAAAGTTCTTTTTATACGGAATTAGTAGGTGCACAACACGTTTTGTTTTATATTGTTTTATTGAATTATGTACGATCCATTTTGTAGTAATAGAAGAAAGCGTGTCATGTACGATTCAATAAAATAATATAAAAGGAAAAATGCTGTGCATCTATCGTTTCCTCGTAAAACGAAAGAAACTTTTCCGACAACCTAATAAGCGTGAGTAGATGTTACAAAGCGAGAGGTTTAAAGAAAAAGAAAAAACTTAACCTTTCGACACTTGCATGTAATTTGTAGTATGACAAAATTACGTTAATAGTTACACGAATGAGAAAAACGTCCATATTTCATTTTCTTGTTGTTTCACCATCACACACAGCTGAAAACAAATAGGGGATCGTTTTTCATGTCTCTTTAACCTTTGCACATACTCGTTTTTATTATCTCTATATCTATGTATATTTTTTTACTTTAACTGTTTTGCCAGCATTATATCATACAGAGTTATTTATAAATGCGTATCACTGCTTCAGAATGTAGATCTGCACGCGAAAACGATGAAAAAACGTCGTATAAACACGTGTGTCTCGGCTTATGGATAGTCAAAGAAAAAGTCGTTTCGAATTTTCGTCTCGAACAATTTTCTTCGCTCTCGCTGTGATACTTTTAACTCTTACTCGCATAAACGAATCACAGTCACGAAATTTAGATAACGAAACGACTTGCGTAACGCTAATCACGGGCAAATGAAAAACATCGATTAAGAAAAAGAGGAGAGGAAAGGTAGCGACACGGCAGAAACAGTTTATCCACGGCGAGCCGAAGGAAAGGCGGCGGTACCAATAGGCTGTTTCATATTTCACGGTTCGACTGGAACCGAGTCACGGTTCGTTCGAGATCGGCCATGATTCGAAGTAATTTAAACGGAACACCGATCTAACGCTTCCGGGCTGCGCTTTGCTCCGCGTGTGTTCGTCCTTTCGCGGACTCGTTTTAAAAACACACAGCTGCATTCTAGCGGACCAGTATTTACGTACGCTTGTGTACATGCCTACCCGCACACCTGCCGATATTAGCCGCGCCGCAGGTGCGTACAACTTTGCACACCACGTCTTGTACGGACCACCGTGCGCACGATATTTCACGATCTGGCCACACCGAGACGAACGACAAATCTTTGCGTCTTGTTCCCTCCGAATCGGATTGTTTTACTGCGAACTGCTTTACTTGCGAGTAACAAGCGCTTTCGGCGAAGGAGATCGAGTCGATGTACAGTCGATACGATATTGCTAGGCGCAGATCGACGTTAAATCGCGTTTTTGAAGTTCTTCTTAAACAAAACTGTCGGAGCAATTTCGACGTTCGTACGCGAGTCGCAATTTGTCACAGAAACTTTGTAGATTTGCAAAGGTGCGTTTTCCAGTGTCCGAACGATTCTTCGCAGAGACTTTTTTCTTCTTTTTATATCTTGTTAAATTATGCTCTTTTTTTTAAATACGCTTCTCACCGCGATTTCTTCGGTATTATGTAATGCTATTTATCGTTATGTGTATATATGTATGTTTATTCGGCCTCAAAGCCAAGAGTTGGACGTTTATACTGTACGTATATTTTTATACGTATATAATATCATACTGGTTGATTTAGAGTTACGAACAACGAGGATACAAATCGTAGTTTCTTCGATGGGACGTTAAAATGGAAATGTTCGAGCGATTTAAAGTATTCGTATTAAAGAGGACTAATAACTCTGACAAATTCATTTGCAGGAACGTTTCTATTAAAACACCAGTTAAACGTGTTTGTTGGAACGTCGACTAAAAAAGAACTTGGTCAATGTTGATGAACAGAACGAGAAAAGAAGCAAGTGAAAAAGACGTTAGACAGATGAAAGTCTCCTGTTTCGTCTTTTTCTCGTTTCGCGTGCAAGGCCGAGATCGTAGTCGAGCCGATTCGATAACCGAACTCGGGAACCGTGGCAAGCGTCATTTTGCAATCACCTTCGTCGACCTTGTCTGGCTTTCTTGAAATGACAATCAGAGCGTAGATACAGATGCCAAACTCGTGAAATCAAAATCATTGCTCCACACTTGTCTCTTCCTTTTCTTGTCAAAGCAATTTTCCATTAAATCGTTTCGAAATATCTAAAGTTTCTCCATTTTTGCGTACCTTTAATTCGCGTCTAGTTTTAAAAATATACAACAATACGTTTAATTATCGCGCCTTGTCTGTATATAGCGATAATTCGCGTCCTGCGTTCTACTTCGATGGAAACGCGGCTACTTCGAGCTTTTTCGCACATTCGCTTACAAATTTTTGCCGTCGTTCACCTCGAACAATAATAACTGTGTTTGCGTGGTGACTGAAATTTGCATTGATCGTACAACGAGGAAAAAATATGCTCGGATATTTAAATACTCAATAACCTTTTCCGCGAATTGTTGTTAAAGCGTAATTAGTAATTCTTTCCGTCCACCTTGGTTGGAAAATTTCTTAAACAATTCGGCAATATCTTGCATCGGGGTCGATGGACAGTTGCGTCGAATACGTGCATACGTGCTTACTTTTCAATTATTACGTACGAGCAAATACTTTAACGGGGCATTAACCGATTAAGCTATAAATGTATCGGTCTTCATATATCTTCTTTACAAAAACGTAAAAAACTAAATATGTTCCTACTGTAAACGATTGATAGAAAAATTGTTTCTCACAGGTCTCGCGATAAGAGTTTGATTTCAAGAAGATTAAACGAACAACATTCGGGAATCCGTTTTGAGTAACATCAACGAATCTGAAAGACGGCAGAGAATGGCCGAAATAGTAATTCCAATAATTGGAAAGGCACGAGTTTCATTGACTTCCACGATTAACTTTCTGCTCTAATTGATTCACATTTTCTACTGCGTAAATCGATGAAATGCGTTAGTTCCGTTACGAAACGCGAGGCCAGCGCGGACGTCTTTTTCCCTTCTCTCTTTTCCTTTATCGTGATATTGCGTTCGATTTAGGAAACAGTTGTGAAAATTTGTTGGATTAAATAATAAAATGGACTTTCATGAAATTAGGATTTATAAAATGACGATATTTTTATTCGACGAAGCTTTTAATCTGTAATCTGACTAAACACTGTTAAAAGACTATTTTAAACGTTCCATTAAATCTCACAGAGAGATCCTTGATTTTGTAATAAATTTCGTTCTTCGAACTCAAATTTTTTCCTACTATTAAACGTTACATATTGGACGTTTTCTCTCTCTCTCTCTCTCTCTCTCTCTCTCTCTTTTTTTATTTAATTTTTGCCTCTCGGCTTTGAATGGTTTGCCAACATTACAAAAATAGCCAGTTTTCACAATACCATATCGAATATTAAATATCAAATGTTAAATATAATCGCGACAAAAAAAAATTACACATAAGAAACGTTCGATTTTGTCGATTTCGACACTTTGGTTCTCTTTTGCCTAACTTTCGTACTTTCTTTCTTCCTTCGAAAACCTTGTGAAATTATCGTAGTCTTAGGCCGAGATTCTGTCGTAACCGCTTTGTTAAACATATTTTATTTGATAAGGCGCGAACCCGTTTCGAATCGAATCGTTTGCAGATGACTGTTCTCCCATGATATCTAATTCTAATCGACGCTAACGTTTTATTTTTAACCTCTTGTTTCTTTACACGGGCAAAGACCACCGATCACTTTCATCGAACGAAATGCTTTCTAGGAAATGAAGCAATCGAGAGAATCTCATTAGCCGGAGATAAGGTAGTGCAAATGTTGCTTTAATAAAATTTTGATAAAGTAACCGGAATCTATAAACTTTATCGAGTTGCATCGTGTTTGCTCGAGGAACAATTTACTTGAGAATACCATTTGGAATATTAAAACGATATTAAATTTTCATACACCTGATCGCGAAAGTGTTGCATATGAAGAGCTTTAACGCTTATGTTCACATTGTGCGTGTGTGTGTGTGTGTGTTACATTGAAGTTGCATTAGCGTTGCAACGAGACACGACTGTTACAACTGCGTCAAATTCGAAATTAATCTTGAAATGTACACAGCAATGAAAATAATGTAATTTATTTAACTGAGAATGCAACGTATGAAAATTTTATTCTATATCCTTTCTCTTTTACAAACTTTCAGACAAGCATAGTTATCTAATATCTTCTTATTTCACATATATAATTTATTATATAATATACACAATCTGTTTCAGCTTAGTTTGGACAATATTTATCGAGCGAACGATCGTTTATTTTCCTACAATGATGTACATTAGCCAAAAGTCAGAAAGGAAATCTAAAAAATATTTTGTACTAATCCTGCGATCGTATACGCGAATATTTTTTCTAATCATGGGAATTATTATCTTTATTATCTTGTATTCTGCGGCATTTTCGAGTCTCGTGTAACGTTTCCTAACGTTTACTTCATAGATTGTGATTGATATTCCAAAGAAAATGCTCGTTTTCAAATTAGAGGAACAAGGGAAACAAGGGAGAGACAGACGAATATCAGACTAATCGGGTGAGAAACGGGGACTCGCTTTCATTTGCAAGTTTTCATTAGGAAATATACCGCTAAAAACAATTCACGAACCTTGAATTATTATTATTTCTATCATTTTCTGGCGCCTTTCTGCCTCGTCTGGGACCCTTATACCGCGACCAGAGATCGTAATTTAGATAACGTCGTTGAAACTGGATTCATGAGTTTATATCTGGCGGATTTCGCCCGTCTAAATCAGATTTTTACGAAATATTTATATCGTTACAACTGAGCGTGCCGCGTATTTTCTTTTTTTTTTTTTTTTTAAATTACGTACATTTTTCATTCTTTCGATCTTAGTCCGAGAATGCTTGTAGAAAACACTGCAGATGGCAAGAAGCAAGTTCTCGATGTAGTTTAAATTCGTGAAAAAGAGAAGTGCATGTGTCGTCTCTTTCTCTTCGGAAAAGAAACTCGGTGGTTGTTCATTCATTTCGACAGACGACATAGGCAAAAGCCGAGAAACAATTAATTAACGTTTATTGGCGTTTATATCTTTTTTTTTTTATAGAGGCGATATTGTGACACTTAGACCCATGTATTTTCTAGCGTTATTAATAATTATTTAGAAAAGGAAATTGCATATGACTTCTATGCTACAGTATTCTCATTGGTATGTGCAACATTTTCCAATAGGAAATCGAAATTTTCCAATTTTAGCACGTACAGTGTTTTCTAGGAGAACTGTTCGGTTAACGATAATCAAATTTAGCCTGACTTTTATTAGATTCTGAAACTTGTTATTCACACTCGGCTTCTAACAAGTTAGACCTAAGAAAAATTTATTTTTTAGTTATTACGTTCGAGATCCTACTATCTATAATCTATCATAATAATAGCCATATCTATCATCGACGAAAAAGTGTCTACGTGATTGTTATTTTTGATCTAAAATTAAATAGGCGGAAAACTATGCTTATTTATCGATATCGAGATAGTCGATCGATTATTCGAAAGTACGAGGAATGAAAGTTCAGACGATCGAAAGTCCGATTGGAGGCATTCAAATAGAAAGTCCAGTTAACAGTATTTCGATAACCGAGTCCCGATGAAAGTAGCTGTCCGTTTTCTGAAATCGATAGAAAACAATTAAAAAATCATTATTATACCATCGAAATTCCACTCGAATTATCGAAAAATCGAGAACTACAGAAGGTTAAAAACCGTTAAAAATCGTCGCTATAAATACGTTACATCAAAAAATCCAAGTTTTGATAATGTCAACTCGAGAGGAATAACGCAATGTTACGTAATATTGTATGATATTATAATAATAATTTGTTCTTTTCTTTTAGGCTCACAGCTTATTACAAGCTGGTTATCACGCTCTTATTCTTACTTTCTTACGCTATATTGTTTTATAGTGCTATGTTATAGTATTTAATTCTTTCTTAATAATCAGAGTGTATCTGTACAGCGTGGTGGTAAATGTTGTACAATATGTTACTTCGTAATATAATAAAATATTATCACCTGTATAAAATATTGTTTCATTTAGGGCTGGACATTTCGATATAATTATAAATCAATTTTTCAATGCAATTTATATTACTATAGTGGTAACTCTGACACTCTCTTCTGTATACATGTATTCGTATATATTCTTTATTTATTTAATCCTAGAAAATATTCGACAAAGTTGAAAATATAATTCAGAAAGGTTAAGATGTGTAATTCCAAAGTGTAATAGCACGAACATTGCAAAATGGAATTCAACAAAATTGCAAAATACGATTCCACGATCATTACGATACTTAAAATTCTACAAAATTGCCAATATGCAGTGCGTATACTCTAAATACGAAACATTTGAACGACATATCGAATTATTCAAACAGAAATACAAATTTTCAAACGTTGTACACCTCGTAACTTCGCGTAATTCACAATACAATCTACGATACCGTTAAATTCGAACGACCCCACTTTCCATTCTTAACCTACGTGTCGCCTCTACCATTTCCTCTTTCGCGTATCCTAACGTTCCTATCCTTCGTCGTCGTTCCTTAACTTTACATTAACGAGCAATAAAAAAAAAAAAGGAGAAAGAGAAAGGTAATTTTTATCACAAGTTTTGTTAAAAACTTTTTTTTAACGACTATTTTTGTTGGTTACAGTAAACCTGGCAGACAGCGCAGACCAGAGGGTAGACATGACGCACTTCGATCTGTTGAAGGTCCTTGGAACCGGAGGTACGTGAACGAAATCCTTTATGGTAGCGATTAAAGTCCACGATAGGACGTACAACCGGTCCCTTTCCCCCGTAGCTTTTCGCGCTCCAACCATTTTAGCGTTCGTAACCGGTTGATTTTTAATTGCGATCGTCTCGCGTCTTGGCGACGCGACTATTGGAAGATTTTCCCTTCGGAGCGCAGTAAACACACGCACCGAACGTTTATTATCCGCCGATTCGCGCGAAATACAACGAGTTTTAAGCATCGTTTCGATCGATTCCGCGTGAATTTTCTTTTCTTTTCCTTTCTTCTTCGACGTATGGGGTTTATATAAATTGCCTGATTCAGAGGCGGAAGATACGCGACGAATACGAGAATCGATAAGACGTTGGCGAATTGTGAAAATTACGGCATTTTCGATACGAAGAATAGACGCGGAATTGTACAGGACGTTTCGATAAATGTTTATATTATTACTCGATAAAGGAATACATGATAAGAGATATGGTAGTTTAGTCGGTAGGCGTAGAAACGTATTCTTCCGGATTTTTGGCGCAAAAGGGAGTGGATTAATTTTTACGTCTAACGTTTGTCGGAAAGTGTAATTTTTAGATAGTGTCTCGTTTCCAGTGTAATTCAAAGTTTTTAAAAATTCTTCGCGCGAGTCGAACCGACGCGTAGTGTACCGTATTCGTTGTAAAAGCATGCGAATTGAATTACGATGGAGAAAAATCGTTTTCTTTGCTTTTTTCTCTTCGCGTTTGCGTTTAGATTAGCAAATGCGAATAGTACGGACTAGCTCGATAGTTTAAACGATTCAACGAGCAGATCGATCGTCCATTTCGAATTAAAGAATCCTCGTTATTGAAACATCTTGTACAGCCCCGGTCAAAGTTTCATCATTTGCGACCGCGTTAAAGATCGTTTCTATTTAATTGCCGATGTTAGAAACCATCTATACGATTTTAATCGAACTTCGCTATTTTTACTAGTTTATGGTTTCACGGTATGTTTATTACAAGCCTGTGCTTAGAATTTTCTCAAATTCAGATAATAAGATAAATTTCTATAATTTTTCACGTTCCATAAATTTTTGTAGATCGTTTCTATTTATAGCTTTCAGCTCTCGGAACGTCCAAAAATATTGGTCGAAGCTTCGCCGTTTTCCACCTTTCCGCTATTCACAAACTTCCACGTCCGAAATATGTATCGGTGCAAACCACTCGATAAACCAATCTCACTCGTCAATCTAAAAAATGTAAAAGTTCAAATTCAATTTCTTTTTTTCTCTCACGCCAGCAGCTTATCGACACGTCGTGTATCCCAACCAAAGATACACCAAGTCCACTGAAATTTTGCGACAATACGAACCGCCAAAGTTAAAAAGGAGAAAGAGAAAGAAGAAGCGATGATAAGCAAATCTCAGCGCGAAATTTTCGTTCGATTAATAATCCAGACGAGATTCGTAATTGTCCTATCGACGAACGCGTTTCTCGTTTAAAGAACGTTTGACAGTTAACGAGAAATAGAAACACGTTCTTGCGAATAGTACGAATAATCGCGACATAACTAGCGAATTAGGTCATGATAGAAAGAGACAAAACGAAAACCTTTTGCGCAGCTTACGGAAAAGTGTTCCTGGTGCGTAAGAGAACGGGCGCCGATGCCGGTCAACTGTACGCCATGAAAGTCCTGAAAAAAGCGTCGATCGTGCAGAAGAAGAAGACGACCGAGCATACGAAGACGGAGCGACAAGTTCTGGAGGCCGTTCGGGACAGTCCTTTTCTGGTTACGTTGCATTACGCCTTTCAAACGGACGCGAAGCTGCATCTTATTTTAGGTGAGTACATTATTTTTCTTGAAAATTATTGAAGAAATATTCGCCAGAGATATAGTTGCACGAATAGGGAAAGTTCGCGTTAGCTAGATTCTCAATTTAACTTAATTTGCCATTGCTACTTCGAATGATCGTTTGATAGCTTTTCTAATCTTTATAAAGGGGCTATTCTCGTCTAAAATAGAGCACGTGCCTGCGATATATCGCTCTATAGCAAAATATCTATTCCTCTTGAGATAACAATAAAATAGTTTACTTGTTTAGTCGTCTATACAGTATTTCGTTTTGATAAATTTTTCCAGTCTCGACGAAAATATAGCCACTTGGTAATGAGCATAGTTATACAATGATAATTACAATTAACGCGTAAAAGGAAGCGCGCTATACGCCAAGTAAACAATTTTAAGTACAACTTGTTAACAGCAGCAAATATTGGAAAATTGGAAAGAGAAGAACGCGTTTTAGCGTACATAACTTAAGTCAATTTAAAGTGCACTTTTGACGTAAAAAAATGAGTAATTAGCGATATCGAAGTACATGAGAAAATATTTGCTTCTAAGAGGATAGGAAACGGTTGGTTTATCGGAAAGATTAATAAACTTTTTTTTAGCTTCGACAACAGATCAGACATGAAAGTTTTTTTAAAGTTTCCACAACTATGCTTTACATAAAGTATCTTTGTACGCGTGTTTTTATTCTTTATGTACGCGTTATAGTCGCGAGTGTATGTCATACCGAAGGCAAGTACCTAAGAAAGCGAAAGAATGGACAGCCGAGAAGGTTTTTAGATGCTATCCTGACATCGTCGTCGAGTCGTCCGTGTAACATTGCGCAACCTTCCTCCCTCGTAGAAACGTGTAATCACTCGATGATTTCGTCTTCTGCTCAATTATTTTTCTTTAGATGACATCACAATGTACGAATTATTTTTGTTTCGCAATATGTAGGTCGGCTACTGTAACGTTTCCACGAGTCGGTTGCCGTTTTATTCCAATTTACATGCATGGAAATTCATTAACGATAATATTTAAACGTTTACGTCGATTTTGAAATATGGACTGTTTCGCGAAGCCCCGATATTGAAAATAAATTATTCATATTGCAATTAATATTTGAAACGCAAACTTTTCCGAAAAAAATTGTACGTTTCATAGCAATCTTGTTTTCGCTATATTTTTTGTATAGATTTTTTGTTCGGATTTCCGAATAATTGTACCTCGCGGAATATTTTATCGAAAGTAACGATAATTTCTAGTATAAAACCTACGTCTTCAAACAAACTCTCAGTTTTATTTTCAAAAGTTTGAAACGTTTAATTTAGGGAACGACTCTACGATATATAACATTTGTAAATATTTCTCAGGTTTGCACATTTCTTAAAAATCTAAAACGGCTAGAAACTGAAATTTGCGCAATTAGTATTAATTAGCGAATTAGGTATTAATTTTCTTCCGCAAAGTATTTCTTCGGTAATCCGTTTTGTCAAAGAGAGAGAAAGAGAGACAGAGAGGATGACAATCGACGAAAGAGAACTATCGCTAGTTATCAAAATATCCAAAAATAGTATCAGACGTTTTCTATTCGTCAGGAGAACACGATTGAATTCCAAATCTCGCATGCAGCAGTTTTATCAATGAATATTTCATGCCTTACAGCGTTACAGCCCAATATCTCGTTGACGAGTGCCACGAAAGATAAATAGAGAAAATATCGTTATACGTTTCGCTGGTTCTACAGGCAATTATCTTTTCCTATTTTCTTTTTTTCTATTCCTTTCAATCCGTTCGACGTTCGTGATATCTTTTAATTTGGAAAAATTCACCGACGATCGACGAGAATAAATATTTCAGAAAAGAGATTCGGTCGAGTCGAAGATCGTGTTCTCAGGCGTGTTGTCTAATTTGTCGGACGATAAAAATTTCGAATTTTTACAGATTACGTGAGCGGTGGAGAGTTGTTTACGCATCTCTATCAGCGAGAACATTTCACCGAGGACGAAGTGCGAATCTATATCGGTGAAGTTATTTTGGCGCTGGAACAGTTGCACAAGGTAAGTATCGTTCTTGTCCAGAATATTGGAAAACTTACGCTACTATTTAAAATAATCGATTTGAGAGAATTTGTCTATTTAAAGATCTTCCTTTCTTTTAAAACTCGACGTATGAACGGGATTTGTTCTACGCTTGTCAGAAATCGAGGAGTTTAAAATACGATGTAAGAATCGAATAGAAGCGTACATGATTTTATTTGAAATTTCATTTCGAATCAAATTTCCAATCGAAAAATTTACGCGAACGTTTTATTATTAAGCTTCGTCTTAAAGTCGATCGAAAGAGACAAAGCAAATTAAATACGTTTCTCGTGTCTCTTATAACTCGACGATTGAACTAAAAGTGGTTGAATTTGATCTATCCATATCTGAACTACTCCTAAGCTATATCGCTCTTCTAATTTCATTTATATTAAACTTATTTGCGTACGTGATATCTACTTCAACCGTGACCCGCGAGATTACACCAAAAAAGGAAAAACGAACGTAGTCTCGAATTTTGCAGTGGCATATTATTGCGAATATTTGCGCGTTACACGGTAAATTATTAAAATATTCCATTCTTATCGTACAACCTGATCGATGGAACGTACAATGTTGCCTTTTCTGTTGCAGCTGGGTATAATTTACAGAGACATTAAGCTAGAGAACATTCTGTTGGACAAAGAGGGCCATATCGTGTTAACAGATTTCGGGCTGAGCAAAGAGTTCCTGCCGCACGAAAGGGACAACAACGCCCGTGCCTACTCCTTTTGCGGAACTATCGAGTACATGGCACCGGAAGTGGTACGAGGGGGCTCAGCGGGACACGATATTGTGAGTCAGGATGAATTTACGTCACGATTTGTTCCCTTCGTTCTTGGAACTTCGTTATCGCGCCCGTACTCCCCGCCTGTCAGATACATTTTTATCGATTCGTTATTTTTTCTTCTCTGTTTACTTGAAAAAAAAAAAAAAGAAAAAAACAAGAAAAAAAATAGAAATGTTAAATTCGATGGAATCGGATTGTCGGAGAATGAGAAAATCGTCGCTCGGAAGTTTCTATTTTGATATACGTTGTTCTTATTTTGTATAAAATGTTTCAAGAATGAAACATTTTGTAAATCTTGCGTTCTCTGCATGCAAAGAATAAGGTAGAATTTATGTAACTTGTAAATATCGTGAGAAGAATCATATAATTATAATAATTAGAAAATGCGAAGATCGCGTCGTATAAGCACACAGTGAGAAAGGTAGCATAATTAGACTAATTAAAAAATTTCGGGTTTCGAATTTATAGAACGTTTGATTTTGATGGATGTCGAGTTAATTTTCATTGGGTCGCTCAAATTACTGGATAGCAGTGTGCTACCTTCTTACTGTAGTAGCCCCTTCGGTTTTTAAAGTTCCAAGAACAATCTGTTGAAAGAATTTTCTATTCTAAATATCTATTGATGGTCAATTTGCAGGCGGTGGACTGGTGGAGCGTAGGCGTATTAACGTACGAGCTGCTAACCGGCGCGTCGCCTTTTACGGTCGAAGGCGAGAAGAACACGCAGCAAGACATTTCGCGTCGGATATTGAAAACGGAACCACCGATGCCGAGCCATATGGATTCAAATGTTCGAGACTTTATCGTACGTCTTCTCGTGAAAGACCCGCGACAACGACTCGGCGGAGGACCAGGAGACGCCAAAGAGCTGAAAGAACATGCTTTCTTCAAGGAAGCCCCACCACCATTTAGCTGGGAAGCTCTAGAGAGACGCGAAATCACTCCGCCTTTCGTTCCTACAATTACTCACGAGCTGGACACCAGAAATTTTTCCGATGAATTCACAAAAATGATCGCAACCGACAGTCCGGCCGTGGTTCCGCCCAATTATGACAAAATTTTTAGAGGTTACTCCTACGTGGCGCCATCTGTACGCGTTGGAGACAATGTAGATAGTAAAGATAATATAATTAAAGAAAGCACGACAGCTAGTACAGAGTCTGAAATACCGTCAGCGTCGAACGCGCCGTTTGTGACATCCGAGGAGTGCCCGTTCTTACAGATCTACCAATTCAACCCTCAGGAGGATGCCTTAGGGGATGGTAGTTACTCGATCTGTCATAAGTGCTGGCATAAGAAAACGTTGGAGGAGTACGCTGTGAAGGTTGTCAATCGCAGAAGCAACTATGGAACAGAGGTCAATTTGCTGAGAATCTGTCAGGGACACCCAAATATAGTCAAATTAATCGAAGTCCATGAGGACGAAAATCATATGTACTTGGTAATGGAATTGTTGTCAGGAGGAGAGCTGTTGAAGAGACCAAGGCCATTTAGCGAGCAGCAGGCTATTAAAATAATGCGACAACTTGCCTCTGCGGTCCTTTTTATGCACTCGAAAGGCGTGGTCCATCGAGATCTCAAGCCAGAAAATATAGTATTCGCTCACGAGAGCAAAGATTCACCAGTGAAGATAATAGACTTTGGTTTCGCCAGGATGAACCGTGACTGCGAGCCTCTACATACACCCTGTTTCACTCTTCCATATGCAGCCCCAGAAGTGATAGCCGTACAAGGTTATGACCAGAGCTGTGATCTTTGGAGTCTGGGTGCTATATTGTATTTCGTACTGTCTGGAAACCCGCCATTTGGGACAAACTCCCCGGACTTGGCCACCCGAATCAGGGCAGGTGAGATCGATTTCGATAGCGAATCCTGGAGTAACGTGTCTGACCTCGCCAAACAGGTCGTCAAAGGCTTGTTGACCGTGGACTCGAGCAAAAGACTGACAGCTAGTGACCTGGTAAATCATCCTTGGCTAAAAGAATCTAGTTCGTCCGAAGTGAGCAGTTCGATCGATCGAACCACTGCAGAAAATTTGAACACACTGTCGGTGAAGCCAGAAGGATTCCGATTGCGGGAAGTAGATGGAGCCAGGCTTGCCCAGCGCCGGAAATTGCACAAGCGTTCTACTTCCAGTTCCGTATCGTCATCTGCCTCTACCACTTCCTCCAGTCAGTCTGTTCGACCACCCAGTACGGCAACTAACCTAGCAACTTCCGCTTCACCAGCGCAACCAAGCGCCTTCGATTTTGGCGAAGGGAAAGTAAACGAATATCTCAGCTCGTTGTCTTCTTCCTCCGATTCGAATTCGCCGAGGATCGTGCAACAGGAGTCATCTAAAAGAGGTAGACAAAACGAGGACGAGGAGACCACGTCCAGAAGGCGTAAAAGATGCGCGCAGTGCACAGAGAATTATAAGAACAGTACTGGCCCCGTGACTAGGTCCAGGAAAAGGAAACTAGAGGAGCAGAACGTAAACGAAGACGACTTATCTACGATAGAGTCTTGCAAGACAAATCACGTGGACTTTAGGGAGATCCATCGGAAACCGAAGACAGGAAAACGAGCCAAGAGGTTTACCACTATCATCGTAGAGTAAAAGTTTACGCCACCTTTTCTTCGTATATCACCCCTATGTATATTGTAAGCATTTTACGTAATGTGATGTCGTTATCTGCCTTCGAAGCTCGAATCGACTCGGGCAACACACGTTGCGTCATTCCTATTTCCGGGACTTCACCCGTGAACTATTTGAATCCTATACGAGTTCGTCATTTTGCGACATTTTTACCATTTTGTCTTTTATCATTAACATAGGGTATGTTAAAAAAAAAAAAAAGTTTAGTTTTATTCTTTGATTCTTTAGCATTTTAGGTAATGTCAATTGACATATTAAGATATTACGTAGACTGTATGAGATATAACGATAGAATTAAATCGTATAACCCAATAAGGACCAATGAAATAATGCAATGCAATTATATAAATGCAATATTATTGAAAAACGTATGAAAGTGATTCATACATTGTTTTCTTAAAATATAAAGTATGTATCGAAATAGTATTTTGTAAAAGTTCATTACATAAATCAAAGATAAAAAATGTCCAGGATTGAAAAAGAATAGTTTATCATATCGTTATAAATAGTTAAATTTCTTCAAGCTTCTTAAGATCGTACGATCTACGCGAAAGAAGAAATAACGACGAAAGGAACATTACCCAGACTGTTAGAATTTCCTTTCCGTAATATAGTATAGAATTCAATAATAGGTTAACATGATAATGTTAATTAAGCGTTATTGTAAGCAAGTAACGTTTCATTTTGTCGAGTATAAAAAAGGTTTGAAGTAAACCTTAAATATGTTTAAGATATTTTGATGAACTCGTACAGGGTTCTAAATGGAGTGTCCCGAGACGACACTGTTCCTTATCGCAATTTTTAAATTATTGTAGATACGTTTCATTTTATGCCATGCTTAGGGTTACGTATCATCGAACGAAACTACGAGAGATAGTATTTTAAGTAGAAAATAACGAATACTTGTTCCTTGTCTTTTGAAGCCACTCTGAATGTGGATGGAACTTAACCTAAAAAAGAGTATTCGTCGTTCATAGATTACAATATTATTATTTATCTTATTAAGAGAGCTTCAAAACCAAACGAATAGATAATTTCTATTCTTGTCAACTATTTTGTAATAGATTATACGCATTATCATCCTTTTTGTATTAGATTTTTCGACCATGATCAATTTTCTATGGGCAAATATCTGATCGACTCATCGATACCGTGTATGCGTATACAGTGTCCTATGGAACAAGACATAGCTAGTTCGAAAGACATAGTTCGAACGATAGAAGATAGAATAAAATTTCATTTAGAAAAATTGTATGGTTTCGGGGCATCGTTCGATGCATGTGTCTTCTTGCAGTGGGACGCTTTGTATAATAAAGTGTCAGAATTAATTCGTAAATGTTCTTCGCGAGGAAATGTCGACTTGTACAGAAAATACCGAATAGAAGAAAACCAAGATTCTCGCTCAAAACGCGACGAAAGATGGAACGGTCCCTCGAGATCGATTCCCGGTAGATTTATTTTCTTTCTTCGCGTTGTCTGTGATCAACCATGTATAAAAATGGAAACAAAATGAAGAAGAAGAACAAGAAAGTCGTCGAAGTGTTTGCCGACTTCTCTTAATCTTCGCTCTATCCCTGATCCTTCTTAGAGGAAATTAAAAGGTAAAAGAAGGGAGTAGGAAGAGGAAAACAGAGTAAGGCGTAGAGAGAAAGAGGAAGAACGACTTTGCGTAAGGATTTATGTAAAAAGGAAAAAAAAAAAAAAAAAAAAATTTGTTT
>JACXIT010000166.1:669664-986925 GCA_014737525.1 Bombus difficillimus
TTTGTTTATTTCAGATGAAAAAGGAGGTTATGAGAGGTTAGGAATGATAGAGGCGCGTGTATTCTCTATTTATTGTATCGACGCAAAAGTAAACGTATTGTGTTGTACGCGTCGATTATTATTATTAATTATATACATAATATATATATATGAAAAAAGGTATACACACAGACTCAAATCCAAACGGTTCTGTTTACACTAGCATATATTATATCGGATACATGCTATTCTTGTACATTAATTTTTAGCCTTGAATCTTTCTAAGAAAAATATTATATACAAGAAGAAAAAAAAAATATATATATATACTTATACACACGTGGTACACACACAAAATCATATACCCGTGTACATTCTACATAGAATGTTAAGAGATAGGGTTGATCGAAGTCATTGAGCATTGTAATGATTAATGGTACAATGTATCGATTACATTACGATTCCTCCGTTTTGTACGAATGTGTTTTACGTATTATTACTTTCATTGATTATTTTTTCCTTTTCTTTTCGAATGATAAAATGATCGTGCGTATTGTGAAAGGTATATTAACGAATAGATCATCGAATTATTTGTAACGATATAGACGAGTTGGAGGGAATTGCACTTTGTTAGAAAATGTTGAAATTGAAGGTAGTTGAGGTTTATTTTTGTAGTCTTCGGTACTGTTTCGTGTGATTTCACTTCTTGCTGCTTCAGAAATTCATTGTATAAAAGATTTATTTGAATTTTCTGAATGACACGTATTGTTTTATTTTTTTTTTTTATAGATAATTTACAGAAATAAATGTTTTGTTTTTTTTAGTTGATTCGTCGTAGCAAGAGGTGAGAATAAGTATAAGTATCACCGAGGCACGAAAGAAATTTAATTCTTTCATGCGTGACGATAGTTTGTTAGTTTTCGCTGTTTTTATTATAAATTACAATTGGTTATGCGGTGACTCATGGATATGTTCGAGTCCAGACCTTTTTAAATTTAATTCTATAAGAGTAAAACTCCAGACAGACGATTCTACGTTAATAAATGAAATGTGCAATACAGTTTTTACGTAGGACTTTTCCCTTTTTGAGAAATTTCAATTTGAAAATTCATGGGAACCCCGTTTAGATCGGTGTTTTTTTTTTTTTTTTATAAACAATATGTATATTTGTGATTCGATGGTGCTCTCAAAAAGTTAGTCTAGAAGCTTATAAAGCCACGTATAGAAAGGGGGTCCACTCACTTTGTTTATTCATTTTATGACGTGGGATCATTTGGTAATACTTTTTAATATTGCTATTTATAGTTTTATCTTTTATACTTTAAAATTTATAACCCGAAATCTTCCAAACCTGTTACATCTGCATCTTCCACACCAAAAAATGACGTATAACTCTTTAAGCAACTTCCATCCATTAGTTTAATGTAGAGAGTAAACTTTAATTTGCGATTAGTTTAATAAACATACGAACAGATCTGCGAGTCACGATGTATTGTCTTAGTGTGTAAGCCGAAAGAGGAAAGAAGGGTGTTGTTGACTGCTGTGAAAGAAAAAGTGCAACGTTAAAGAAATAATAATAAAAAGTAAAAATAAGAAACGAGATAGGTGAAAAAGAAAGGATAGTGAAGACTGAAAATGGTTGTACACGGACTCAGGGAACAGAGAGACACAACCAAGGACATAAATTCTCTAAAAAGAAAAAAAAAAGAAAAATCGATTATGAAAAGGATGAGAGCGTTCCACGTGGATGGAGATACGCGTGCTTCTACCAAAGACGACCGAAGTAAAATCGCTCTGCAAAAACCAAAAAAAAAAAAAATCAAGGAAAAGTCATGAAAAAAAATTAACAAAAGATACAAAGAACAATAGAAAAAACTTAATCTTTTCGAAATATCGTGAAGCGTGTAAATTTTTGCCGAATCGTGTGTGATTTTTCCGGGCGTAACAGTTAAACCTATAGATAAAAGAAGATAAAGAAGAAACAGAGGGAAAGAAAGAATTATTTAAATAAGAAATGCATAGATATATAAAGAATATTATATATATATTATATATATTTAATATAAGACTATATTCTAGAAGATCATATTTCTTTAATAAGAGGATATTTCTATTTAGGGATCATACGAGTCATTATTGAGTCCTTAATAAGTTGTAATCAGTTGGATCGCGTCGAGGAGAAAAACTGATTTTTTCTAGATACATATATCACTGTTATGTTATTAAAAGTAATTAACAGAAAGAGATGGAAAGCGAGGAAGATGAAAAATAAAAAAGCAGAGAATTTGTAAAAATATGTATATTTGTACAGGGCGTCGAAATAGTCTAGCGCGCATTCTTTTTGGTAATTCGAAATTGATCGGATCATCCGTGTCAATATGTTCACGTTCGTTAGGTTTACGTTACGATGTTCGTTGAAATAATAACTCATAGCATTTTTATTTCATTCGAACGATGGTTAGTACGCGTCTAGTAGAGTTCGTTTCTTTTTTTTTTTTTTTTTTTTAATAATGTATATGTATTATGATTTTCCGCGAGAGAAAGACCGAGAGAGTATTCTTCGGCGGCATATGTTCTANTTGTTCGTTGTTTCGATCGGAACTTTTCCTCTGTCCAAAAGATAAAATTGCGCGATAGACTTTTTAGACATCCTATATACATATAATATATATATAAATAGCTTCTATTATACGATAAAGAGTGCTGTTCCGCTATAAGTACGTAAGAGAGACGAGGTACCTTTGTTACTACTGGTTGTTAAATATATCATAACATAATATTTATTTACATAACGAATTTTTTATTTTCCCTTCTTATATCCCAATTTTTACAGTGAAGATATTTGTTAAACGCGTTTCCAAGTGTATTATTTTATTTCGATTGTTTCATTCATATCAATAGTTTTTGGAAATTTTGGTATTGTTCGTTTCATTATATTTAATCTTGTAACAGTTTTCTTACTTTTGCGTTCTTGTATTTTTATTTACTTTTTTTATGAAAATTAAATTCTACCTTTAATTGTAAATACTTTGATCCTTTGGCTTTATAATTTTGAAATTTGAATCGATAATATTTTATTCGTAGTATCTTTAGTTGAATAAAAATTTTTTTGATGGAAAAAAAAACTCAAACGATCCTGCCAGGATTCGAACCTGGAATCTTCTGATCCGTAGTCAGACGCGTTATCCGTTGCGCCACAGGACCCATGTTGGTAAGAACGTCTATTATTTGTAAGATAAGTATCATTTATGAAAACATTTTCTTATGCGTATTTTTAGTTTAACTTTAATTATAATATAGCAAAGGAAATTCGATTAGTTTCCAATTTAAAACAGCTTAGGCAAAAAAAACATAAGCTAACGAAATTATTTGTAATGCTACGTTATCTTTGTTTTTAATACTTTAATGACCGTACTTAAGCGAACAATTCAGTATGTAATAGGAAATCAAAATTATAAAAGGATAGTAATAATAAAAGTAATAATAAATATACAAATTTTATTCTTTAACCGCAAAGTTAAATCGAAATACATTTTGTACGTTGTCGGTATTGATACATTTTTCGTTAGAGTTCAAAGAATGTGTCACAGCCTGTTTTTCTCTTGTAGATGCGGAAACAGCCTTCCTTACAAATACGTATTTCCTATTCTCACTGGGCAGAGGCATAAACTTGATAGAAGATGCTGTTTTGCCAAACTTTTGCTCATCCAAAGCCATTTTTTCTCTGTAATTCCCTAAAGTGTTACGCATTATTTGCCTCTTTCTTATCAGAGGTGCGGTATTATTTTTTAGAATATTTATATTTTTATTTAAGTCGTGTGCCTGCCTCTCAGGAAGCTTTCCAGTGCCCAAACACATTTCTAACTGTTGGATACACCAGCATAATTCTACTTCAAATTGATCTTCAGCTTCCTGGCTCAAACCACTATTAGTTTCTACATCGACACTAGCTGAATCTGTCAGTTTCGGTGGTCCTGCATTTTTTTTATTTGCTGTCGGCTTCTTAGCATTCTAAAATTAGCGTTTATTGTAAAGTAGTGATTATTGTTATTGTTAGTCATGATTTAGTCTAGGTTAGAATTAATAAAACATATATTTTCATTTGAAATGTATAGTAATGGAAAACGAGGATCAAATTGATATACCGTTCTAGGTTTTGGAGGCATCTTTTATAATTGAAGATGGAGTAGTTCGGAATTTCGTTCTAATTACCGAAGTATTTTTGGTTATGTAGTCGCTGGTAGAATTCCCGTGTTGACGTTGTTAGCCATTGTTCCTCTAAGTTTTAGATAAATTACCACTAGATGGTAAAGCATTCGCATCGTGGCGCGAAATTTAATTTTTATATAAAGGTATGTATTATTTTTAAAAACGGTAATTCAGTTATGAATTTCAATAAATTTCTTGCATGTGGTGGTACTTGATATATAACGAAAAATTTTTTTTTATTTGATCGAGAAGCAATTAGTTAAATAGAATGATACGAAAAACAAGATGTTTATAAGATTGAAACATAAATGCTGTAGACTTTTGTCATCGCTTTAAATAGATGGAAACGAGTATTCACCCGTTGTGAGATTTATATTACACAGTTTAAGAGATAAATTTAGAAAATTGCTACCAAATGACACCCAGGTCGATATCACCTGTTAAAATATTCAGTTTGTTTTCTTTCCTTTAGAAATTTCATAATGGATTTGAAATAAATTCTACGTAGATAACTAATTTTTAAGAAATCTAGAAAATAAGCATAACATAACGAAATAATAGTTACAGTTCAACAAAACCTAAAAAATCTTGCTATCATTAAAATTTATGTTAATATTTTGTATCATTTTCATCGAGTTTGTAGGTATTTTGATTTTTAATACGAGAGTTAATTTAAGTTAAAAGAGATTAAAGGTGATATTCTTATGTAAACGAATTACGACTGTATTCCACTATTATCAAAATATTATTACTGAAAATACATTGACTTATACAAACGAAACAAACATGATACATATATTGGACTAAGGGTACTAACTATTTTGGAGCTTATAACGACTAATATAATGGTAATTACGCAATAAATAATATCACATTCTTAAGATTCAAACGGAACCGTTAAACGAGTCGCTTATTTCAATATGATAACGAAGTCTATGGCATCAACATTGACAATATTCTATTGCCACTCAACTTATTTGCGTCTCTTCTATGTTCATTAACATATAAAGATATACAATGTGTCTTTAGGATAGGCTCGCTTAATTTAAATTTTCGCGCCAAATTTTAACAAATTTCATTTATCGATAGTAACGTGTTATTTGACGATCTAAGTAGACTTATTTATTTATTATGTATCATTGCAGGATAAAATAGAAATATCTATTATTAATATTGATAGCATTAATATTACTATATATATGATATATACAATAATATAAACACCTATTGTTATAAATAAAAGTGTGTAACAAAATTTATTAAAAGTTGTATTAAGAAAATTGTCGTTATAAGTATGTACGTCAATTTTAACTTATCAAAGCCTCGATTTGAATATTACTAGAATCGTAAACAACAGTATTTATGATAAAAGATATTACGAAACGATATTACCAGTAGAAATTTCTAAAAGTTATTTGTGATATTTTATTATTTCGTCCCGCAATGTGCAACTTTCAAAATTTTTTACATCTCTCTTTAATATCTCTTTCTTCCTTTATAATAAACTTTGAATTTTCGTTGCAACACACCAATAACTTCTTATCCCGAGTTTGTACGATTTAGAAAAAAGAGAGACGAAGGTTTATTACATATATATATACATATATCGACCTGTAATATCGACATGTCTTTCAACCATCGAGATATAAACATAGAGTACGCGAGCCATGTGTAATTGAATGCGATATAGAAATAGAAAGAGAACGCTGCATAAACGCTGCTTCCTCCGTTCTCGTCTTGTGTATTATACGCTGACGCTGTTTGTTGATCGGTATTACACATAATACCTATTATATGACCGTGCGTAGGTTATTAGACGAAGATCCTTATGCAGCGTTCTCTTTCTATTGCTGGATTTCTTTTTCAGTTCTCTCGCAGTCACACACTCTATCTTTAATCTCTGTTTTCAAATATCCGCCATGAATCATGGATATAGCAAATCTGACAAGCACTTCGTGATACGTATATTATTCGAAAACAATGTATGACCACGATCCAATAATTCCTTCTTGTTTATACTTCTTGGATTTATTAATCATTTGTAAGTACGCAACACGATGTATTCTTGGTTTATGCAACGGAATAAGTAAATGCACATGTTGTTGATTTATTAGAAGAGTGATACAAAAAGATTGGCACAATCATTAGGAAAACAGTTTGAAATAGAATATAATTAATCACTCTGTTATTTAGCAAGAAAACTTTGTTTCTTTTTTGCAATGTTATTAATGGTATTGTTTACTACTAGAAGAAGATTAAAGTCTGATCTTAAATTGTAACGTTGTCCTTGTTAAATAATATAACTTTATTGGATAATTATTCTATTCCAGTAAACGATATTCATTATTTTTAAATAGTTCACTTTTAGAGTTGATTCCTGCAAATATCTTGAAAGTTGTGTTTTTTTGAACGTGTTACTCCTTTACCAAATCAATCGTGTTATATTTATCAAATAAAACTTACAACGTTACTCTCAACACACGTTCATGCATTTTTAAAAGACAAAATTACGTTTATTATCTTCTTCGATAGATACTAAATCTTTTTGAAGAATCAGCGATACCATAAAAAGAGAAATGGAACAAAATAAAAAACTAGATAGTTTCTAATGTCAAAAAAGTCGAAGGAAGAAGGAAAACGGAAATGATCGTAATTTGTAACATCGTAAGTAACGTTCAATGATTCTCCACAGATTAATTGTTTTTTTATACGGTAACGAAAATCGTCTATTTTTAATTAAGCGAGATTTATCTCGGGTCGATATTGTAGAAAACCTAAAAGTTTCTATAGGTAAATTATCGACCAGCGGGAAATACGATGAAAATACGATTTCTTGTAGAAACTCTAGATAATAAGGATCAGTCTTTTTGAAGTTCGAAACATTTGGGCTAAGCTTCTCAATTATCGAGGCAAAAGTTATACCGTAAACCACGTGGAATTCGTGATTTCTTCTGAATCGATCGGATTAACGAGTTCGTCCCGTTACAATAACGTCACCAACTTTTTGACGTTAAAAGTGACACAGTGACACTGTACCTCGTTAGCTCGACGATTAGTTTGAATTTTTTAATCATTTTCACAAACATAGTTCTTCTTTTAAATAAAGGTGAGTGGCGTGTATGTGTTTTTAGTTGGATAGTTGTTCTAAAACGTAAGCAGAACTGGATGAAATAAACTGATGATTTTTAGAACTACACTGTACAAAGATACAAGTTTGCACAGATTAGCTAACTGAGGTGCTTTACAAACTTTTTAAAAAGAACGATTTCTGTTAAATTTTATTCGAATTTCAATTTTTATACGTTATATAGTATCGTTTTTAATTCTTTTTAATACTCAATAAGGAAATCTATTTGTTGGCTTTGCAACACAGAATTGTACAGTATTTTTAAAGCATTCTTCCTGCATGATTTACAAACTTAAATACTTGAAGTGCGAAACAAAGAAGCGAAATTTTATCGTTTGTAAATTAAGTTAGATGCAATTCGAATGGTTAGATTTTATCGCTCAGATCTAACGTAGATTAGGACGAATTTAAATTTACCTTGACCTAGGTCATAGATATCACCATATAGACGATCATACCAGATCAGATTGATTTTAATTCCAGAATGTGAAAACTAAGATCTGAAGCCTGCTTTATTTACACCAGGCCAAGGTTAGGCTCCAATTACTTGACCATTCGTGAAATAAACGAGGAGATACAAGTCGAAAGAGGCCGACCCCGACGTAATGCTTATGGCAGTTACGGGGTTGGACCTCGCGTAACTATTCAATATCAGGAAGAGGAGAGGTTTTCAGTGGGTAGAGGCGTTATCATTTTGCCGAGTTCCACGTAATCCAGCGGTTGCACGGGTTACTGGGTATGCGTAAGTGCATTTTCCTCTCCTCGCGTTAAAGAAAAAAAGAAAAGATAAAAAGATAGAAGGTTCCAATTACTTGCGCTTACACAGTCTCATTTTCCCTTTCAGCATCAGCTCAGCGAGCTAAAATATTTTTGTAGCTTATCGTCGTACGCTCTCATCGTTCCATAAAATTCATTCATACTAATCTGCAATCACTTACTCAAAGTTCAATCTCGCGATTCTCAGTTACTCTGTAATAATCGTAATGATAATTAAGCGGGGATAGTTGATCTATTTCAAGTTCCAAGCACCATCGCCATCACCATCGCGAACACACCGCTAACCACAGATCCCGAACTAATTTCGACCCGAGTTCCACTTTCATCGTTCGTAATTTCAACGTTTTTACCTAAACCGATATCGCATCCTCGAAAACTCAAACGGTGTTTCGTTCGTTGGTTTCGTTCCACAAAGTCATCGAGATCTCTTCTCGTCTAAGCCCTGACCTTCTGAGAGGACTATTTTCCGGGACGGTGCACGTGCTTCTTCCGGCGAGTTTCAAGGACTTTAAACCGGGGAACCACTTTAACAAACGCCACCATTTCTTCTCGGATTGGTTCGAAAGCTTCACAGTGGCGTATCTGGCTGGCCTCGATTTTCTCGAACTCTTGCAGCAACCGATGTCCTTGTCTTTGATCTCTTTCGAGTCTTCCAGTCTCCCAATGTCCTCGTTGCCCTTCTTGTCCACGTTGCTCCGCGTCGAGTCCACGTTCAGATGCTCGTTCAATAGCGTGTTCTGCTTTAGGCTGCCGTGGTGGCCAGAATTTCCGGAACAGTCGGTGCTGTCGTGGATGATTCCGGTCCCGCCCGTTCCCACGTTTCTAGAGCCGATCGCTCGCTGCTGCGATCGTGGCAGACTCGAGTACGATCGTTGCTCCGTGCGAATCGCCAGACCGGGGATTCTACAACTCCTTGACAGTGTTTCCTGCGAAAACAAGAATAACGCTTGGTAGTTGAGCAGCTTGTGACGTCGCAAAGTGTGGCATTTGAACGAGGACTCGGGACAAAAATAGAAATCCACGTTCGAGAACCAGATTCGTGGATCGCGTTCTGACATTCGTCAGGGTGAAGTATCGAGGAGAAAAGTGGTTCTATCGGCGAAATTTGTTTCAGCGAACTTTCTGTCAGTAGGACATTGAGTAGGACTCGGTGTAGGTAGGAATATACTGCCGGTCGTAAGTACTTGTATTTGTCGGAGAATTCTAACAAATTTTACTTCATTGAATACGCAAACTCATATTTTTATGAGTCCGCTTAAAGAAATGGAGAGTAAAAATGGACTCGTCTCGCTCATTAAACGTTATAACGAAAATTGAAATTTTTTACTTCATTTTACATGGATTTTTACATTTTCAAATTTCCCACAAATGCGTAAACATTGACAGTTCCATCGTAAGAAACGTATGATACGAAGCGGTAGACTTTGCGATGAAATAACTAGAAGATAAAAACCGTGGGAAGCGTGTAATTTATACGAAATATCAATAGGTGCCTTGTTACTCACGGCCGACGGTGGTAGATTAGGTGGAGTTGGTTGTATTAATTTGATTCGTGTAAGTCGATTGATTAACGAGAGTAATAGGGCGATTAAAGGATATTGTCTGCTACGAATGATCGTAATATAGGAATAATGGGACTGTGTGGGAGTTGGAACGTGTTTCTGATTGTTGAAATTGGAGAATATCGTGAAAGTTAGCGCGCGGCTGGTTAGACGTGTTTTATGCGACATAATCGGGGAAACTTGCAGTTTACATTATCGAGTTCTATACTTCTTAGTTAGTACCGCGACTCTGAAAGGGAATTCCAAGGGAAAGGGAAGATTCGACTAATATTTTTCACGTCACTGTATCTCTCATTTAAGAGATCGAGAGAAACTGAATTATTTACAAACTACAAACTAACCCTTTAATACAACCTGGTTTCTTACGGACTAATCCAACAAAGTTTCATCGGACGAAGGAGCATAATTGGATATCGATCAAGCGGACCATTCTACTAGATTAATCTTAGACCCAACTTCTAATTATGTGGTACATGCTGTTACATCTAAAGAAGGACACTGTGACTCACCATGAACGCGACTCGAAATTTGTTCGACATGATATTATACAAAATCGGGTTAATCGACGTGGACACGTAATAGAGTACGCCGGATATGTAGGTCATCAGGGTGTAAAGGAACTCGTCCAACTTGCTGTTCGAGCTCATGTGGTCCTCCGAGTTCGTCCCGTGTGTGGCTACCAGTCGTTGTACGTGAAACGGCGCCCAACAAATAAAAAAGGCTATCACCACTGCAACTGTAACACAATTCCATATTTTATTTAGTAGAATTTTTTTTAAATATACCACGTACGTTCGAAACAAGAGAATTATTCTACAGGTAACGTTAGATTCCGGATTGATCGTTCTAACTGGTATCAAGACAGTTTGTTTCTCGTAGCTGTCGTTTTCTCATGGCTCGTCGTTTTAGAATCGAGAAGTAAGATTATCCTAACAACCGAGAAGCGAGTTTGGTCTATCTCGAAACTACGTTTTCCAGCGAAATTACAAATAAGCTTCCGAACGAGAGGATCGTCAAACCAAGGCAGCCTGTGACAACGCGTTCGTACAGCTCGCAATGTCCTCGTTGCTGCATCGTTCAGGGGCTGCGAGCGGTGGTTCTTCTCGTGACTCGAATTCGCGATTATCGAATCTATACATTTCGACTTGTCTCTATTTGCTCAATGCCGGAAAGAAACGGAATTAAAAACTTGTCGATATTAGCTAGTTTATATTCGGTAATAAAGAACGTAAGATCGATACAACTACTGGCAATCTTATATGCTACGAGATATAGCAGTATAATACAATGGTAAGTGACTGTAACAATAGGAAGTGATAACGCAATGGAAATGGTAACGCGCGACATTCGTAACAAGAAAATAAAGGCGCGAGGCCAGTGGTACAGGCCCCTTTATACACTGGCCTTCACCACAGAGAAGAGGAGTGTAGTCCACGTACAGACGCAATTTCGTCTTTGACGACTGTTGGTATCAGAGGTGGTATCAGAGCTCGTATTCGCATCCCTCGGGCGTCAAATACGGAACAGCGATAGATAGAAAAATTCGGAGTATTTATACGGTTAGAATAGCAAGAGGTTGTAGGCCAACGTCGTAAATTTCAACGTCTGTTTCGTACCCTGTCGATGATTACGTCACCGATAAGTCGTTTGCGATAATTCCTATGTTCGCCGGAACAAATCGCAGAGACAAAGTTGTATTTAATTTCGCGTCAATCCGGTGCTTAGTCAATGACAGAATCAAAACTTTTTGACTATAGGATTACGCGAACAAATTTATAAGTTCTAATTATCCTCGCGTTGGGAGTACTCTATTTTTTAGAGCGAAACTCGAGTGTCGTTTGCAAGGGAAAAGACCGTAAAAGTTAGGTAGGATTAATGGTGCCTGAGGAGATTGATGAATTTAATCTTTTAGGTGAGTCGATCTTCGTAATTATTAATTAAAAACCAGAACAACTGCCATTGCAGCTAATTTTAAAATATTACATTCATATAATTGTAAGCTTTGTAAGTCCTTCGTCGGAGAAAAGGAAATCTACGATCGCTGTCCAACCAAGTCGTCCATCTTTTCCTTTCTTTTCAATTGGATCGCGCGTTCCTTATTGTTATCGTAAATTCTATAATCACGTACGTAGCTATCACGTAATTTCTGTAATTTCGTAGTTTGTCATTTACAAAAGGGTTTCGCGTTAAACAGATGTATCCAGCGAGATCAAAATGGATTTTGGTAAAACAAAATGGGACAACTACTTTATAGAACGTGGCTCTTTCTCCTTTTAAGAAAATTGATGCAGGATCTCCTAAAATTCAAATCCCAGGATATCGTCCGGCAATATCAGAAATTTTTCATCTCGTTCATCCAGGAGGAGAAAAGTTTTCGTCGGAGGAAGTATCACCCAGTTTCCCTTCGTTTCGTTTAAACTGCTTCCTTCCACGGAGCGATTCGAGTCTTGGTGCGAAAATCCCGGTCATTTTCTCAATTTCAATGGAAACCAGTTTACATAACTCACATAAATTTGCGACGATTTATCATCGACGCAATTTTCTCCTACTTTACGTTCAATCTGTTGCTTTTCGCTTCGGAAGGAGAGGAAAAATGGGGAACAAAATTGGAGAAGAAGATAATCGAAATGTGTCGCGACGTTTTGGTCCAAGCGCGTTATTCTCGGCGAGTTCGTGCGATTACGAGGCGATATTGCGCGGGCCGCTTTTCAAAGAATATGTAAAGACCGGAATTGATATGCGACTGAGGTCAAGATCAGTCGAGTTATGGCATTTCATAGCATCGTGCCGCGTACGCTCCCTTTGAATAATTCATCCACAAAACTGGATGTACGTTCGGCTCGTTGATTTTGCTTTCTTTCCAGAAGCAAGCTTCTCCGCCCTTTCTTTTTCCCCGAGTCGCACATTTTTTCCATTATTTCATTATTTTCAAGTTTTGTCCCTTCGTTCTTATAGCCCTAAGTTTATTATTCTCCCTTCACGCGTCTCGTATGTATTTCTATTCAGTATTTTATTCATATTCTTTTTGCCAAATGTTATTATAACGTAGGTGTAAAGGTGAGGCACTAAGATCAAGCGAAGCGTTAGAGATCAGAAATATCGGTCGAGCGTGTTCCAACTGCTTCGAACAAACACGCGATATTATTCCGAAGATTCCTACCGGTAAACCTTGGAAATAGTAGACTTTTTGATTAAATACTCTTGCACTCGGTTCTATCGTTTTATTTATTAATCCGATTCCACGCCACTTTGAACCAGATTCTAATACTTAAAAAAATATCTTCCTATGATATCCATGAAAATGTATAATCTTGTCGTTACTAAAGTTCGTATATACGGTAGAAGAGAGAAGTATCGATCGAACAAGTTCAAGCTGTACGAAACGAGCGCACGAAACAATTTTGAAAATTTCTAGCAAAAATTGAGGTAAATTATCCTGAAACTTTGTGATACATGGTAGAATTTCGAACTTTTTGCTCGTATTAAACGCGTAAACGTGTTCGAAGTTATAGTTCAGTGGCACCGGTGCTTCACGATCTCTTAATTACGTCACATTTATTTCAAAGAAAATTCTGTTAAAAAAAAAAGTCTTCTCCGATGATATTTCTCCTTTGAAAAATGTCGATTACCAAAGGCACGATCGAAACAAAATAAATGCAACGTATCGACAAAGAGAAAAGGTAAATGTATCAAATATTATTATTCGTTATATGTTCTATTATTATCTATCGCACGACATCGTTGTATCGTCGTTATTAAGAGTTTCCTAACAGCTTACTGCGGAAGCTCGAAGAGGACACGTTTCACGCATATTCGCGAGATCCCAATACCATTCGGTCGAGGAAGAAGTTCTCCTAAGGTAACGCGCCGTAATATCGAAACGAAAGTCAAACACCATCGGCGAAGTTGGATGTGGCGCTCGTGGTAGCTCCGTAGCTCAAAGAGCAACGGGATGGATATCCTGTTTGTGAAACGTGAGACGTGACCCGTGTAAATTCCGCCCCTAAATCGGTCCACGCCGTGCTTAAAAATTCACCGAGGATGATTCCTCCTGAGACGTCGAGATAAACCGTGTTTTCAGCCTTCTTCCTGTTTCGAGAACACATTTCGTTTGTGATACTTTTCGTACGGTTCTTCGCGAAGATTCGCCTTAAAAGGCTCGAAACAGGTTCAATAGGTTTGAAAGTAAAGTCGGACGAAAAATGTACAAATCGAAAAATATCATCCGATATAATATCTCAACATTTCTAAAAAAATACGATTGTGCTGGATTATAGCGACGGCTGTACAAGTCAATGCAATTTTAGTTTTTAATTAACTATTTAAAAATTAATCTTCCGTTAATTATTTTCACGATCGTTAATCAGAAATCGGAATTGCCACTTTAAAGGGGGTGAATAAATAGATTTTGCTTTACTCCTGCAAATATGTATTTCACGGGATACCTGTTAACTATCCAAAAGCAATTTTGTTACCAACGATACATAATATTTACTTGTGCTGCTGTAATTAAACCGTATCCTGCTGTTAAAAATAAGGAAGTCTTTGGATATTTTGCGCAACACTGTGTATCATCAAAGATACGACATATTAAATTCTCCCCCTCCGATCGGATCGATAAAACGAGCTTATTAGTCGGCGAAGCTGGCTAACCGAGGATTACTTGTTTTTCTTTTACCAGCTGCTTTTTGCCTCTATTAATTGAACGAAGTTTTTACGCGATTAAGATAAGAAATTCATGCGTACGCATTTGCGCCTTGTTTATGTACGTCTGATAAATGACCATCAACTAACGGAAATGATGACATATGAAAGAAAGAAAAGTAACGAGAGTAAAATGGTCGGGCAACTTCTGTTACATCGTAATCGTTACGTTAACGTCGAATCGGATGTATCGAGTTCTCCGGAGTAAACGACTACAGGGAAACGGGAATTGGGAAAAAATCGAGGTCGTCGTCGTCGATCATCGTAATCGACGAAACGGGATAAGACGAGAGAACGAGTAGTAATACAAACTACATTTCCGACAAAACGGAAGCGGAAGGAAATCGATTACTCTCGAACGACGATAAATTTCCCTCCTTTGAGAAGAAGCCGGGAAACGTATAAAGAGAGACAGAATAAAAGATAAACTTGTCATATATGCGCGTAAGCCACGTAGAAGCTAAATTGATTCGCTTCTTCGAGATTAATCATTTATATTTGAGAAATTACGCACCAATCTTGTATCTAAGTAAAGCGAGGTACGTACGGAATTACAATTTCGTTCTAGAACCTTGCTCGTTGCAAAATCAGTTCGTTTTGGCATAAATTGAAATACGTCTATATACGTAGTTTGAAGCGATTTATTCCAAATTTACAGTTTAAGGCAAGATTACTACCCGATTAAATTTCCGATGAATTAAACGAGATAATTTTCAAGATACGCGTAACGAACGAAAATATATAAATATCCAAAGGACATATTTATAGCGCTCGTTATAATACTCGGCGAATGAAACTATTTCTTTGTATTCACAAAAATGTGCATAGGCATAGTATGTGATAATTAATTTGTCGATAATTAACAGTCAGTTTCTCGAACGTTTCTGAATCTTCCGCTACGGTTGCCGCAATTAGTCCCCGTTAAGGTAAAACAGGAAATGTCGATATCGGTCATTGTGATATTTACAGGAAAAAAACAGATAATAAGACGGAAAGACGGTTCTCGGCTTTTTTGCTCGTTTACCTTGTATTCAATGCTTTAAACGCATTTATTGCAACGCAGCTGTGCCTCTGAAAGGAGCATCTGCTGCGTTCGACGTCGTTTCCGATTGGATTTCTGCTAATCCTCTGCTAAACGTACGCACCAGATATATATTTAAGTTCGATTCTTCGTTTGCGAACGTTTGAATATCTCTCCTCTGATTAAAGTAATTTGATGATTGTTCGCTGTAAATTGCAAATGGCGTTATTGCGCGTAAATAAGATGGAAAAATCGACGATAGAAATGCTTTAAAAAGATCTTGTTATTTTATTTTGCTTGCTATTTTAACATTTAATTTATTAATAATCAATATACAGTGGCTTCAAAATGTATTACACACTCTCATTTTTCAACGAAACGCTACTTTATCAGGTTTTATATTTCGCTTTCATAGTGCTAAATTTTTGTAGTCGCGCGAAAATGCTACCAAGTGACACAAAATTCCATATACTCGTAAAGAGTTAATTGGCAGGTAAAACGCGCCAACGCTTTCGGCAACCGTTGTACGTATTACAATCTATTTTCTTTTATTATTTTCTACCACATTAAGAAAATATATTACCAACTTGTTGGAACAGCGAAAATCGGCATAGGACTATTTATTATCCTATTCGAATAAAGTCGAAGCGACGTACATAAATCTTCCGTTTAAAACGTCAATCTTCCGGATCACTATCAGCTCCACGCTGAATCTCATTCTCCTCTTTGGTTTCTTGCTTATCCCTTTCCAAATTTTTCCCTCGATAGCCTCCCTTTATCGTTGCAAATCGTTGAAACTCGATCAAATTGGAGATTTCGACAACTATTTAAGAAACACAATCTCTCTTTAAAAGTATCGATCCTGCGAGGTTTCGTCGAAGATCGGACGATAGGATTAAGAAACCGTCGATCGAGTGAAACGGCTAATTTCCAGACCGAAGACTGGAAGAACATTCTTTAAAAATCTTATTGCTGTTCGTTGCATCGAGTATTATATATTCACTTTGTAGATAATAATTAAGAGATAATAAAAATAATTAAGATATAATCCTAGTAATTGAAACTGAAATCGACGATATGGTGGAATTGGCGCTGTGAAAAATAATCTAGCGTAATAATAAATGATCTATGACTTGATACAATTACGTGATTTAATTATGTAGATACGAGTTAGTCTGCAACATAATTACACAGACGCTGACATTAATTGCAGCCATGAATTCCAAAACAGCTCAGGTCCATCGAGGAAATCAATCTTTTTCCTTAATTCAGTATCCAGTAATATTCATTAATCCGTTGCTAACCTTGTTGATTTATCCTGTGGAGTATCGATTATATATTTTTATATCGTATCGTTATATCGTACTATATTTTGGATATTTTGTATATTTTCCCATATTACGCGCGTTTTGCGAATTTGTTCGCTTTTAAGTTTCACGTATAACGCAAAAAATCTTATAAAAATCTGCGGTCTATCGGTAATCCTCTCTTTTCTCAAGGTCAAATTTAATTTCAAGTATTTTTTTTTTTTTTATTTATTCATTGACGTGATCGGAATCCGTGTAAACTCTAAATGTCATAGAAAGCGTGGATTCTCATCTGTCGCGCGTATTCTGGTCGAGCAAGTTGTTTTTTTTTTTATTAGATTAACGATCGAAATTACCGACTCGCGTTATAATTACAGCAATTAGCAGATATCCAGGCATCGAGTTAATACTCGTTCGTTTGTTATTGTCTTTGAATTTGATTGAAAGTGTAAAGTCATTCTCTGGCTAGATCGGCCATCGTTAAAATATTATGCGACAGATCGAGGATAGTTTATGAAGAGACGCGTAAGTACACCAACTTGGAAAACAAACATTTAATCGACATTTTTCGTCATTCACAATTACCTTCTATATGCAAATATTGTCCACACTTTTTGCTGTTGCGGATATAGAAAACTTTCGAACTATTTTTAAATCAGCTTGTATCGTCATCCTTGATCGGACCTTTCTGCATCTATTAGTAAGTTACGCAGGCTTATTAATTATTCGCTGCACAATAAAATCGTTGGAAAACATAAAAGTTCTCAAACGATAAAAACATATTGTACAAGTTGATTCTTTCTAGAATTACTTGTATTACTTCAGGGAGAGAATTTAAACATTATTTTTATCGTTGCGGCGCTATAAAATGATCATATGTCGAAGAACAAATATTTTTTACGTTTACCATTATGGTATTTTAATAAATCTTCGCATTTCCTACCGAAATCCCAAAGTTGAGAAAGAAAGGACACATTATGCACGTTCATGATCTACTCTGATCTCTAATAGAGCTTGTGCAAATTTGCAGTTTCCTCTGTCAGCTAAACCTATCGCTAAACGTAATCTTGCCACACATACCGTAAAGTAATTTTAACGCAACAACATTAACAAAATGTATTCCGTTATTAAATTGTAATTATGCAAGAGTAAACCAAGCGGATTGCCGTTGACTGCAGCAGTACTTTACGAATAAAAAGATTTCATGCTACAGGGTGCAAGAGAACACGCGAGACTCGCTTCGGGAGCTGTACATTCGAAAACAATGGAAAAATATTATTGTCATATATTATTATTATATTGAGTATATTATAGAATATACTCAAAATGACCAGGTTGCACTTTAAGGCAAGCTTACGAACGTTTTGCCATCCCGGCTATGCTCTGTATGGATCCCGGTGTTTACCCAGTTTATCGGAAAGCTTGTTCTATTCTGAACCTTAGTGTTCAACGTTTTCAACGGAGTTTGCTCTGTTCTATAAACGAAAACAAAACTGTTCTGTTACACGCTTCTTATACTTTCGATTTGCTCTTACATCGGAAATTGTCCCATTTCCTAACTATTTCCCTTGCGAGGGTAAGAATTGTTTCGGTTGAACCGTCTTACAGCTATTGTCACTTCCACTAGGTAGATTTAATGGATTACGATAAATACGTATCTTATCGTTGTTCATTTTAAAGTAATCGTACCATCGCGACTATTGTCGAAGCTTCAAAATTAAAGGGAACGAATCAGCCTGTATACTCCGATGGCCGAGTCGAATCCTTAATCAAACTTTCCTACGTCTATATAGCATGGCTTCCATTAGCTGAACCTACATAGCCTTATTACCGCAGCCATTATTAAACCGTTAAAGCGAAAGAAGGTAGTTCGTACATAGACGAGCATGCAGTTTCTAGCAGAACTCGGATCACCAGCCGCTATTCTCGTTACGTTCATCAATTCTCCGGAGCCTATCGTCGTGTCCACGATAAACCAGCTCTGTTAATGAATTCACAGGCCGCGACCGGATCATTCGACAGGTACAAGGTTTAATCGTCGTGATATTGCACCGACACATGGTGCATCGTAATATCGCGTTCAGTAATTGCGCAATCGAACATGGATATGACAGTATTTAAAGGTTAAGTAACACCTAACGCTGTTCTATCTTTTTTCTGCTATTATTTCTTTCTTTGCTCCCTTTTGTAATTTTTCTAAGAGAAGGAACTTTTACGCGAAGCTTCTTTTATCGGTCAGGTCTTTATTGGTAATTTGGGTTTTCATTAGTTCAAAGATTAAATGAAACCTCAAAACTGCTCTATTTTTTCAGAGAAGGTACCTTTATGCAGCTTCCTTTATTAATCCGAGCGAGTTGTATCGGTACATCGATCGATAGCCGTTCAAACGTCGAAGTAAAGATAGGAGGGGTACGTTTTTCAGTCGCCTTTTATCAAAATTATAATTTTACGTAAAGCCACGGATAATGCCGCTTCTTCGATACGTACGATCGTGTTGTACATACGATTGTTCTATTGTTCGAGCGATTCTAAAATAGTTGCCATTTTTTTTTTTCGCTTCGAAGGGAGGAATGACGCTCTGCCGGATAAAAGGAAAAGATTCAGCGATATCGTTATATAAAGACGTCGTAGACATAGTTTGTGGACAGATACGTAGTTCCTTTGTCAAGCGGTTCGTGCTCTGTTATTTTAAAGAAGTTGAGTTTGGAGCTCGCGAGGTTCTTCCGTTTCGTTTTCGTGCGTTTAATGAAATATCGCATATACGAGGCAAATCGATGTTTGGAAAAACAGCCTCCACGATCGTTTCTATAAATTATTGTCATTTTTTACTGCGAGTAAAATAATCTTTCCTTTTCGCTGTCGTTTTATTCCATATTAAAGGTAAAGTTTGTGTAATTCTATGAACGAAAGAAAGTTTCAACTTTGAATGTCTCGATTCTTGCAGATACGCCAGAATTCCAAATAACTGATTCGTCTTTCTTAAATTTTAATTTCGTTATACAAGTTCCTGTTAATGAACGACGGGGTTCACAGGTTAAGTAGGTAAGTAATTCATCGTATTTGCACAATACTTGATCATTTTGGCAACCAGTCTTTTTGCAAAAAAAAAAAAAAAAAAAAAAAAAAAAAAAAAAAAAAAAAAAAAAAAAAAAAAAAAAAAAAAAAAAAAAAAAGGAAGAAAAGAACATACGAACCAGACGAGACTACTATTCGAGCGACTTTTCTATGATCTTACGGAACATTCGAAAGAAAATGGAAAATTTGTCCTTTTCCACGATGACATTTTTCGATTAATTTCGCTATTACGAAAGGTTCATCGAAATAAAAGTTCCAACTTGAACTTGAACCGTAAGATGTTCGTGAAACGTTCGTGTTTTATGGATTGTATTATTACGATTCATTGCAATCGTGCAACAAAGACTCTACAGTTGAATTATGAATTCGTCCCGGAAGTTTACCTACAGAAATAATGCGAATTCTGCGTTTCGTGTGCTGCCGATGTCGTATGTGACGTACAATTATAAATTATAAACTCGCTCAATTATAAACTCGCGATTCCGATTCTGATTTCTCATCGGCCTGGCAAACTACGAATATTAACCAGTCTGGTAGGAGATGGAAGTCGACGAGAAAATTCTCGATCAAACTTTCCCATTTAATACGTTTCCATCGAACGTTGCTTTATCGAAATTTTCACACGAAATTTTCGCTACGAGACAGTCGAGTATTTTACGGTTCGAGACTTGGGAAGATTCTCACAAAGCTTTTATTTCCCAGTAATTTTAACAATTCTTGTGCTTGTTACGTTTTGCACGTACACGTACATTTATGTTTCATTTATATACACATCTTACGTACTAACTTCTATTTTAATTTATATAATAATTTATATGTTAATTTGTATATTCATGTATATACTAATTTATATTTATATCGAGCGATACTTTTATCAGTTTTATTTGCATATACTCCTTTATTTCAGCCTTTTATGTAGAAAATAGCAACGCGTTTAGTTATCCATATCTCGTTTCTCGTCTTACTTCGTCGATTTAATATTCGATGAAAAATATAAAAAGATAAAGACACGTAAATATGGAAGAAAAGGGTGTACAGTTCGCCCGCGAATGATGTTCGATCGATCGGCGCGCATTTTGCCTACAATTACAACATGATGTTATTAATAATTCTAATTTATATTTATTAATTTTAATTTAATTTATGTTTATTAAATCATATTAATCTCACTATTATTTTATTAATCTACATTTATATTTGGCGTATTAAATTTTAATCTCGGCTAAGTTTATACCATTAGATGCAAGATTCGTTCCTTGAAATTCTCAAAGAAACGGCAATTAATTTTTGTGTGCATGCATAAAATCATTCTATTTTTATTCGAAAACAGATATCAAGGAATCGACGTTCCAAGACGATACCCCTTCTGTTTCTATAGTATAGACAGAAAGAAACTGCAGATCAGATTTAGCAACGAGACTAAAAATAGTTGTTATTATCTCATATGTATATGGATCGCTATTTTAAACGCGTTCGATCGGAGGATAGGATGATTCGTATTCAAATTGGAGAATCTGTCATAAGAGATAAATGTTCCTCATGATTTATTCCAAGGATCGAAACGTATATATAATTATCCGCGTTTATACAAATTATTTTTCCAATAACCGTTCGACTGTATCGATCCGTTTGAACGTTTCCATGAAGCGATCGTTTAACTTTAGAAGCAAAAAATTGGTAAAAAATTTACAATCGAGCAATGTCTCGGATTTCTTGTTGATATCGTCATTAACGCTGGAACCGTCGATCAATGTTTAAAAAAGAATGTATGTAGATACGTAGATTATACGTAAGCGATTACAATTAAAACGATATATCTAACGTTATGATAAGTCTAGTTTATCTCGATGATCGCCGATAGCGATTTTATTAAATTTATCAATTCGTTTGTATATTTTTATTAGTTAGAACGATTCTTACGTTATATATTTATTAATATTACCGAGCTGTAGTTCCATTTTTAGGCTCGTAATCGTTTCGCTGGGAATTTCCAAGTTATCGGAGGTGCGATCCGGAAAGTATCTGGCGATTCGAGACTTTCGGAATTTTCGAAAATTACATAGACCAGAATACGGAGCAAAGGTATTACAGATATAATATTTTCTAATAAAATATTATATCTATCACGTATTTCGCTATTACTTTGCTCCATATTCTGGCCTAAATAATTGTGTAAGTCTCGAGAATCCCGAAATTCTCGGGAGTCCCGACAATTTCGAATTACGAGATACTTTTGGGAACCCGACCCGACCCCGAGAGAAACTAAATCTCGAGAGATATTTTCGCGTTCTCGCACAAACCCACATATTAATTATACTTGTCACTGTTAATTATGACATTAAAAAACACGGTGAAACAACAACAAGGAATAAAATACACTCGACGGAAATAGAGTTGGCCCTTCTCAAGAATTAAAATCTCCGAGCTAAATTTACTTAGTTTTAGATTATCAAGGGTCGGTAGATTTCTGCGTAACTCGGCTCAACTCTTATTATTATCCGTTTTTACGTTACTATTTATTTAATGCTTCGTCCTCATTATTTGGCATTTATTTTTATCACACTATTTACTTAACATTTCGTTTCCATCGTGCCATTTCTTCTTTAAATGTAACGTAATGTAGAGAATGTTAAGAATTAAAAGTTGATTATTCGAAAATTGCTTTCGGTATACAAGCATAAGTATATTTTAAACAACAATATGTAAATCGATGACACGAGCTCTAGTATCGTTAAAACGTCGGAGGATTGGTCCAGAAGACCTTTGTATCATCGCAGTGCTGACGTAAACCGGTTAAAATGGACATCAGTCGGAACAGTTGGCGATTTATGAAGTTGTTATTGGTGCTTTCGATGCACCTGGACTCTTTTACCATAAAGAAGAACAAATTCACGAAATTGCCAATGTTGACAGTCGGTGACAGCGTAGTTGGAGATTTAACATTCCGCCTTTGTTCTTTAAAAATTGCTCCGACGCTCATATCGAATGAATAACAAACGTAATTTCTGGAATTCTCCTTTTCTGGTGATATTTCACGAAAATAGTGGCAACTGGCTGACATTTTTAAGATTCAAGGCAAATTTTCGACATCGATCATTTTCTCCATGCAAAGGAATTCTCTTTCTTTGGGTTCTGAACGATTTCGATCTTTACAATTCGTATCCTTCGCGAGTATTTGACATTAACCGAGTCGATGGATCGACCTCTTAATATTTCCACCCTTACGCCCACAACTATCCGGACACTGATGTATTTGCGAACTTTACATAATTACCTCGCGTCACTTTCTTTTACGGAGTTACTACGTCGTTTTACGATCTCGATGTTATCTTTGGAAAATATTAAGCGATATTTATTAACAAATAACATTGATCAAGTTGTCACAAAGATGAATCGGTACGTCTGCGTTGCTCCGTTTTCACGTTTATCGATCTTAGATGATTCATATCCCTCCAAAGGACGGAGATACCAAACTTTATAGGAAGCGCGAAAGAAGACAGATCGGAAGCGAAAGAATCAGACTTTCTTTTTTACAGTCATCTTTTTCTTTACAGCTTCGTACCACTCCTACGTGTACGTCTTCTCTCGCCTATCGTTTATAACAATTTTATAATAATTTCGTAATAATTTGATCGTAGGACAACGTAGTAACAACGTAGGACAAAGTAATTCTACGGAATCCGCAGATACGTAAGCGTTCGGACACTTATGGATGGCAGATTAAACCGCTTACAGGCGAGCAGATCTTAACGATTCGAAATTTAATAAAGACATTTCGACATTAGTAGCCTACTAATTTGGGAATTTCAAGGTAATAGCTTTTCGAGCCATTCAAAGTTCAATGCTCCATCGAGTTCGGCACTTCAAAATTTAATGGATCGTGAAATGTAGGGGAGAGCGAACGAAAACTGGATATATAGGTAAAACCAGGAGCTGCTATTATTTCTACAACGATTTGAAATTTTCCGCGTCAATACAATCGGTGATACTCGTCATTTGGCTTGATGTCTAAATAAAATACAAACGCGTTACACGTGTGCCTTCTAACGTTACGATACTTTCCGTATTTGCCGGTTCTCTCGTATAATTTTCAACGAATTTTAAGCCTTGTAATTATTGAAATCGTTCAGGCAAGTACCTTTCGCTATGAATTATGCTATTTGTCGTGTATTAAAATATGAACATGTAAATGGTCTTTTTTCAATTTGCCATGGCGGTACCGATAACTTATAATATTTGTAAAATTGTACATCGGGGTAGAAACTGGTATATACGCAAGATACGTTCATGCTACAAACGCATCGAGATTCTTACATTAACATTAAGATTATTTCAAGATTTAACAAAGCGTTTTAGTACGATAAGTATATGTTAAATCATTTCAGAAATTCTCAACTTACAAAATTTCATCGATCGAACCTTCGAAATTCATTTACGAATCCATTCCATTCGTCGTTTCCTTTTCCTTTTGAAGTTTCAAGCGAAACTAGACCGACGATCAATGGGAGATATTTCAATTCCTAAATGAATAACGATTCCCGTGACTGATCGCGATCGACACTTTCAACCCCTTCAATTGAATCGAGCGTCAATCCTCCGCGATCGATCTAATCCTTGATCGAAAGAACATCCTAATATATCAAAACGTTTACCAGGGCATCTTTTCGTTAATAAAGTTTTTGGGTTTTTTAACGAACGCCTGACTACCCGACCATGAATTCCGCGAATAATTCACAGTAGGAATTCTCATTTCTATATTTTTTCGAAACGTTACGAAAAATCTATGGGCGATTGTTGTCTTCGAATAATAACGAATAGCGAATATCAGGTCGTTTGGTGAAGATCGAACACGGTTCCTCCATTTTTCTTCGGGTAATGTGGGAAACTGTTGATTATAAGATACGAATTTTATTATCGTTGCAAAGAGACAAAGGATGTTCTCGACGTTTTCAACGTTTTCATTCGATAAAATTTTATTTTTAGACGAGATACGCTTCGTTCGTGTTATTTCTTTTTCGCTTCACCAAATATCTCTCGCGTTATTGGTTTTACCCTTATACTCCAAATTACGATATTTTTCGATACGTTACGCCGTTTATATTCGATTAAGCGTATACCAATCGTTACGAGCTAAAGCGTTTATAATTACCGCAAATTGCTGCAATTTAGATCGCAGATCGTAGAGCGAGATGTATATTAACAAATTATTTCTTGGAATCATGTATTTTCATAGCCGCGCGTGAAGGTGTCATTTTGCTTTAAAAATAAATTCCAATTAAAACAAGAACCAGCTACGAGTAAAATGGAAAAGAGTCGAAGTTAAAAATTATTGTTGCATCGACTTTTTACATTTAACGTTGGATTTATTCAAATATTAAAGGTAGAATTTTATCACGCTGAATCATTGAATTTGAAAACTGGCAACAACGAAAGAATTATTGAATTTGAAAAATGAAAATAACGAAAAATGACATTTTTAACAAGAATGAAAATTTCATTATCGACAAAAGTTCCGTTTCTTTATTTATTTATCTCTTTTATAGGTCAGAAGCTCTCGTTCCTGAAAAAGCGCTGATTCGAGTTAAGTGCTACCACCTTTTGATCTAAATCAGACAACCCTTCAGCAAAAGATGTTTCCTTCCCTTTTTCTTGGTTGCACGATCGTTTCCTTGGAGAAAGGATCGAACTCCAGGTCGTCTTCTACCCTTCAATTTCCCTTTTTAAACAACTCACTGGCTGACACCTGATAGTCGATAGGTTTCACTCTTTCTATAGTGGACAATAATAGAGAAGGCTTCTGAATCAAGCTTTTCCGGTTGATCCTTTCCTGATTTTAAGAGAACGAACATATATAAAATGTTTTCTTTCGTTGTTTAACGACCGGTATCTCCTTTGATAACGAGTGGATGAATTACAAGGTCTAAGAATTTAATTAAATTGGTCAAATTGATTTTAGATTTAAGAAAAATAATCTTGATGGTTATCATTTTATGTTCTCTGAATTTATTTATGTGCATTGAGAAAACGTATTTTAGTGAAGTAAAATACGACGATGCTGCCGAAACATTTAATCTACCAATGTCCAGATGTTAGAAGATAAATTGCCGTTACATAGAACGGCGAGAATTAGCAATTCTTATTACAGAATAATGCAATTACTTCCTGAATAATATAATAAATTTTTCAAGATTTGGATACATCCCGAGATCTATTCCAATAAACTTTTATATTATACATTTGTGCAATATTTTACTCGTACATTTGCTTCTCAATAACGTATCAATAATCCCCCCCCCCCCCACAAGAAAAAGAAAAAACGAATCATTCAATGATATACATTTTACATCGATATTAATATTAACGATATTATACAAAAGTTGATGTTTTTCTTATATATTTATACCAATATCATCCCTATCGACTTCAAAAAAGAAAGAAGATATCTCATTTCGTCGAGTATATTTTCTTTTCTTTTTTCCTTTTTATTCTATATCAATTTCATCCTCTCCTATATTTCCAAGTTACTTCGTTTCCCTGTTTTCACGATCAATCCACTTAGACAAAAAGATCCACGTTTTCTTTGTCAAATTTTTCGCTTCGTTTTAACGATCGCTTAAAAAATGCCGATACGAAACTAACAAGAATTACCGAACAATGAAACTCACCGAGCATCTTCAGCACTCTCCTCGACGATTTTCCAGGATGATGCCTACAGCTTCCACTTTCGCCGCTGCCTCTGCTCCTCTTCATCATATTCGACTTCCTCAGTTTCAGTCCAATCAACGCGTACAACACCGTAATAAGAACCATCGGGACCACGAAGAAGAAGAACGTGGACAATTCGAACGAATGCTTGACCAGAACTCTCTTCACGGTACACATCACCATCTTTGGATAGCTGTGATGGTGGACAACTCCAACTTGCAACGCCAGTGGCAATGCGAACAACAGGCCCATTAACCAAATTACAAGAATCAGCTTCACCGCTCTCGTCAGCTTTGACATCGTTTGCGACAAGAACGGATGACAAATAGCCAAATATCTCTCGACGGTGAACGCCGTAATGGTCAGCACCGAAGCGTTCGTGGAGGTTTCCGCTGCCAGGCCACGAAGAACACAGAAAACTTCACCGAATATGTAGGGATACTTGAACCAGACCATATAGATCTCTGCTGGGAGACCAGAGACTAACAGCAACAGGTCTGACACCGCCAGGCTGAATAGATAATAGTTGGTGGCTGTGTGCATCGACTTGTTGCGCGCGATCACGATGCACGTGCTTATGTTTCCGATTGTACCGGTTATGAAGATCGACAGATAAATCACGGTCACTGGTATTACGATGTATAAAGAGTCTCTGAGAGGCAGGACGGTGTTCGTGGTGTTGGTGAAAGCGGTGAAGTTTTGGAGATAGGTTTGTAGAGCGGAGGAAATGACTTTGGGAGCCAGGGTAGTCGTAGGATCCATGGTGAAGGCTGGTCATTCCACGCGAATCGTTGGTGTGCTTTTGATAGAAGTACGTGGGTCGGTATTAATTGATTTTCTTTGGTTCAGAAACTTGATTCCATAGTTTTGAGCGGCAGATTTAGTTTCAATTTTAAGACTCTTTCGTTAGAATTGGTAGTCAAGATTGATTTGGATTCGTTGGAAGAGCTGGTTGCGTCGTTTTCAGTCGATCGTGGAATAAATTGAGAGTTGTCGGAGTTTTTGTATTATTAATAGAATTTGAAGTTTTGATGGAAGAATGGAAATGATTTGTTTGAACTAAGTTGAAGACTGGTTAGCCGTTTCTCTTGAATGGAGCGGTCTCTCGGGTAAACTTACTCGTGTGATTTACTTTGTTGGGTCCTCGGAGCACGTTGTACTTGATTTAAGGAAGATTAAGTTTCAAAATACGGAGTCGTGGCTCGTCGATAATTATTTGCAATTTTTCATTTTTACGTTTAAGCGTTCGATTTCGTTGCAGATGTTCAATCCGGAAGCCTAATTTATGGCCTGTTTAAGGTACGGTCTATTTCGATATTTATTTTTAATATCAAGTTGCTTGAGTTTTTAAACGACGCATTAAATTCCTCTCGGGCACTCAAACTTAATTCCAAACATTCGTGCTCCTAATTATCACTGATAGAACCTTTGTCGATCACTCGATGTCGAAACTCCTCTTTCTGCTGAAAGCACTTTCACTGTCAATCTCATTTTTCTAACTTTTGCAACGTTGTTACACGAAACTTTTTAGTCTTTCTTAACTTCCAAACTTCCACTTCTACTCGAATAAAATAGTTTCACAGATATTGTCGTCTTCCTCGACTTTGGCGCTATTTTTCTCCTAAGCTACAGCAGCTATTTCTTTAATTGTCGGTTTTCAAGCTTTTTTGGACTTGCTTTTACCCTTCTTCTTTTAGGAAATTTCAAAAGAACCCGTTTCAACGTCCTCGATTTTTTAAATTCTTTCTCCGCTAAACCAAAGCGGTTTTACCTTTCAGCTCACTGATTTTCTAATTTCCATTAAGAAATTTTACGGAAATCCATAATACGGACTCGTTTCAGTTGTGCGACAATTTTCCACAATTTCTTCGCCTGTTTGCATCTCAGAAATCAAATCTTTTCCTCGAAACCAAAGGGTCGGATTCCTTGCAGAAACTTTGTAAAAATTCGCAGAAGACAGGCGAATAATATCTATTTTAGGTAGATCGATCTTCACTCTCCAACTTCCTTGAATCTTCAATTTCTCAGCTTCCTTAAAAAATGTAATGAAAATCCACAAAAAAGAAGGAAAAGAAAAAACAGCGTAATAATATTACTTTAGAATTGTAATAATTTCTTCGACTTCCTCGATAGCAAAACTTTTTCCCCTCTAAACCAAAGCTCTCGCACCCTCCACCTTCAGTTTCCAACTTCTTTAGACTTCCTAATTTGCAGCCATCTTAAAAAGTTTTTGGGAGAATCCGCAGAAAGCGGTATAATAATTTCTTGGTCTTCCTCGTCCTCGTTACCGTTTTCTCTCGAAACCAAACCTCTTCGAATCTCCAACTATCCAACGTTTTCTTCTTTCATAAGCGAAGCGGTTGCGCTCTTGACCTTCGACTTCCGACTTCTTCGAACCTTCAACACTGCAACTATATTAATGAAATTTTGAAGAAATCCACAAAACCAGTTGAATAATGGCGCGGCCGTGTTTCGAGCTCGAGTAAAACGTGGCACTTTGAATGTTTCGCGGAAAACGGCGAACTGACACGGACGCCGCGCGAATCACGACTGCGTTAGCCCTCGTCGCGGCGAGTGACACCGAGCACCGGCGCTTCTGCGCACCTCCGATCGGCGGAAGCGTCCTCGTGGCTTCCTTCGTTCCTCTTTCCGCGTCCTGATCGTTTCAAGTTCTTCCCTTTTGTCCGATTATTCACCCCTTCCACCAAAATACTCTGCCATTATTCTTCGTCTCCGACCGAAGCAGGAATTTCATGTTTCTTTTCAACTTCTACTTTTCTTCTTTAACATTCAGCTGAATATATTTGTCGGATAAATTGATTTGTGTATGGAAGGGATTTAAGAGGGAGGGCCTCCACGTGTTTGGAACGAACGAGCAAGTTTGAAAAAATATTTGGGAAAGGGACGAGAGAGAAAGAGGGAGTTGATCGCGTCGTTTTTTGTGGTGGTACAAGTTTACGCGTAATACGTAATATAAGCTAATCGATAATGGTAATATAATTAAATCGAATATAAATATATTAAATGGTATTATTTTGCGATTGAATTAATCAGCAGCTCGATAGAGCACGATATCCTGTAGACATAAATTATTGTTTAATTTATATCAAGTAATATACAGGACATTCGCAATTTAAATGGCAAAATCTCGCGAGCGTGCAGAAGGCCGTAAAAATAAGAAAAGAAAATCATTTTGAGAATCGTTCGTTTTTGCTTCATTTTGGAGAGAGTCGCTAAAAGAGAAGCGGGAAGGTTTTCGTTTTTTTAAATTTATATTTATTTGTCCGTATTATCATCTATTTAATAGACGAAGATACTGTTCAAAATGCTGGTCTCTTGCAGCAACACAAGCATTGCATCTAACAATGATCGCTCTAATTGCAGTCAGACATTGTTCTGATGATATTCGATGCACTGCAGCTACGTCTCGGTCTCGTCTCCGTTAAATAAATGATAACACGAATAAGTGGGAAAAAATATAATTCAATACTCCGGGAGTAACGAGATAAGAGAGAAATTCGGAGAAGCGAAACAAAAAAGGAAGTTTTTTCTTAAAGTTTAGCAAACATCGATCGATGTTTCGGCTCTTAAATCGAGCCAACTGATCCAGTGGATTAAACGTTGCTTGTGTGTTATGCTTGGCTTGTTATGGCTGCTTGGCTGTCATGTTAAGTACCTCAATGCTAAAGTCGTAGGCTTCCTCAAGTTTCATTAACTTCTGAATGATCCGTTCTATCGATACCTCGTTCGATATTTTTCCGTTTATAAGGCTATTCTACCAAGAAATTCCGTTATCAAAAGTTTTTCTTCTCGCGACCGCAGCAGGCGGGTCAGTCGTTTTCTTTATAATATGATGTAATATTGTTGTCCGATTTAAAAATAAATCCTCCGCTAAATTGCTCGGGGATTCTATAAATAATTCTAAAATTCCACAAAATATTTATAATCTTCAGAAAATGAAATGAATCAAACGAATTTTTGACAATTCTCGTTTTTCAAATTTTTCAAGATCGAAATAAAATTCAAGACGAATGTGCTTGGCAATCGTCTTCCGAGAAGCTTTTAAAATTGAGATAAAATTCACGGCACGAAATTTGCTTAGGTATCATCCTCCAAGAATTTAACAAATTTTTTTAAAGTTGAAATGAAATTCCAGGTAAAAAGAAATCTTCCGAAAGAATATGGATATCTACCTATGCACGATTTATCGATAACGTTGTTTACATTCCTAAGAATGTACGTATAAGCGTTCGAGATGATTTAATTAAATTGTGAGATTTTAAACTGTCCAGATTATTAAATAACAAAGTTAATTAAATCACCATATTGTAAAAACGAAAATTCGACGTGCATTGCACAAATTCATATAGACAAATTTTAATTATCTTAAATCTTGATAAATTTTACCGTACGCGCAAATTTTTATCTACTAAATTAAGTTGAACTGAAAAAGTTCATTAAATCTTCGCACGCTTTATTTCTCATTCAAATTCTTATTAATTAAATTTAATTAAGCTAAAAATAAAATGAGAATTTTATAGAGGTTCTTTTTAGAAATAAATGGCAACACGATACAAAAAAGGAACAAAACAAATAAAAGTCGAGGTACATAAGGTTCGATTTTATTTAAAGAATTTTGCTATGAATTGCTGAACCTTTATGAACACGAATGGAAATTTATTTTAATATTTCACAGCGTACAAATGTTTTTATTCCAGTTTAATCTGTCGTCTATAATTTTAACATTTATACAACAATTATTCAGAAATATTTATCGACTAACAATTTATCTATGTTTTTAAACTTTTTGTTACAATTTTAACTTTATTTACAACTATCTTAAAATCTTGACTTTAACTTAATCTTGCTTTAGCCACAAGTTTTTACTAATTGAATTAAGTGAAAATACGCGAATAAAAGCAATATCATAATTTTAATAATTATACGATTGTTAAACTTCTCATAATCTATAAAATCGATATATAGCGTGCTGTTGTTCTATCAATTACGCGAAAGTGAAGTAAAATGACACTAAATAATAAAGTAACCGTCATAAACGAAATACGTTATGCGACATTGCTTATTACTTTTATCGATTAACGACACTTTCCAGAAACGCGAGATAAAAAGATCATAGCTACTTTCGCGCGATCCTGCGATTCTAATTACTTTGACTAGCAACGACAGTTAATAACGTTACTGAACGTTCAGCTAATTCTGTTCCGACGCTATTTACACATGTCTAACTGTAATGAATGAGATTGTTACACTTCCGTCTGGATACTGTTCGGTCATCGCTATGCAACAAAGTCACCTATAAATATTAATAACTTTTCTAGGAAAATAGATCGTTATTTAAGTCGAGTTAATCGACGGTGTGCGTCAGCGGATTTAGTTTAAACGCAGACTTAAATTATAAATTGTAGTAAATATATACTTAAATTATGTATTACAGTAACTAGGTTGCGGATGTTTATTTTCCCGTCGGAAATTTAAGGAAGGTACGAAAATATACAGAATGCGCGTAAGACGAGGAAATATTAAAATATCTAACGCGAAATAAATACCGTTCTAACATATTATAAATCGGCTTAGATTTCATTTTCATAGTCGTGATTGCAAACATATGAATTTGTACACGCGCGTGTTAGGAAATATCTGCAGTCTACTAATAATTGGATAGAGATTTAAATTTAAGAAACGTAAATTTATTACAGTTATAGGCTGAAAGTCGTAGGTAACTTTCTCATTTTTACTTGTGCTTGTACTTAGATTTGCAATGAATAAATACCCTTCTTTCTAGTTCTATTCTTTCTTGCGATGCTGATTCTGGGCTAAGCGACAATGGTCAGGCAAGTACACAGTTCTGGAAAAGAGTCAGCGCGTCGTTGGTACCGGTTAAACCTAATTCGTAAACTCGCGCATCGATGCACGACATTATACGAACAGAAAAATGTGTTCAAATATTACTAATATATCAACGTTTATATATTTCTAATATAGAATACGATATTAAATTTGAATCTTCGCTGAAACAATAATGCCGCGCCTCTATTTGCTAAATTCATCAAACTAGCCACTGTACGTTCTTTCGTATTTCGCTGCGTGGTTTCGTCGTTGCGGTGGCAGTCGTCTAGAAGCAGTTGGTCCCGTGACCTTGGATTCCACAACAACCTCGACCAATCCTTTTCTCCAACCCCTGCTAAATCTTCGCTTCATTTCGCGCGGGAAACAGCCCTTTCCCACATTCTACCATCCTTCTTCGCTTTTTTATTTCACTTGTTCTCGTTCTTTTATCTTCCACGTCCTTTTTTTCTTACCTTCCTTCGGTGTAGAAAAAGAAGAGTCTCCGCTATTCTCCACGCAAGTAGCTCCTGTTCGCAAGTGTCGAATTCGAAACGCGTCGTTTAACACCTTGATGGCGACATTTCTCTCCGTATTCTCTGGCTTCTCCGGTTTCCTTTTCTCTTTGGACGCTGTTTAGTGGTCTGCGAACTCTTCGATACGAATTATACCAGAGTGGCTTCGTGGCTGTTTCTAAGTCCCTCTTGGTTACTCGATTTATGCTTCGTTGAGTTTCAGTTCGAATAAATTGAAGTTTAATTCGTAGTTTTACCGGGTTCTCGGCATTTCACGCCATGGTCCTAGCAAGTAGTAGAGGGACAGAAGGCGAAATGGCACGAGACAAGTATTTTTACCGTTGAGGAAGTTGTTTGGCTGTAGTTTATATCGTGTAATTGAACTCTTTCTCCGGTTCTCTTTCTCAGTTTGGGTGTAGTAGCTTTGAAATTGAAAATTTTTGTTGCTTCGTGAATTAGAGAGATCTTTTTTAGTATGGAAAAATATCAGCTTGGACGTTTATGTAACTAAATATATAAATAGCAGTAATAACTTATGTAAGCGGTAGTTTATGTAATTAACCCTTTCTTCGTATTCCAACGGTAGTTTGATGGCATCGCTATGGATAATTCGACGTTCCTTTGCAGAGAAACTTTTTGGAAATGTATACCGTGTAGTTTGTCCATTTATCGTCTATTCATCGTTAGATAAATTAACTTGTAAAATGTTATTTGTATTACTAGCAAACTCGTTATTGTTACTTGAAATTTGTAAAGTTTTCATAATAATAGATAAATTCAGTTATATATGTGAAACTGCTTTCACGTCTGTCTTATTGGAAGAAGTTTAAATGATTTTCAAACATCTTCGACCCTTTCGTTTACTGAATTATAAAATAACGTCTGGTAAAACAACTACGATGTTTTGCGTGCTTGTCAGCTCTTTCTTTCTTTCTTTACATATGCGGGACATGTAGGTTCGACAAGGCACCAGATGTATTCTTGATATTAACGTTTTTTCTCGAAGAAGACTGTGAAAATGCCCTGACTGATTGGTTGGTGCAAGCTGTTCGTGGACGTAATAAACAGCTTGTAAAGTTCTTCGTGGTGGTGCTAAACTTTTCAATTTTCTTCGCTCGTGTTGTCCTAGGACCTCCGTAATTGACACACTTTCGCAATGTTACAACTATCACGGTTTTCGAGCCGATAAGATAGATAATCGGCACCTTGTATATTTCAGCGTCTCAGGTTACGATAATAAATGTTGAACATTAGACTATGCGTATTTATATGGATACTCAATTTTAAATGAGATCGTATGCTAATGGATTTTGAATGTCATGCGAAACAGATTTGCAGATGAAATCGTAAATATAAAAGAGAAAACTGAATTTCAAATGGCAGAAAATTTTGTCGATTTATAGATCGAAGCAATCTCTGTTAGCATATTTAATTAAGACAGCGTTAAAACAAATTTAATTGCAAGTAAAATTGGATTTCGAATAAGAGAAGAACGCGCTTATCTGGAAACATTGACAATTTTAGAGTGGTTTTGTAGTATTGGAACGTAGCGTATAATGTTAGTTAAACTTCTTTTAAATATCGTTTTTGCAACATAAAGTGAAAAATCTGTCTCGTTTTATTACTTTACTGTAACTACTATTATTTTTCGGTCGAAAAATAACTCAATTGATCGCGGACGCGTATTTAATTGAATCTTTTCGTGAAACAAGCTCGGCAGTTTTACATGCTTCGATAATCCAGATTGCTGACCGCATTCCTCGTTAAACGCACTTTTACGCCACATGTTATTTTCTCGGTTTGGCCGTTTCACGCGAGGAGACCTGTTAACGAACCACATTGATGTTCGGTTCAGAATGTTTTTGTGCCCTGGTCATTTGTACTCGCGTGGCCATTTTCCGTTCTTTGAACTCTACGTATATCGGATTTTTCTTTTATTTTGACAGTTTCTCGTTTTTACAATGATATCCTATATTCTTACAGACGTTAATTATCGTCGCTTGATCTCGAAATATTTTTACTTGGATACCATAAACATTTCCGAGTGGTTTAAAAATTCCATTAGCACTGTTACGAACCTATAATGATTTTATCGGCAACGTTCCAAAGAAATCTGAAAATAGATTCAGAAATCACGAGATATTTTGTGCAACTATACGTACTTATATTTTACAAATATCACAAAGGCATTGTTAAACATCATGACAATGATTATATCGGTAAAATTTGATTGACAATTATATTATATTAGTACTAATAAATAAATAAATAAATAAATAAATAAATAAATAAAGACGCGAGCGCTTTTTCGACCACATTTTTCAATTACACTGATCGCTTAAGAAGCTAATACTATTCTTTTAATGCACAAATTTACTCGTACAATTTGTAGGAGAAGGCGATCGAAACTATCGAAAGGTTGATCGAAGTAATTTCTCGCTATCTCAAATCAATTTATTTAAAAGCACAGATTGAAATTCTAGTTTGTATGCGGAGTGAAAGATATCGATACTGTTTCGCAACGGAAAGGATCAAGTTCGACGTTTCGCTGAAATTGCTTTCTTTGGAATATGGAATGTTACGTAAGATTCAGCCAAATGACTTTAATTAATTCGTTCACTGGGAAAGAGCTTCCTCCCCCTTCGTTCTCGCAAATTGAATTTCGTTTCGAGAAATTTATTTTATGAAATTTTGTATATGTATAGCACTCTACTTTCGTGCCATACGTTGGCTTCCATTGAGACGCGTTACCAATTCACGTGTACGTTTCTGTATCGATCTTGAGGTTGCAGATATCTGAAATGCGTACTTAACGTTCCGTATGCCACCTCGTTGGCTATTTTTGCCTAATCTTACACAGTTATTATCGGCGAGGTTGTTATGTGTACTGAACTGTGGCCTTTTGGAAGAAATGAAGATAAAGTTCAGTTAACTGGGAAATATCGGGCTATTTCTTTTAAAATGTTTTAACAACCGGAAAGGCTTAATTTTGTTGTCTTTTTTTCTACTGTTTATGAAACATAAAATAATTTCTATCGAAATAATAATGTTACTTAAACGGTATTTCTATCCTGCTCTTAAATATATTCATCGACCATCATTTGGCGTACTTCTTTTCTTAAAAAAGCTTAAAAAACTAATAATACCTCCTGCCCTACTTTTGAATATTCTTCGTGGATTGTGATTCACTTAAATACTTCTTAAAAAAACTTTCGTACTTTCTACTTAAAAAGGAGTTTTATCCAAGTAATATTATATCCTATTTTCAAATATCTTCTTTGGCGACATTCTCAGTCAGTTTTTTCATCGATATACATTCCTGATAGTAACGAATTACGTTAAAAACTTGTTACGATTTAATTAAGAAAATTGTCGAAATATTTACCGCTTATAGAATCGAATATAGCGATGATAAATTATCGAACTGTGTAATTGACACAGAACGTTAAATAACAGAATGTAACGCCAACCTTGAGTTACCGTAATTCTACCGAAATATAGTGACCTTGAACTTCAGAGTACAAAGCAATTCTTCGTGGGAGCTTCAAGATGAGTTTAGGCTTTCTACGCAGAAAGCATCGTTTCCCCTTCGTCGTCAGTATGGAAATGTATATGTAACAACATTTTCATGTGTAGGAGATATCGTAAAACGGGGAAAACTTTACCAATTCAAATGTCGTGTTGTAAATCTGCCTTCTCCCGCAAAAACTTTTTAAATTCTGTACTCATCGAGCGAAAGTACACTCTGATATTTCTATCCTGTTCTTTATTTTTCTCCATGAATGAAAACAGAGACAAATACATATACGATTTTATTTCCCAATGATATAAAATTATAGAATAAATCGTCAATGTGCAACAGTATACGTACACTATAGGTGAAAAATTAGACATCGCTATGAGTTAAAATTAACAGAAACGTTGATATATGTAGAATTCAGTTAGAATATCAATTATTTTTAATAATGAATTTTGAATTTTAATTTCAATCTTATTATTCTTAATTTCGAATTGAAATTATGAAAGTTGTCAAGAGTATGCTATTCAATAAAGGTTCAATCGGAGTATGATTTAAAATTTTCAGCTCCTGGTATATATGTTCTAAAATTAATAAAGAAGAATCGAATCGATAAAAATTAATGAAGAAATCTCGTCGGATTGTATTCTCGACAGCCTTTTACGACCATTAATTTCATCATTCATTCTTTCGCCATTCATCTCTTTATCATTTGATCTGTAAGAATTCTTATACATAATAGAACTCCATTTATCTGAACTTCAGTTATGGAAATAATATTTTCATTAACAGTCTGTAATTGATCACAGTTTTTTTACGATACAGAAATCACTAGGTAACTAGTATTTGGTACAAATGAATTGCTTAATACAACAAATACAAAATAGTGCACTATTTTTTTTTAAATTAGAATTTAGAATTTTTATCATATGAACTGTTCGATTATTTATTCAATTATACATAGACTGCTCATTCAGACGAACGAAATTCTACCGTGAATATAGTAAAAATGAATAAATTACACGTAGATATTTGTATAAATTATCCGTTTATTCGCGATCACGTTGATTCATTAATTAAATTTAATTAACACCTAATTCTACATTCTATCCAATATTAATGTATCTATGCATTAAAGAGATCACACGTCGGTATATTATTATGGTACAACACTGTACAAAACTAAAAACAGCGATATAGGTATGGCCTTCACAGCTGAATTATTCCTACATTCAGTGGTGAATTAAGCGTAAGCATTTTCATTTGGGGCTGAAATATCATGGCGTGGTTATTCGTAGTACAGCCTTCTGCAACAGCTCAAGCCACTAGGTATAACCTGAAATGGTCCATGGAAAATGTAACTGGTTATAATAAGTTTACGAATGTGAAATAGGATCTTGGATGAAATTATTAAAATTATCTATTATCGAAATTATTACACTTTTTATATCTCGTTGCGATTTACGAAACGTTTGTTTTTGAACGTAACTCGATTTTAAGGTACCTAGTTTAGACCTAAGTTTCATGTAAGAGTGACTTCAATTTAGATACAAATATGAATATAAATTAGTTGAATTAATTTTATTTCAACGTTAAGTCGATCGTGTTAGTTCTATTCCTATCGATTTTGATTCTTTCGCACAACAGATAAACAGCTCCAAACTCGACAAGTCAAAAGAAAAAAGCAACAGAAAGTAGCGAAAAGACAAAACATAATGGAATATTAAAAATCATAGCAAAGTGAACATACGAGAATCTCCCCTCCCGCAAAAATAAAAGAAATCTGCAAGAACTAAAAAAAAAAAAAAAAAAAAAAAAAAAAAAAAAAAAAAAAAAAAAAAAAAAAAAAAAAAAAAAAAAAAAAAAAAAAAAAAAAAAAAAAAAAAAAAAAAAAAAAAAAAAAAAAAAAAAAAAAAAAAAAAAAAAAAAAAAAAAAAAAAAAAAAAAAAAAAAAAAAAAAAACATTAAACACATTCACAGGAAAAGCAAACGTTTCGTATGCATCCACTAATTAATTATATAGCAAACTAATTATATGCTAAAAAAATTGCATAGTTTGCCTTATTATTTCAATTATAAGGAACGGATAAATGAAAAAGAAAAAAGAAAAAAAAAAAGAAAAAACTAGTGGGAATGAGCCTTGATATCAAACATTCACAACAGGTACTTAATTTACCTGGATGTGGTTGGACACGCCGTAGTAAGGGAAGATGCCACCAAGGATATAACGGTAGTATCCGTTGTGCCTAATACGATATTCACCAGCTTTGACGTCCTCCGGGACCTGCCACGTAATGGTCACTTGACTGGAACCGAGAACCATCGACGTCCTTTGCCACTGGAACCTGTACGGATGATACAGCAAGCAAACGGAGGGAGAAATATCGTTATTATTCGCCTGTCTGATGGTCAGAGCCTGATACTTTTGGCTGATCGATACTCTTATCCTCCCCCTTTGTCATTTCTCGCACCGATTTTTCCGGCTATCATTGATTTATGGGGGACCTCCTATGTTTTTTTTTTTTTTTTTTTTTTTTTTTTTTTTTTTTTTTTTTTTTTTTTTTTTTGTTATACGAAATGTTTCAAAATAGTGTGTTACTTTCTTTGAATTATTTATGATATAGTCGTGTTTCTATATAGTTAAAAAGTTTCTCATACCGGAGGAAAAAATATGACAATCCTTTACTTTAATTTTATGCCAAAGATTTTTGTTGACGTATTAAAGTTCCTTTCGTTCGTCGTGGCAGAGTTAACTTTTTCCTAGTATTGCACGAGAGAGATTTAATATAAGATTTGAAAAAAGAGAAATTTCAAAGTGATCGAGGTTTGCGGTTGAGGTAACTATCTAGGGCAATGGGTGAAGTTTAGCGATTTAGGTACTGATTTTTAACACGTAGCAAATTGATCGTTCGGATATTTATGCAAATTCACATTTTCGTGAATACAATTTAAAACGGTAGAACTAAATGGAATTTATTGTGTTTCGTGCGTTCTGTGTATCTTCGCGTCATTAAATTTCCTACAAACGCGTAAGAATCTTCAGTCTACCAACGACTAACGTTTAATAATCTGAGTAGTTCAGAGACTATATCGATTGACTACATAAACAAAAATATAAAGAAAAATTGCGATGGAATATATTATCTTTTAAAATTAATCTTGAAATTTACGATTATTTACGCTATCGCCACAGTAATAAACTTTATAGAAACGAGTCGTTTATTTTTTCAAAAATGAAATATTAAATTGAGAAACTTGTAAAAAGTGGAAATTGACCAATTTGTCTTCTGCGAGATTCGTTTGTTCTTATCTTACGTATTGTATAGGATATTGAGTCTTTCATAGTACAGGACGAGAAAGTTATTGTACTATTGATTTCACATCATCAATATTATTACATGTCACGTAACTGTTAAAATTTATTGCCTATAAATAAGTGAAAGCACGTTTGCTGTCTAACACACAGAGAATCTTAACGATAAAAGAGTCATCATTTTCCAAGATATTCCTCCCGAATTCTTTTTCATTTTGATACATGTATACTCTCTTTTTAACACCGTATACAATATAACCGTATACTAACAACGAAACGATGAATTAAATATTACGTCTACATATACCTGATATAAGATAAAACTACGCTAAAGTAGATATTGCGGCCTGTATTTTATTCCAAATCGAAGCAATCACGTGCTGCATTCGTCAGAGACAACTAAATTTCTTATAAATTAAATCAATTAATTTAGTTAGAAAATTTCTTGTTTTTGGTAAAAAATGTTTTATGATCGTTTGGTTAAAATGTAACGTATTTGTTTAAAATCCGCATAAAAATCCGCAGCCTAGTTATAAATTTTCGTATTTGTCAGTTTGAGGATTTAAAATGAAAATTGATGAAACTATATAGATACCTAGTCTCCCAACTGGCATCAGTGGCAACTGGTACCCATACCTCATCGTCAGTTAGCCTCTCGATCGTCAGATACGACCTCTCTGTCATCAGGTTGTTACGTGGGTGGCCAGCAACCTGGTGAAAATAAGACCAGATTTATGAGACGTAATATTCACAGAATTCCTTGCCACGTATCTTTTCCTTTTTCTCCATGAATAATAAGCTTATGGAATTTGTCAACACCCTAGCAGGTACAATATACACAATATATGAAAACAGTATTTATTTTGTAGATAAATAATTAAATTAGACTTATTACGAGTGATCTTTAAATTTAGAATATTACAAAATGTGGATCCTGACGCGACAAATATAAAATATATTAATGTGCAAAATCAACAAACGATCGTAATACGAGGTATATGACAGTAACAGAATTAGATCGTTTGCAGCGTCCTACACTGAAGATTGTAGAAGTTAGAAGAGTTAGAAATACCAATTTTTAGAGTTCAAGATTTCAACTCACGAAGTTTTATCTTTTACAAATTGAGTACTCCGAGTTGTAAAAGTTTTCAATTTGAAGCTTTATCTAACAAAGATTTGTTTACTATCTACTAAGTTATTTGCAATCAATCTCCCTCATAAGCAGATGTACTATGAGCGCAATCTTTTGTTCAGACTAACACGCAATGTGTTCCTCCTTATTTGTTAGCTACAAATATGATAGTGTCTTTAGATGTTTTGGAAAAGATGGGATAAGTCCAATACGTGACGTCTTTTGAGTTTCCATATCTGGACGCTCTCGTCTGGAAAATTAATAGCGTGGAAATTCGAATCAATTGCAAATCTGTTTAGTATCTACCTATTTGTTGCCAAATAGCTGCTCTTTCAATTTTCTCTTTCAAAGTCTGCGTTCCGACCTTATGACGGAGTATTTCGTTCCTGTCATTTTAACAAAATTAGTATCAATATTTAGTATACTTACGAATACTGCGCTGACGATATCGCCTGGTTTGGCGAGTTTCGGCGGTTGTTTAATACAGTCACCGAAATTTTTGCCCCATTTTGGAGTGTCGAAGAGGACAGGAGTGACGAACGTGAGAAGATTCTTCTTTCTTAGATCCAGAGGCGTTGGACCAGGATCTACATCCTTTTTCTGAGATTATATCAAAACTAACGTTACTAGAAAGTGTGTATATATGCTAAATTCATTTAAAGAAAATTTATAACATTTTTTTTGGGGGGGGGGGAAGGAAGATTTTTACGATATACTTACAAGAATGGCGGATGTGACGAGTTCTTGGTATTGTTTTAAGTAAATGGTTAGGGTATGGGGCCCAAAAATCGTGGACGCACCTTCGTATCTTTGGATCTAAAAGATTAAACAAAGAAATCGTTAGCAAATCTTAAATTATAGTGTTTCAATAAATTTATATAATAAATTCTTATATTAGTTGACTTTCTATTAATTTAGATATATATTTAACAAGCTTTTCTATTCAATTCTATTTATCACGAAGCAAGAAAAATTATAGAAAGGTAAAGATTCTAATGTAAGCTTAAATATTGTTCAACATTTTGATGCAACATTTTATCTTTGCATTTTTCCTGCCAATATTCACCATATTTGCATCAAATCTAATCCTCCGTGTAATAATTCCTTTTTATTCGAATCTATTTATCGCAAACGATGATAAATTAGAAATTGCAAGATCTACAAATTGTTAAATATCGATGGCATAAGAGATAGAAGATTATTCTAAAAACATCGGAAGGAAACGATAAGGATGATGTACGAGTTACTTGATATTCCTCCGGCGTAGTGATGTAATCGCTGTAAGTATTGCAGAGGCCGGCGACTATAACGGACGTTTCGTCGTCGGACGCATCGTTCATGACCGTTTTGATAGCCTCTCGCAATCTTCTTCCGGACATTGTTGTGAATTCTCCTGGCACTCCAGCGATGACAACGTTACCGATTAACGCGACCTGCGTCGCTACGATTTTCGGTTGCCAGTCGTACGGAATATGCATCTGAAGGTTGTTCGAATCATTCAGAAATCAAACGGACGAACTTGGGGATTTTGAAAGTTTAGAATCGTCGAACGACAAAGAAATAAGATTTATAGATGTATAGGGTGAAGCACGTAACTGCAACCACTTCGGTTACCGTATAAGCAATAATTTTAATGGAAAATGTTTCAGATAAAAGCTGGATGGTTTGGTTGGGGACATAGTTTTATAGGCGGATGTTAGAGGCTACATGAACATCATGTTTGTTTCTTCAAATGGAATTATGTATTCTTTTTTACATATATCAATTCTTCGGAATATTCTACGTCAAAAAGTATTAAGGTACAATGTTAAAAAATTCAACTTTGGAGAGAACGGTGTACGATTGGAACATAACGAACGATAAATTAATTTCTTTAGTATTTTACAAATTGCGGCGACAATTTTTTTTTTAATTTCAGGATTTTTAGAAATTTATTTAAGAAGGAGTTTCTTATGCGAATAAGGATCATTTTTTTCCCTAAACGCTGTAACGCTATCTGGTAATAATATTCTTCGACACATATTTAAACTTACGCGTCCAGTGGCAAGTAGAATTGGCTTTGCACCGTGACATTTCACATCGTCAGCCGTAGGAGCTGCTAAGAGGTTTCTGACTGCATTCCACATGGGATTCGCGGTGGTTGTGCCTTGTTCGAACGAGAACGACCCAGGACCGTCGATCGTTCCCGCCGCAAAACTGTATCCCATCGCTGGTTCACATCCACGAACCTATCGTAATATCGTTTTAACTCGTAAATAACGTTCAAAAAATCGTTCAAGCCTATGAACTCTGATTCAGTTCCTCCCGATATGTGTATGCGTATTAAAATAAAAATCTGCGATCTTTATTTTCGGGGAAACCAAGACGGAGGAAATACGTGATAATTGTTTTCAAAGAAACCACGACGAACAAGAATTCCATTGAATCGCATCAATTGACCTTGATTGTTGACCTTAATTGACCCTGAAGATTGAACGAAGGTTCTTAAAGGTTGAAAATTATCATTTTTCAAAGTTCTTCTACCGTGTTACAAATTATTTAACATTATATAGCGGATGAATGGACTGTGCGTGTCTATGTTAACTCATATTTTTGTAAAGATAATTAAAGGGTTGAAACATCTACTTTATCAGACTTGATAATATTCATATAGATACAGAGTGTTCTACCTTTACGAACAAAATTTGTCTTCCAAGAAATTCTCCTTTTCTGACAAAAGCTCGAGAAATTTAACGCAGAATGATGAGATTTAAAGTAAATGTATCTTATCGTCTTCTAAGAATATATTAATTTTGCAGAGATTTTGCACTGAAATTTTGTAGCATTTCATTTTAACGAAAAACAGTCGTTTCGTAGATTATTGTCCAAACATAGAAATCCTCAAGTACTTTCTCATTTTTTTCAAAAGAAAAAAGGAAGAACAAATGAGATTTAATAAAACTCTAAAATAAAGGGAAGAAAGAGAAAACTACTCACAGTTTCGGTTCTTCTGGTGGTTTCATTGTAGTATTCTGCCGTCTGTTCCACCATGTTCACGTAGCGATGCACCACACGTAGGGGTCCGATCACTTCCTTGGCGTCCCCGTACTGCCATAAACGCTGCAATCACCAGGCAACGGAACATGATTATAGAATCGCGATACGAGCAACAAGCAACGCAACGCAACGCAATGTGTACAGGCCAAACACGCATGAAACGTATCCGCCTCGCTGGCTACGAACTGTTCTCCCGTTTCTGCTTTTATTATGCTAATACCCGTTTCTCGAAACCGACCCTTCGCTCGACGCGTCACGGCTAAAGAGCATGCGAATGTACGTTAATTACGAGCCTAACGTTTTCTTCTCTGTTTTCTACGTTTCATCGTTTGTTCGATGAAAACAGTCAATAACGTAATTTGAATTACAATTCTCCGATGAACGGCAAAAGTATGCTAATATTTTCTACATCGCCGTCTTTTGCTTGCGATTTTAACGATAGGACAAGTTAATTTCGCTTCTTTTCCGCTTCTTCTACCTGATGAACTCGTTATGAAAATTTCAAAAGCAATTAAAAAAGAAAAAACAATTCGAGACAATTGAGAAATTTCTCAAATCTTCAAAATATCGCAAACAAACAGCAAGCGAGGCAACTTAGAAATTCCCAGTAATCAAACCCCCAATAATTAAAATCTCCCGTAACCAACATCTACAAATAACAAAATTGCCACTGTTCAATTCGTTGTCAGATCCTACAGGTTCCTCTACCTAATCCAACATAGCGGCATCATGTCCCTTCATCCTCCTGTCTAACGATTCTCTTCCCCGAAAATCCACTCTCCCTTTCGATCCTGACTCCCTTCTAGGTTCCACTGTATCTCTTGATTCCATGCACGTCGTGTTGTTCGATATCTGGGATCTCATCTTTGTGCACACGCAACCTTGTCTTCCGCCACTTTCCCTCGATCAGGGAACGTACAACCTAACACTACGTTCTACACTAGTGCATTGTTGCGCGCGTGTACACGCGGTCAAGAACACGAAGGACCAAGGAAGTTTATTGCTTGATGGACGCCGATTCGCGCCATTGACGGGCCAATGGCGAGGAAATGATCGATGATTAATGTCAAGGAATTAAATGGTTCCGTTTGATTTCGTCTGATAGAGATCTTCAAGCAGAAATTTGGGATTTCGCCGGCTGCGTTTGATTACTGAGGCACTTTTGGCTTGGAAATTGAATTGATAAATGATCTGAACTGTTTGCAGTTGGTATATTTTTCTGCCGGTACTACTCAGCGATCGAATTGATTTTATTAACCGAGTCGAACGAACGTATTGGGCTATGTGGGAATGTACATACATCTGGAACTATTTTTCAACGATGGATGCGAGGCCGTGTAAAGAAAGCCGCGTAGAAAGAAGCCGCGAAACAATCGTTTTGCGAGAAAGTATAAAACTCGCGCTAAACTGAGGCAAATAATAGAAAATGCAATTTCAAGGCACGTAAGGCGATTTTTTTCAAGATGCCTGATTCAAAATATTAAAGTAGACATAAATCTATAAGTATTTAGTAATTATACTATATAGTTTACATTAGTAGCTGTATTGATTTCTCAAGGTTTTCTAATTTTCTTATTACGTAGTAGACGCAAAAGATATAATGAAATTCATCTTGAATATGAACTAATCGAGTCATTATATGTTCTTAAGAGATAAAATTTCGCCTTTTCTCTCTCAAGATAACTAATTTAAAATCGTGTTTTATTACTTGTTTATTATTCATATAAAGATATCTCGCTCGAATGTCGCAGAAACAAGTATTAAAAAATATACTGAATATTAAAATGTATTTTAATTTAAAATTGCTGTAATTTCTTACTATAATTTATACTTGATCTACCTTCTAATGTAAAAATTATGTGGATAATGTCACCGATAATTAAAAGAAACATTAATCTACGCATTATCAAGGAAAAATAAAACTCTGTTAGGAATTTATTTAAGAGAAGCTACATGATAATTTGATTTTTTTTGGCGGCTTTCGATCAAAGATACGCCGTTCTTTAATCGATTAAAAAATCCACTTTACTTTATTCTTTGTTGTGCATTTGAAAGAAAGTTATTCGAAAATTCGTACTTGATGAAGGAAGCTTTTTGTATTATACTTATATTAGTACGGATAGTATCGCAGATGTCTATTTTGCTGGTGATCGCTCCCAACTTGTTTCGTTTGTAAATTACGCCATGTTTTCCGTTCTTTCAACATAAGATTATCCATATAATTGTTATCTAAACTTTAGCAGCAAGTAAAACTGAATTTTCAGTTCAGCATTCGCTCTACGAAGCGATAGCGTAACGTTTCAGGATAGACTCATTATCAAATAACTTAATAATCAAGCAGTACGTAATTAAACAACAACAGACACTTGTAATTAAAATTTTCATTTGCATTCTATTGAAAATTCTCATCGTATTCATATTTTATAGTCAAAGAAAATATTTATCTTATCAAGAAATAATTAATCGTTCCAGCCGATATTTTTTATACGCGTTCATACACATTCACCGAAACGCTAGATGCGTAATGAAGTGGGAGCATAGGAGACTTTACGTTCACACGCGTTACAGTTGCACTATACTTGAATGACTCGAGCCTTCTTACGATCGACATTGAACCATTTACCGTGTTTTCTACTATAAGAGTCGTATAAGGATGTTACGCTATATGAACAGTTATGTTTCTTGGAAAAACGTCGCGAGTATTTCATTCGAGTACGACGAATCCTCGAAGGCGAAAGAGTTCCGTTTCTGATTTGTATTTATAACCAGTGAAGCGTCAAGGAAATATCGAATTGTTATCGAAGGATGAAACGCAGATAGGAATACCATAACTGAGAAGTGTGAAAGTATTAGAAATATATTGGAATAGGATGAATTCTTTTCAAATTCGATATATCACATCTGAAATTAGAAATTTGAAATCTGAAATATGGAGTTTCTAAATCTTCAGTATTTGAAGTTGAAGCTTTGTATAAAATTTAACTGTTAGAGATTTCGCAACCTTAGATTTTTAAGCCGATGACTTTGTAACTAAAGATTTTGAAATTAAAGGTTTTTTTATTTTGAAACTTTGTGATCGTTAGGTATTTAGAAAATAAAAAATACGAAGCTTTTCTGTCTCTTTGCGCTGAAAGCTTTTTCAATTTAGTAGCTTTCAAATGGAGATTCTTAAATTTCAAATTTTGCGATTCTAGATTCTGAAATTTCGAGAAATCTCAAATCCAACGTCCGAAAACTAAAATTATCCATTCGTTTCAACCACAAGGATACTATTACCAAGCTCTAATTTCACAACCGTTCTAAATCCAAATCGAACAATCCCCTCTTTGCTGTCTTGAAATTAGTATACAACGGGGCTCTGGCAACGGAAAATTTTTATTTCAATTTCCACAGACTTAGACTAGAGCAACAGGTATCTTTTAACGCCTTTCGCTATGGATAGACGTGTGAGAAGGTAAGACAGTAGCGTGATTCACGAGTTCGTGGAAAGGAAAAAAGCCTGGGTCTCTCGAGGAAGGAACGACGGCATCGTCCTTGCGAGCGTCGAGCGTGAATCGTGTGTCTCGTGATTCGTAAAGGGTGTGGCGGTTTCTGGGAAGGATCACACAGGAGCACCATGCGAGCTGACCTCGTTAGACAGCTAGTTTCCCACCGCTTGTCGAATCTACGTCTCGTGTGTGATCTCGAAATTGTTTTCATGATGTATCGCGTGATCTGTAATCTTTGCAACTATGTTCACGTTTAAACATATTAACTACACAGTATATACTTATTCTTCTGATTTCTAATATACCTGCAAGTATTTTTTTTTTATATTTACTTGTTCTGAATGCGAATTAACATATTTTTTTCGCTATACCAAATAAAAATTAAATTTCCGTCATCGACGATGGTTATTCGTACCAAAATAAAATTTTCGTCGTCGATAACGATCACTGGTAATCAACAAGATTTTAATCATTTATAATCGTTATTCGTAACGACGTTATTTTAATTAAAGACGTTAAATTTTATACCACAACTTTTAAGATTTGTCTTGCGACAGTTGTGACGTTCGAACATTACTGATTGAATCTTCGAACGTCTACGCTATAATCATTCGCGTATCGCGTCGTTCCAATTTTGGATTTCAACACCTTCGTAATCCTCTGTTACGCCTTCACCATCAAATTAATGGCGCAGAAGAATAATGGAGTTAATAGGAAATGGAACTAGTACGCTTCCTGTTGTTTTCTGTTTGCACGTTTGCGAAGAGACTATGCCGTGGTCGCGAATACATTTATGCGAAAGAATACTCGAATCCAAAGTTAACCAAAGTTGAACTCTGTTATCATAAACATATTACAAATACACAAGTAATACTGGAATATGTAGACAAGAATTTATCAAATTCATATTATTAAGAAACAACCCTATATAATTTAGGACATTTAAGGTTTAACATATATTTTTTCATAATAACACTCTTTATGAAATTGATTCTTTTATGGGCAACTGTCTTTACGAGCTCCATACGAGAGATTAATTCCTTTTTCAATATAAAATTTCTATTTAGTTGCCTAACGTCCATTTGGTATAAATTTACAAAATTTTCTACCACGTTATAATAATCCCCAGTTCCAATTTGGATCACTCTAATCCTTACATATACCGATGATTGTAAATGAAGTCGTGTATTTTTCCTTTCCAGATATTTAAAGTTTCGCTTTTGACGCATGAACTGAATTCTCTTTAACGCCGCAACAACCAACTCAATCCAACGGTACAATTTCTACTACTTTGCGAAGATGGTTTTAGGTCATTGTAACGTAGATAAACGCAAAATACGTGATAAAACTCCTTTCTTTTTTAATTTTTGAGTTCGGCCACTTTTACGATCACCGGAACATATGTGTTCTTAACTGGAATTAATTCGAGTAAATGATAACGAAACACAGTCTTAGCGTTTTTGTTGCGCAACTTGTTCGATTCTCGATTGGGCGTTGTCGAGCCACGAAGACACGAAGACACGAAGACACGAAGACACGCGAAGCCGAAAGGAGAGGTAGGGAGGAAAAAATGGAACGAGCAAAGAGCCGGCATAGAGATCCACGTGTTTACACGTTCCTGTTCCCACGTCTGTTGAGACAGGACTTTGCAATCGTCTACTATCTCACCTTATTATTCTGTTTATCTATAATCTCCAGAGACACGATTCTGCTTCCGCGAATGAAAATCCTTCGCCCGCGAAATAGCTTTTCACGATGACGTTTTCCTAACGTTTGGTCGTTACCTTATCCACTGATAAGGAAGGTTGTTATCAATCGTGGTATACGCATTGATCGATGTACACGTTCCTCAGGATTACAAATTTGTATTTTCACGCTGTTACGTATTCGTATTTCTAGTGATAGTAAATTCGGGAAAAGGAAATAAATTTGTGCAAAAACATTCTTCACGGTTATTTTGCTAAATTAGGTAGGAAGAATTGAATTTACGTAAAAGCTTCATGCTGTCCTGTACGTGATCTTTGTTCGTTTATTCAGGATGTTGATTATTCAAAGGATCAGTATCTCTGAATGTAAAATGTACTATGATTATTACACAAAATTGTATACTTAGCTGTGCAGTCGATTTTTTTTTTCTATAAAATACAAAATTTGTTCTGAAAGATTGAAATTCATTTAGATACACGTAGATATATGATTTAACGTTTCTTAATTCGATATCTTTTGACGATTTTATGGCTACTCGCAGGTTCCTCGTAACGAAAATGTAACAAAACTGTTTGTAGTAGATATTCAGAAAATACAGTTGGATATAGTCGAGCCTCGTTACACTTACATTAACGAAATCACGAAATCTTTCACATAATATACATAATGTGCTCATAAAAAGTTTCTACGTTCTTCACCGACTAAGATCCAAAAACTTTCAAAAACCTGGAGGATGGACATAAAGTAGATTAAACGATAATCAAAAGATTACGTAGACATGTGGCGAAAGGGGGCCATAGTTGCGCAAATTAACCGACAAAACTGAGAAACGAGATCGCGAGCCGGCAACGCGTGACTCGATAAACCGATTTTGCAACGTACGAATTTACGAGCAATTTTGTGGTCGCTCGTAAGCTTCTCGTAACTTCCGGATGATTCACCGTCCAATTTGCAAACATTATAATTTTGAGGGAAGATGAAAGAAATAGACGAATTTAATGCTCGTGAACGTCGCTTTCCTTTCTTTTCCTTTTTTTTTTTTTTTTTTTTGATTATTTCCTTGTTGCAAAAAATAATGTGCAATTTTGTTTTAACAATAGAGTATTATTCTTTCGTCGCGATAGGCGAAGTTTAGCATAGATGAAAAAATTGTAGTCGCCATTGACTCAGGAAGAATCACTTTTTTAGAATCGTGTTTTTATTACAAAGAGCGACGTATAACATGTATCGATAGTTGTTTTCAAGCAATTAGTTTTCCCCCAAAAACAACGATTATTAGTTCCTCGACACTGACTCCCTTAAGAGGGTAAAAGAATATCCCTTGTCACGATTCATGATTAGTACGAGTAAAAAAAAGTTGAGTCACTAATCTCACGAGAAAATCATTCTTCCAAGGTCGTACGTTCAGCGTAAAAAGCGTTATAATAATATTTATTTCAGACGTTTACTAACTTCGATGTTAGCCATAAAAACAACAGGTTAGCTGTTCGACGGTGTGCCACTCCTTTGAGAGCGTAAGAAAAAATTAAGAAGCGGAGGAAAACGTGGAAAAAGAAATCGAAAATAGGAGCTTCCTCGTGAGTTACGACACGGTTATTCAACCAAATAGGTTTCACTCTCGTTCGCTCTGGAACACGCGGTGTGAAATACAAATGCGATCGCGTCAACTATTCCAAGTTCCGTTTCCATCGCTCTACCGCTCTGGAATGACAAGCGTGTACCTGCTCTTTGCTCTCCGATGAACAAATTCTGTTTCAGGAAGAAGAATTCGCGCAACGATACTTTGTACCTTCTTTTTAACTTGCTTACTGTATTACGCGTTACGAAATGGCAATCCGATGCGACGTAATGTCTTCTAATCTAACATCGTCGATCTTCCCTCTTTCATCCAGCGAACAGAATGCTCGTTTACATACGGTAGGGCGTATGTTCCGACGAAAGGAGTTCAATGAACTCCTTTACCTCGACTTGCTCGAGTTTTATGGGAGCAGTTTGTGCGACCCTGTATAATTTAGAAAATTTTCTTATCGAATATACTTTATATTTTGACAGATATGTTCGGTTCCTTGAACCAGTCGATTGTTAGTTGAGCAACTTCGAAATAAAGTGCTTCTTTAACGAACTCTTTAAAAACTCCAAAATACCTGCAATTACAAACAATATGCTGCGAGCAACGCGAGATCACAGCTGCTTACAATTCCTCGAAACTAAAGCTATACGAAGTATCTGTTTAGAATAATCTTCCTGTCTGATCTGATAAGATTCTGAAGTTTATTTATTAAAGTCTGAGACACTGTGCGTGTGTCTATATGTCAAATAGGTTCGTTGTAAGTTAAACGCGGTCTCGTTCGAGCAAGTGTCTAACTTCTGTAAACGCTGGATGCATCGGGGTGTGCCAAGGATACGCCGAGACATTTCTTCCCCACGTTTCGTCGGGTTCTCATACGATTGTATTGAAATGTCGCTCGTAAACAATGAGTTGCATCAGAACGGTGACCAATCGACAGTGGTGCGAAGCGTTGGAGGAGTGCAAAGAATTAGGGGGAAGCAACGGAGAATGATTACTAACCTTCCGTCTGTCAGATTACGAAACAAAACACATACTTCGTTCTAATCGAAACTTCGTTTACGTATGTGTGAAATCCTTACGAGATGTATTTTTAAGGAACATTAAGAAGGCATTTTAAAATGAAACTCGATCTCGCTTCCTGTCAGTACAACCATTATAAACTGAAACTGTGTGTTTCGCCATCATGCGCGTCGTTTCGATGGGCAAAATGCAAATTTTTTCTGGACGCTGGCTGTGATATGGTTGGGATTTGTGGTTATTGCTTTGTTTGTCTCAAAATTTTTCCTGTTTATATTTTTCGTATATCTTGGCATAATAAGCAGTGTTCGTTAATCTTAAAAAAAAAACAGCGTACTTTATTATTACGTAAGCATTAATTCTTCGTTGCATAGACTACGCAGCACGATAATTTCTCAAATAATAAGGGTAGTAGAAAAATGAAATACTATGCGTAGGTGTGAACTTAATAAGAAGCTACTGAGCGAAGCAGAGAGGAGATTGCTGGTAACATTGTTATTTACGATATCAGGCGAGAGGTCGTCAACTCACAGACGACAGGTTAGTAGTTTAGGTTCACGGTTGTACTAATCGAATTACACTGTAATTTACTACGTAATTTAATTATGTTATACTTCAATTACGTAGCGAATCAGGTACGAAGCGATTAAAACAACGTAAATTACATAATTCAAACTTTTCAATTGATTTAACTGTTAATTACTGTAATCGCGAGTGTAATTGAATTATAACGTAATTGAATATGATGTAATTGAATTACTTTGTAATTATAATTCACGGAATAATTCAATTGTAATTCTCTGCAACACTGTCTAAGGTTAATTCATAAAATCTTCCGATTGTTCTGGTTTACACTAAACGATGACAATTCGTTCACTATCTTTTCTCGATCTTTTCAAACTTTTATGGATCTCCATGTTACGACATTATCTTATCTTTTTCACACTCTTTTCGAATTTCCGACTCGTAGGATTTTCTTTTTCACGTTATTATCTGTACAATTTCCAATCGGTACAACTGTCCTCAAAATTCTTTAATTTCGGGTGTGTTGGACGATTCGCTCAACGTTCCATAAAACTACTTTATCCTTAGAAACTGCAAAAAATACGGAACCACGAGCTGTCCCAGAGGAACTGTCCAAACTAGAATATTTTTAATTTTAAAACTTTTCAAAGTATCGTATTGCTAACATTTGTTCTGACGCACTGTCCACCATTCTGTTAGCCTCTCTATTTCGTCGAAACTCATAAAATACTGACTGCAATAGTCGTGTCAGTATGCGTTATGAAAGCGTTTACGTAATTTTCCCCTGTTTACTTTACCTCGATAATATTTCGAAGATAGTAGACAAACACGTTATTGTAGAAATTTCTCTAAATGAAAAGAAAGTAAAACTTCGTTGTTTCTTCGGTGAACAAACTTTGCAAGAAATATAGTATTTTTCTAAAGAGATTCTCTTTTGTAGTATTCGCGTTTCACGTTGCACTTTGCCTGGATGCTTCCGACAGCTACGTTACACTAAAGTTTCGGTATGTTACCAGCGATCCACGCGTGTAGCATTGCTCTCCCCATAATGGAACTTTGGATATTTATCTTACGATATATCCCAGTTGCGAACCATTTCGCGATATCGCGACTAATCTCAGGAATGAGAATTGGAAATTGACGAGCCGACGCGATTTTCCTTAACACGTTGATAGCCATACGATGGCCATCGGCGACTCATGTCGATACTACTATTAAATGTTTTTAAACGATTAAGATAAGATAAATTTCATAGACTAGACAATTTTCAACGATGCGAATCCTTTATGTAACGTTGACAAAAAGGACGTGCGAAGATACGATGTAATATTTTTCGATAATTGGTTGTCGTGGTGTGGCGTATTTGTATCTAGCGTAGTGACATAGGCAAAATAATAAAATTCGCGCGACGGTGAACGCGTTAACGATACTACAGCTTTGGATTCTTATTAATTTATAAAAATGCAATATCTCATATATGCGACAACCGATCTCAAAGAGTTGGAAAACCGAAAACGTTTGTTCCGTATTAAAGCGTCGCACGAAACGGCTATTTGGCGCGTGATATTTTTTAAGAAAATGGGAAACCTGTACAGGAAGTAAGGAACTCGGTCGTATCTCGTATCAGAAATCGCTGTAAGCCGGAAATTGGCCGCGAAAAGCGGTTACGATGGAATCGTGGGAGTGGACGATCTTTTTCCGCAATAGTTCTTCTGCCATTTGGAGTTTGTCCGTCATACTAAATAGCGTCGCAACGTGAACGCGGTGGCAAACGTGAAAACCGTGGCAGGGCACTAACGACGTGTGTGTGTTTGCTTCAACATTACGGTCACGAACCAACCTTTCACGATTTAACGGCTGTTAGAATTGTAACAAACAGGGAGGACGAGTTCCTGAGCCTTTTTCCAGCTCCGAAACTGTCGCTGGACTCATTTGCAATCGGAAATAACCGCTTTCACATTTTTGTTGAACGTTACGTGACAGATATTAAATAAATCTCTCCGGTGGGGATATTGAATGAAAGATTTTCTAATTTGGAAATGGTCCAGCGCGGAGGAAAGTGCCGCGAAACAATTATATATTTAATTACATAATGATTCAAACGTTTCCAGTTCACAGTTTCACAGTTCTTGTTTGTATATATCAGAGTAATCTGAAGCGGCGCTTCTTCAAATTTCTTCATTCGCGATTTTATTGTTATTAAAGATACGAGTAAAACGTTAATCGATAATAAATCGAAGAAGTTTAGTTTTAAATAATTCTTTGTTGTGATTTTAATAATAAAAATCTTCTGCGATATAAGAAATATAATAAAGAGACACGAAGAACGTACACAATAGGTAAATGTCTCGAAATGAAAAAAGCAGACTTGCATTGATAGAAGACAAAGAAAAATACTTGAATCTCGTTATAATACATTAATCGAAGAGTCGAAACTTTTGTCTATAATTATCGTTTAATTACTTTTTGAAACTTCTTTCATCGATACAGCTATACAACGTAGAGAATTTAATCCAGAAATTTTTACACGCGATCTTAATTATGAAATAATAGATTTTTGGAAAGTCCCAGAAAGCCCCTCTTGAAAATAAGGATTTAAAATTTTGAAACTAAATTTCCATTTAATTTCGCATTTTCGAACGCAAAGTTTGAAAGCGAAACCCTCTTTGCGCTTAAATACTGAAACAGAAATCTTGTAGCTTTCGTCTTTAGAGTAGTTTAATATTCTTCCGAATTTTGAAGTTCAATGGAAACTGTTCCAAGCGAAGAAACCTGAGTTTATGATTACAAAAGGTGTTAAAAGAATGCCTTTGCAGATCCGTCGTTCATAGAATGGCTCGAGTAACAGGTACTCCTCTTTAATGATCCTTTCACGCCGCCTGACCATGGGTATTATCTGCTTTAACTGGCCGTAAAGTACGTCCTCACACGCGCAAGGTCCTTCTACGAGTTCGAACTACATCCAACCGTTTCGTTTTAGTGAAAAAAAGAAAAAAAAAAAGAGAAAGAAAAGAGAGATCGATCCGTATCTCAAATGTCCGAAGTATTCTCAACGTTTAATGGGGTAACTTGAACATTTGGCAATCACAACTATATATTACTTAAGCCTATTTTAGCTTCAAACCTTTTCGTCGTTGCGTCTCGTTCTTTCCGAGGATATATTCTTACGAGAAAACTCGACGTTTATGTAACATTCTTATATTTAAATTTAGAATTTGAGGAAATCGTGTAGCGAGTATTATTTACTCTTAGGTGGAATTTTGTGAAGCAAATGCGTTACGAATGTACGTAACGTTTTATTGGCTTTTGCAAGAAATGATTAGGATATATGATAGAAGTTTATGTTTGAAAATTTGTATTACGAATTAGACTTTGCTGCAAAAGTTTCAGTTTACGACAATTTCGATATTAAATTTCAAAGTGGAAAGTTCAAACCTGAAACAAAAATCGAGATCGAAATACGAACATCGTTTCCGAAATTTGATCGGACGAGTTGAAATTCAGAATGAAAAGTTTCTTTGAAAAATGTCAACGACAGAATTTCAATGTAAAATACAAATTTCTCCTAAGAAATAAAAATTCGAAATTAAAATTCCAGATTTGTTCGCAAACGAACGTATTCTGCCGTATGTAATGTTCCTTCGTATTTCAAACAGTCAAATTTTTACAACGTAGAATCTGTAAAGATTCAAGTTCCTTTTTTAAAACATACGTGACCTATGGCAGGCCATCTTGTATACATTCATATTTGAATTGAAAATGAGACACACGTACGTGAATCACGTAAGGGTGGAAAGACCTGTATCTTTACGTCAACTCACGGTAAGGATGCAGAACTTGATCCAAATCTCGTCCGCGTTCCAGCGAACTTTTATCTCAATTCGCGAATCAACGCACTGAATACCAACGTTGTCTCTCTGTACTCATTTTTTGCATCACATCGACAATGACTTATATCGTTACATTCGAACGAAGAAATATATTTTTATACTAACGTTTTGACGAAAAATTGTTTAATTTAATTTAACTTAGTATTGAAAAATTCAATTCAATTACCGTTGACTCGTTTTTAAATTCAATTGTATTTTGAACTAAATCGCTAAATTTTTAATTTAATCTTAGAATTACAAATTTTATTTGACGTATCTAATAATGTATTTCGTGCAATTTGAAATCTATCGGTTTAATACAATATACAATTTTGAAATTTGCAAGTTTCGTTTGAAATCGAACAATTTATGTCGACAATTTGTTACTTTCGAATGTAATTCTTATTGAAAGTTTCAAAAATTTGCTTCAATAAGCGGTGTTGGAATTTTTAAATATTATTTTAATTTATATAAGATTTAGAAATTAAATTCGACGTGGCGCAGCTTGTAAATCTTTTTAATTAATTTAATTCAAGATCGCGAACACGTTTTCCGGAAGAATGCGTGCTCGTAACAAGATCAGGCAGAAATTTCTCTTTTTATCGATAACTGGAAATGATATTTTTTTTTTCTGCATCGTTCGCACTTGACCGACTTTGCTGATGGCAATAAACGAGCGAAATCGTCGCTTTGCATAACGTCCATATACGAAGCATTTCCGTGATTATACAGGCGTGCTTAATGTGCAAGGGAGCAGTACCATTCGTTCGGGTAGACAAACGAGCTCTGTCGTGGATACTCTACTATTGCGTCACTTCAAGTGCGATGCGTAAGACTTTGCTCGACAAAGTCATTTCATCTCGAACTCGCTTCGAAGATTGTAGTCGCTTTAAAAAGAAAGAAAAAAATAAAAAAAAAAAAGGATTTTAACGCCAAATTGTTAACATTACGTTATAAATAGACTACAACAAATTTCGAACAAATGATTCAATTGTACTCTTCAGGTACTACGTTTTAACTTGTATTTTAATTTTTGTATGAATTTAATATTTTTTACGGTATCATTTACAGTAAACAGTTCCACGGAATTAAACGTACCTAGTATTTGTCCGATAGGAAGATTCATAAATGTTACTTTTTTCAAATTTGATAGGAAATGCAAACACGACGTTACTAGTGTATTTCAAGAACGAAGCAACACGTTTCAAAATGAGAGACTTTCGTAAATAAAGAAATAATTATGTCCAAGAGGCTAGGAATCCGAATAACGAGTCAACTCGTCTTTCCAGGACAGCAGGTTGCCAGAAGCTTCAGTTTTGGAAATTATCATAGAACACCAACGAATCAGTCTCGTATCCTTATATAAAGTTTCTTTCGTTTCCTTCAAAATTTCGTAACGAAATCTCATTACAAAAACCGAACGAAGCACAAAAAGTTAGCTTCGAATCTACAATTAAAAGTAACCGCTTCCTCTGAATCGCGTCAGGAAAGTAGAAAAACTCGCCATTAATAGCAATCTAATGCAGCAGTATAGTACTAAAAGGTTCGCGTTTGAGCTCAATTTCTTTCGAATTAAGATCGCAGCGAATGAGCAAATTTACGAAAGATCCTGTTGATTTTCGAGGTATTTCCGAGTCATCAGGTCTGGTAAATTGTTAAATAGCAAAAAACGAGGCGATTGCGAGAGCAACTTCACACGTAGCCGAGTATGTGGAATGGGATAAAGGGTCGTTAGCGCGAACAGAGGGATTATTTAGATTGTTTTGCGATTGCATCGCGACTTCGGCGCAACTTGGTCGCTCTGTGCTCCATTATTCGTGGCTGTGGGCACACGAGCGAGCTTTGTTTCGAGTCGGCTAATATATTACGACATTCCCTAACGTAACATTCGCAGGGACCACGCCTATTCCTTCTAAACGAGCTGGTTTTCTTGCTAAATTAATTTCTTCTCTTCCTACCGGATTTACGCGTGGAACGCGAATGTGTAGAGTCGCGTTGCAGAAGCGTCTGAAACTTTGTCTCATATTTTTCAAGGGGAATAGATCGTGAAAATCGTAGCGATGAAAATGCATCTGTAATAGTTGAAAGTTTAATTCCAACTTGGGAATTGCGTCGAAATATCTGTAACTGAGTCGAAATACAAGCTTTTGTCCGTTCTTTCGTTGAATAACAAAGATAATATTGCGTAATTGATTGTCCGATTGTCCAATCGACTATTAAAAGACTAGTGTAAATCGCGCGTAAAGAGTCAAATATCGATAAATCTAAGACAGAAATAAATCACTTTGCAAGCCATGACCTGTGCAGGAGATGCAGACATCGAGCGAAATCTAATTTGGAGGAAAAATATCGCGTTTGTCCATGCTTCGTAAAGTAGTTAAAATTTACTCTAAATTTGAGGCAATTTAACGAAATTCAATCACAATTTGTGGCTCTTGCAGAAGACTCGAAGTTAACAGAGAACGTTTCCAGATAAAATCACGTTACAACTTATCGGTCGTATAAAATACGAGAAATTCAATAAGCCGAACCTAACCGAAAACAAAAAATCCATATCGGATGATTTTCCTGCGTAAAGTACTCGGAAAGGTTAGCTTTCCTGAGAAATAAGCTATCTAAATTCAAAATCCTTCGGGCTAGTCCTTCAAAAAATTCGCGTCACGACTGATAACTTGTACAAAGTACTAACAAACACGATAATTAAGAAAGCCAAGTTTAATGCAAACTAAAGAATCCACGTTTAACTAAATTAAGAAGATCTGATAAGAGCATAGGAGAAAATACGCGGAGAGGTCAACATCCCCGCGCAATAAAGCAAATGCAGATTCAAAATCATTCGAAACCACAATCGCAACCGCGCGTCGCGAAATCGAATCTCTCGATGCATCGACAACCGCGACTCGAGCCGCGAATCCTCGCGGCCGACCGGAAGTGTCCGCAAGAGACCGAGGAATCCTTTCGCCGGCACGTGGACGCGTCGCCTCGCCACCCTCTCTTCTCGTCCAAGGAAAAACGTGGAGAGGATCGTTTGGTCGAGGTGGGAGCGTCGTGGCACACGGGTAACGCAGTAGGAGGACGAGGGCTTTTGCCCGGAACGAAAGACGCGGCGCGGGTGGGAGATAGATATAAGGGCATCGTTTCGGAATAACGGCTATCAGTGAGTATCGCGCTGTTTTCGCATACACCGGCAACACACGGGACACGCAGCATCGACCACAATGCCGAAGGTACGACGGGAGAACCGGAAACCGCCGGGACCGTGTGCGCGCGTGACACCGTGCAAGTTTTTCTTTCGGACGTCTATGTAGCCTCTTTCGTTGATTCTGCTTTAATTCTCGTGTTTCTTCCGACCTCTTCGCCCTCTGAATAATTGGAATGTACGCTGTATATCGGGTCAGCCAGGAGTTAACGTTTGGTTCGATTAATTAAGGGATGCTCGTGTGTATTTTTGCTCTGAAAGAAGTTTCAAGATGAAATAGTAAGGGAAGGGATATATTGGTTTTCGAAGGAAGTTGATATCGTTTGGTACAAATGGTATTTTAACGTGGTAGGGTAGTTTGCGATATCTTTCGAAGATTCGTTTATACCTGCTGCTTTAATTCTCGCGTTTTGTAGTTCTACGCACCATCGATAGTTAGAATAGTTGGAATATCTGTATATCGACAAGGGGCCAGGAAATAACGTTTCGTTCGAACGGCGAAGGGGCGGTTGTGTGTATTTTTCTTCCGAGAGAAGTTTGAAGATGGAAAGATGTAAGATGAGAGATGTATGACTGGTTAAAGATGTTATCACATAGTTATCGTATAGTATAGATGCTATTTCGTATCGGTGGTAGGTCAGCTTGAGGTGTTTTTCGAAGATTCGTTTATGTCTACTACTTTAATTTTCGTGTTTCGTACTATGTGCTTCTGCACCCTCTCAGTAATTGGAATATACGCCGCTCATAATACGTTAACTCACATCGAGTACTTTCCACTGCTTTTATCTTTTATCCACTTTCTCGCGAATCTGTTACTCGAATAGTATCATACGACGTGCCTTGCGATGTAAAATAGTATTAACGACAATTAATTGTATATTAATATTAAGTAATTTGATATTAAAATTAAAGTAAAATCTGTTAGAGTTTTGCGATAAATGTAACGAGCAGGTGTCCTAATATTTATAGCTGGCAGTTTATTGTTCTGCACATTGTTTGGACGGATAGGTAAATAATAGTTGGCAAATGGTCAGCCAGGAAAAGATGTTCTCCTCGACCAGTTGAGAGATGTTTATGTGTATTTTACCTGTGAGAGAAATTCGAAGATGGAAGGGTAAGCCGTGGGATATATAACTTGCTCTTCGAGCATGTTACAGGTGTTATTAATAGGTGCTGTACATTACAGGTGATATTTTGTTCGGTGACAGCTCTACTTGTGGTAGTTTTGGAAGGTTCGTTTATGCTTAGACGGAGGTTTCTGTGAAAACAAGTGTTTCATTGATGGAAGAGTTGTTCGATGGTATTTTTGGAAAGTTTCTACGTAGCAAAGAAGTGTTTAAAACTTAATTAAACTGCCAGTAAATGATCTAACGAGAAGATTTTCTTTTTTAAAAAAAAGTTACACGTATATACTTTTCTATATCGTAAAACGATTAAAAAAGTACATTTCCTCGTACTAGAAAATATAGAATACAGAATGTTCCAAGTATATTTCAGTAAAAAAAAAAAAAAAAAAAAAAAAAAAAAAAAAAAAAAAAAAAAAAAAAAAAAAAAAAAAAAAAAATAAAAAAAAAAAAAAAAAAAAAAAAAGAAAACTAGAAATTTACAAAATTTAAAAAAAAAAGATGAAAAATTCTCCAAAAGTTCTCTACTCGATATTGGAATTCCATTTATATGTTTCTATAAAAAATTCGATTCTTCGATCGCGTATCGAAAAGACGATGACCTCGAGAAAGATCTATCCACCGCGGTACCAAGAGCTATCAGCTTCGATCGTTTCTTTTGTCGGGTCGTCGATATGTTTCTGTATAACGTTTTGTGGTCTATGATCCGCGGGCGAAATACGGAAGCGGTGTAGCTACTTCCGTGGATTCGTATTAGTTTACGGAGCAAGGTCGACGCGAGAAAGTGAAAAAGGACACTTTTCTCGGGAAGGGAAGAGCTCGTGAAGCGACGCGAAAGACGAAACTCGAGAAACTTTCTCGAGCCGTACGATGACTTTCCAAGTTCTCCTCGCGTTGATCTTGTTGCCGCCGAAAAACGTTTAACGACTAGGGACTTTTAACGAGAGTGTCGTTCAGCCAATAGTCGAGGTAAACCGAGTTATAAACGGAAACTGGTGTTTATGGCGAGGAAGATCGAGTTGCTAAATATATCGTTGATCTCGCTGATCGTGTGATCTGTGAATCAGCTTTGCTTTCCTTCCGATCGAGTTTGGATCGTCTTTTATTTGGGACAAATGTCAATATATACTTCTGGTAACGGTAATGATGTTCTAATTTAGGGACTGACTTTAATTTGTTAATTTTGAACCGTAGTCATCTTCGGATGCAGTTTTAGGCTGCATTTTATCATTGATTTAAAATAATTGTTTATATATAGCGTTAGTAAAATTGTCTTGTTTTATATCAAATGGTGCCTTTTATTTATTATCTCTAAATTCTATAATTATTTACACCATACTATGTAGCATATTGTTACGTAGCATTGGAAGTCCATTTTTGGTCAGCCTACGTTGAATTTAAGTTTCTATCGGGACTTTGAGTTTTACATAACGTACTAGTTTCTTAATTTGAGGTAAATTTTAAGTTACATAGCTTTGGTTAGTTATACAGCAAAGTAGCATGCTTTGTATATATTTAGTGCTGCGTTCTTCTACTTAATTTATGATTAGTTATAATAAGTTTCTACAAATTCAACGAGAATTCATTACCGTGTAAATTTAATAGTCGTCGTTTCTTCCAACATTTTTACAACGAAAACTCGACAAAAAAATATGTACCGATATCTTGTAAGTATTCCGTAGTTCATCAAGAATTTTTTCGCTGATATCCGAGTTATTTTCTTCTTACTATTACTTGAATTATTGAACGAGATTTTGATACGAAAGGTCACGAACTCGTGATTCTGCGTTAGCGTCATACGGCGTTCGCGAATTTCTCTTCGAAATTTTTTCGAGCAAACTACAACGATATAGGCAGATCAGCACTCCCATAACACCGCTACCTTATCGTTAAAATTGCGTTCACATCGTCTATATTAGCTCGATGAAATGTCCGTTATAATCTCGTTTGTTTTACGAGCTTCTGATATACTGCGTGCTCGTGGACAAATTTTTGTAATAGCTTGTACCTCGGGAATCGAGCTTCCGATCGAAAAATCTAATTTGATGGATTGTCGACTTTTTCCATAGCAAGGAATCGTGTATAAAGATTTTCCGCTTACGCTCGAGAATTCTTTCGATAATTCCTTAGAAATTACGATCTATGCTCCAGGCAGCTTCTTACGTTTATTGAAAGTTTTCTGAATCCGAAAAATTAGGTCCAACGAGAAGATTCATATGCAAATGCGTTGGAAACGAATGGATTGGCTTTTTACTTCCTCGGTTAGCTTCTCTATGGAAACGATGATAGTAATTGTACATTGTTCTTTACGCCGCGCAAGATAGTAGAGAAGAACGTGAAAATTGGCTAACCTAAATTGTATGGTGGTTATCACTTCGTGAATCTAATGTTTTGAGAAAAGTAAAATTCCTTGCCTTATTTCTAAATTTCAAGTTACTTAATTCTAAACAAATTTTTAAGGAACATGAGTTTTACTATATTTCTAAACGAGTATGATTCTTTAAAATTATTGTCACGAAGCAGACAGAGATATTTCATCGTTCATCTAACGATTTAAGAAAAGAAAAATTTATAATGACGAGCAAAAAGATATTCTTCCTCGATTTGTAATAATTCTAGAGAAACAGAAGCTTCGTTGTATATTTTAATTTAAAATAAGCTTTAAAAAAGTTGTAAAATTGTTCGACGAATGTGTAATAGCTCTTGCTATGGTGTGAAAAATTCTGTAAAATTTTGACTAAAATTTAATCGGCATAGTCGTATTGTTAATTAAGAAGTCAATATAAATTTCAGTTTCAGATTCTGTGCCTTTTATGTGCAACGATCGCAGTCAGCCACGCAGTGGTTTTAAGCGGTTACGACGGCGGTCATGGAATCTCATACGGCGATTACGAGGGTCTCGAAGGATACTCAGGATCCGCTGTTCAATACGAAGGACACGCGGTTCTACCAACAGTAGCGGTCCCGGTTCACGCGGTTTCCGCCTCGCCTGTTCAAGTTGCAGCGACCCTCGATCATGGATCTCACGGATACGATCATCATGCTGATCACGACCACGATTACTACGTAAGCGATCGTATATATTTTTCATTAAGTTCATCTTTATATCGAACTAATTACTTAAAAATAAATATTCCATCGTTTCTTATCTGATAACTATTCGATCACTTGAAAAATTACGTACAATCTTTGTAAAATTCGAGATACTAACTATTTCACCTCTATAATTATCACCGTGGAACGAAATTTTTACGGGTAAAATCTTTAATCTCTGTGGAAACAAAAATTTCCATTTGCCTGCGGCGACAAAATATTTTATTCTTAAAAGAAGGAAAATCATTTTTTACGGAATAAAAATTTCAATATCCTCGAAAAAGTTGAAAATTTTGTTCTTAAAACAAAATAAAAGATCATCTACAAAAGCACTTTTGAAAAAAAGAAGAGAAAACCAAAAGATTTCGTAGTTCGTTTCGATTTACATTTCGATTCGATATGTATTTACTGAATTATATAGCTGTCATTTTGTTCCACAACCTTTTTCCATCTTTCACGCAATTTGAATATTCCAACCTTCCAGAACCTCTCAGGCTTTTTCGGCGAAAAACTTTTCAACATGATTTTTCGTGTAGACCAAATTCCTTAAAAATCGGAAGATACTTTCCTGGCGAACTAATATTTTAACTGATACCTATCGTATCATTCGCTTGCAATTAAGATCAGATTACAAACGATGCAGAAAACAAGTTGTAGTAAATTACGCCATTAGCGATCGTCGATCACCAGATAAGATACTAATTATCGGCGATCTGTATTTGGAATCGCGTATCGTATCGCAAATAGTTCAGAGCACGAGGCGTGACGTTCGCCTCGCCACTATGTTAATTGAAATTCCAGCCTGTGAAAAGCAGTGCTTGGCATAAGAACTTCTTCCGCGACGTATCTCATTGTCGCGAACGTTTCCGCGACGCTTTCTCGTAACGATCGCTCGTTAGAGATCGTTTGAACGTCCGTCGCGTGGAAAATCGCTTATGAAATTTCGTTCCATTCAAAATACACGGCAGCTACTTTGGAGAAATTTAGATGTTGAAATTACGTAATTTCGTCTTTATAATTCAATATCGTTCTCGTTTCGGGAAACAAAAAGGATTTGTAATGTTTGACGTAAAATTGAAACGAGAAATTACGCATCTCAAATACGACCTCTCCTTACTTTGTCCAAAAAGAAATTTTGTTGATGGTAGAAAAATATAATTTGATCGAAAATGACCGAAAGAACGTAGTGCTAAGTTCGTATCATAGAGATCGACAAATCGATCGAGAAATCTTTCTTGACGATTGATTAATATGGAAGAATGAGAAGCGGCTTTGGAAATTATTTCTCAAAGAATTGATTCGTGTTACTGGATTCGCTATTATTATCGCTGTGCGACAGAAATTTATAAATAGTAGAGTGATAAATAGAAATTCACGAGAAAATTATAAATAAACATTTATCAACAAATTATAAATAGAGATCTATTGGCACAATCTCGAAGAATTTATTTTATCTGGGCTTGGTATCGGTACCACTGTCCGGCAGCAATTTATAAATAGAAAACTTGACTAAATTAAGCGGAAAATCATCAACAACTTCTAACTAGAAATAGAAACAGAAATAGATATACAAATACAAATAGAAATAAAAATAGAAATTCGTTAGCAAATTATAGACAGAAAATCTTCCTTACGAATAAATAATTTATTAAGAAAATATAAATAGAAATTCCTTCTTTTCTATTACAGGCTCATCCAAAATACACTTTCAACTATGGCGTTCACGATCCTCACACAGGGGATGTGAAGACTCAGCACGAAGTTCGCGATGGTGACGTGGTTCACGGATCTTATAGCGTCAACGAGCCTGACGGTAGCGTCAGAATCGTCGAATACACTGCCGACGACCACAATGGCTTCAACGCAGTGGTTAAGAAAGTCGGCCCAGCGATTCACCCTAAACCAATTCCCGTAGCAAAATACGTTGCGCCGGCCTACTACAATAGTTACGAGGAATACGAAAAGCATCATTATTAATAGTATGAATATATATTCGAGTGATAGAGGAAGAAACAAAAAAAGAAAAAGAAAAAAGCAGAAACAGGGTTAGAAAGAATTTATTTAAGTGAGACGTGCCGATGATTAACCCGTCGTTTTATGGTATCGAGTTAAATTTGTGATAGACTATGGTTGAAATATTAAAAAGCAAGGACTATTTCAGCATCCTATAGGATCTATAGTATAGATAATACGCAGATTTCTGACACTTTCATTGCTACCGATGCACATGTTGCGTCGTTTCAATCGTTCAAGCAACGTTAACTGACGTAATTGTTCTTCTCCGTGCATTTCGATGCAGCGATCGAAGGAATAGAGAAAAGGCGGCGAAGTGTATCGAGATAAATATTATTGTTTGAAATAAAGACATTTTTTATGAAAAAGAAGAGATGCGTAATTCCAAAGGTGGAGCAGTATTTTTCAACGCCGAGTGTGTTATATAAATACGTATATTACGATACGAAAATAAATTAACGATTAATCAATGCTGTGTTATTGTTGATAATTCGTCATTCTCTATAATTTCTGCCATTTTTTTCCCAAAAGTATTTTATTATGCCCCGAGAAGAATTTTCCTTTGAATTTGTTTCAAATTCAGACCTTGGAAGAAATTTCTCAGGTAAATGATTAAAATTACAAAATCAAAGGTACGACTCCTAGTTATTTTCACATTGATCACAGTATACTTTGAAAACAGATACTCCAACGATCGTAGCTGTAAGGAAATCATAAGGCAAGGGGTTAAGCGATTCGAGTCATCCACATTTTCGAACGTTGATTTTTCCGATTAATTCTAAATGGTTTCTATAATGAAATATTCATACAAACTGGTATTTAATCGTAAACGCAACTAAAGAAATGGACATTTCATCCACTAGATATTATAACGAGAATTATATTTTGGATATTTTGAAGATGTAAAAAAATATCGCAGTACAAACATAACGTACAAAAACGTGAAATATTCAGATACGTATTTATGGGAAATTTAATGATGCTGAAATGTCGAAAACAGGTTTCTCATAAATGAATAAATATCCGCGGTGTAATTATACTTTAATCGCTGGAGGTGTTTGGAGATGGAAAGTGTGCGAAGAAGACGGGCCAAGAAATGGTAAATTATTCATCGTCCAAGGTATACGAGTGTCTCCGAAGGAATTTGATCTTCCTCGCGAAACTTAAAAAAAGAGAAGAAATGCTCATAACAAAAACATGTTCCCAGGAGAAATTTCCATTCGAAGAAACGAGTTTCCAGCTGACGACCCTCCGAATTATCGGGAGGATATGTAAACGAGTGTTTACTGTTCGTTAATCGGTAGAAAGTGCCTCGGGGCGAAAAACGATTTGCTCGTGTACTTAAACAGTAGCGAAACAACTTTCCATTCTGTTTTATCCGATGATTTTGCCAAGAAATTCGATGAAAAATAAATTCTTCGTGATTGGATAACGGACAACAGGGACGCGAGGAAAGATATCGAGCAGTGACCATGTTGATAATCACTTGGTTGAACGCTCTAAAGACAGAATTATCGTACTTTGTTGTACTCTCTTTGGTAGTTTTTAGAAATTAGAGACGTTTGATCGAAGGTACCAGGAGAAATGTAGAATTTTAATAGGTGAGGAACTTTTTATAATTTTATTTAAGAGGAAAGAGCAAAGAACTGGGAAGAAATTTATGAATATTTCGTAATAATTATTATGTTACGTTATTAAATAAATAACCGGGTGATTGGAAATTTAATTGACGAAATCTTCAATTGACGAAGACGTCGTTTTCCAATCATTTCGTTTATGCTGCAAACGGTTTTATTTATTTGCTGCGTATTTTTTTGTGAAAAAATGCAGATCAGGCTTCTTTAATGGTGTACACCATATCATTGTTTTCTAAAGGAAGAATTGTACCTGTCACTTCGCTACCTGAGCAACAAATCTGGAAGATTGCAATTTTTCAATATTCGAGGACAAAATATAACCAGTAGGTACCCTTGTATTTATAGACGACAATGTACTTATCTTACTTCTATAATTTATATAATTTAAATTATGATTATTTAAGTTAACTTATGCACGATATATACATAGATATACATTACAGACTGCCAGTTGTAATATCAAGAAGAAAGCAGAAGATGCGAATCACAGCGAATGTTATTTACAGAACAATGATTTAATCACTGCGAATCTGTTCGACAAAGAACATCTTTCCTGTTCGTCGCTCAAGGAAGGCTTCCTTGAAATTAATATCCCCTGACTAACCAAATTAACAAAAAAGAAAAGAAGAAGAGAAAGAACGAGCACAAACGTAATCGAGGAAAAGCAGTTCAGACACCGTCTAAACCATCAACGTCAGAAGTGCTTTATTACACCGACACTTTATTTCATCTCTAATTAATCTCGTTCTCGCGATATTCCGCATTAAGCGCTCTCCCGAGTGAATCGCCATTTTCTTCGTTTATTCGATAGTTATCTTGCGTTTCTATGCTCATGATCTCTTCTATTGCATATGTATATGCCCCTGTAGATTATATTCCTACATACGTATCTATGTTCGAATATTTACGTGTTCTTCTACGCTGTTGATTTTATTATTCATCAACGAACGGCCGAGTATTCTAATTGCGAATTTTCTCAAACGGAAGTGTACAAAATTGGAAGCATACCGCCGGTGTAATTAGTAATCTCGATGCTCGTTGCGCTCATTCTTTCTATTATCGTTGGTCATTTATTTCGCACCTCCGTAGAATCGTTTTATATTACTTACGTTTATGTTACAGCGAGAGTTAAAAGTGGCGCGAAATTTATTCAAGAACTCTTGTACTCATGAAAGGTCCACGTATTTTGTACCATTGTATTTACTTTTTAACGATACGCTTATGATTCTCGAAACTTAATATGTACGGTTAACGATCAAGTATATTAGCGATCTGAATATCTAACAAATATTCACCCTTTGAACCATAATTTTTCATTATAGGCTCAGCTTGCAATTTCGAAACAATTAGACTGCCAGTATGTGGTAGAATGATAACAATGTGGCAAAGATAGATTTCGAATTATTTCTGTTTTCAGTGATGTTTAATTTTGCATCAAATGTACTGATCATGTATAGATATCTAGTAATGTTTCGATATTTGTATGATCAATTTTTAACAAATATACCGACATACATGTAACGACGTAGATAAGTTCGTATCTTATCTTGTAAAAAAAAAAAAAAAAAGAAAGAATAGAAAATGAAATTGAAATAGAAAAAGTATCCAGAATATTATAACGATATTTCTATAATAAATTTCAATCTAAATTTCTTTTTCAAATAATAAAATTCCTAACGTCAAAAGGGCTTACAGTTTAAACGAGGAAAATTCCCAGAACTTCGTAGTAAAATTTTTAATATAGGAAGGTGAAATGCCATGAAATAAAAAAAATTACACCTATATAGAATAAGAAAAAGCGTATAATAAGGATGACTTACCCATGATTCTTTGAAGATCTTGTTGGCAATGATACTGGTGCTCTCGAACATGTCCCTTCCTGGCCCAGAAGCGAAACACATCTCCTTTTTTCTGGGGCAAGTGTATTGCTCGGAGCAGTTATCGCCAGAAAATTCACATTTCGGGCCACGTGTGTTCGGTGAAACATCGCCAAGATTACTGGAGGCGAAGGCTGCTACGAATTGGCCCTGATTTCAAGGAATTTGTGTTACAACTTCTCGCAAAATCCACAATTGTATTCTTGTTTCGTATTAACACACGTTACTTGGACTCACGATATCGTACAGAAAAAGAAAGAGAGAATGGAAATTGTCAATTTGGACAGAATAATTTTAGAGATCGATACAATTTTGTATTCTGATCGCGGCTGATTACAAACAGTAATTAACCGTATGAGCTGTAATTAATAGGAATTTTGAAATATTACTCGCAAGTATAATTGAAGATCGCGATTGAAAAATATAAATCACATTTTTATATGTCTTTTATATGAAACTGATCCTAAAATTCAATTTTATAAATCTTATTGAAAATTATTTGGAATTGAATGTATATTTTGTCATTCTTTTGGATATTTCAAAAGTATTAATTGGTATAAAATGAGTTGTATCCTTATCGTTTTTACAAAATTTCATAAATTTAAATTTAAATAGTTCTTTGCAACCACCAATCAAAATCAGCGATTCAAGAAAAATAGACTCGTCGTATTTTTCAAATGTAAGAGTGATTTTTATAATCGCGGTAATTGTAAATTTAATAGATATTAATAAATTTAATAATTTTACGAATTTTGTGAAATTTTGTAACAGAATTTTCTTATGCCTTATAGTATGGAAACCATACGAACAATCCAACATTCCGAGATAAACCGCGTGTCTTTCGTACAGATAACTTGTGAAATTCGCTACGGGTGTTTATGCTTATTTACAATCTAGCTGTGCTTCGAACTTGTAAGTTCTCTTAATTCATCATATTTGTATATATTTCTTGTTCTGTTGTTGCATATTCTCTTTCTCTTTCTCTTTATTCCGCAAATATTATAGATTGACATTCTACAATATATTAGGAAATTTTTAACAAGATATATCCGTAATATTTATTTAAGATATATTTATCGCCAGTTTGAAATACATTTTAAATAAACTCTAAATTATTTAAATGTTGTAGATATAAATTGAATGATTAATAGAATTATGCAACGTGTATATGTACATATACGCAACGAATATAACGCAATGTATAATGAGGATAATCCCTTTATAACCCTCGAGATTATGTTTTCTTGTGGGCTTTAAGGTATAAACCATACCTTTCTTCGTCTTATAATTTAATTGGATAAAAATGACGAAGGAACGTTGTTGCCTTCTAACACAATTTATTACGAAAATGTAAGAGGATAGTAATTGAGAAAATATATCATTTGTAACTCTTGAAACAAGATTATCGGGTATGGATCTATTGATTAAAAAATACCAAATGCAAAAAGAGAAAAGTTAATAATAATCACTTTACTAATGTCTTCTTATATAACTAAAGAATTAAAATAACTGAGAAACCATTGCTAAATATGTCTCGCAGTATCATTAGAAATATATCTAAAAACTAACTAAGCAATAGAATTCTTAATTTTCCTAAGTAGCTTAATGATATTCCATACCGAATTAATATGCCATCAAATTATTTCTAAATTAATAATTAACAACGCATACTTAAAATCCTTACCTTGCCAGGCAACGAATCGTTATTCATAATTTTCTCGAAAAGAATCGAGGCATAGCCAACATTATCACTGGACAATAGATGATTAGTATTATTCATACTAGTTGGATGGATCGCGAACCAATTAATTACACCCAATCGCTTGTTGTCAGCTCCGACAAATTGTATTTGTGTCATAATCTTATCCACATCGTGCTTGTACCTATTACATTACAAAATGAATTTGATTGTTAATGAAATCAAAGAAAAGCGTGGAAAATGAAAAAAATGATTTAATCGTTAAAATATGGACATTTACTTGTCTCTCTCTGCTTTTGGATTGTTTAGATAAGCGGATGGACTTCTATTAATGTTCACACCATGAACTTCTCCATGGGTGATGAATATTCTGCCTGGAACTATGGCATAGTGAGCACGTTGAATACTCTGTAAGATTTATACGATATTTATCGATTAGACGATCATATGATAAAGCATTTATTGATATAATGAAACATAAATCTATTATAATATGTATTATAACATTAGTTTTTTAATTTTCTCATTTCATTCCTCCAAGATTGTAAATTGAATTTGATCGTTTGAAGGTTCATTTAAGGTTCGGTTAAGTATAAGGAGAATAAAAAATTGTGCGTGTTTGTATAATATATAAAATTTATCAACGTTACACGATGATAACAAAGATTTAATCACGCAGGTATTTTTAATCCGAAGAAATTACCTTCGTGATTCCTTTGACCATAGCATCGAAGGTCTCTTGAACGAAACCGAACGTCGTAATATCGAACAACATGTGCAACATGAATCCACCGGGTGTGGAGTGCGAGTGAGTTGCACTGATCATCACATTTTTCTCTGTGTACAGGCTGCCAAACTCTTTTTCAAGATTCTGCAACACCTGTAACAACCAACATATTACATATACATTTATCAGTAACACAAACTTTTACAACTTGTATAAACCCAATAAGTAAAAATTATTGAAACTTTATTTCCGAGTGGAACACTTTGAAATGAATCGAAAACGAAGCGTCGCATAAAGAAATGTTATCCTACCGTTTCTCACTTATTTTTTCACGTAGAATCTCCCCTTGTTAATTATGATACGATTACTAGGATACCTTGCATATACACACGCAAATGCATGTTACACAAAAATGAAAGACAAAGAGAAACAATAGAATAAGATAAATATACGAAGAAAGATTCCAAGAATATTGCAACTCTTTGTAATAAATAATTTCGATTTAAACAAACGTTCGTTAATATCTCCTTAGAAATCATTTTTTAATTATTTTAAATTGAATTTATCTTTAAATTACTATCGAACAATATTTCGATGGAAAACATTTTCGATCGTATTATACTGCTTATCTATCTCAACGTCTTTAATTATTATCGATAAAAGGATGAAAGATGCGGATAAATACAATTAATTAGATAAAACGATAGATTTTGATTTGCGAACTTTGTGTTCGAAAAATGACAGAAAATTTCTATTTATTTTTCTATTTATATCCAAAGAACGAAGATGAAAGGATGCAAGTGGGATTACCGTTTGACGAACGCCGTTTCCTATCATAGCGCTATCCACGCTGACGAAGACGAACCTCTCCTCGCCATCGTCGATGATGAATGCGCGGGAGAATGTTCGAAGATGGATTCCTGATCCTTTCTGATCGATCTTCGCGTAGCCCATCTAGAAAACAAACAATTCCCGTGAACCACTGTACGAATACAAGGGACACGACTTTGCGTCGCTTCTGTCGGTTGTTTATTGTTCAACTCCGTTGCATAATTCGTTCCAACGCACCGATATCCGTCGAGTGGGAATTATTTTTCGTTCTATAAAATTGAATTGGATGTGCAAAGATATAATGCGTATAACGTGCAAGCATATACGAAATATCCAAAGTAAAATACTATTCATAATAATTGGAGGATAAACAGGATGTTTATTCAGGTTCTATTTCTTTAATGATGCGCACAAAGATATAAATTCGCTCTCCAATAACGAATATCTTGTAATTTCAACATATTATAATTTCTATGATAAATACTTGTTCGAACATGATACTTTCGTACGATACTTACAAAAACAATTTCAGCAGCGGGTCCGGTAGCATCTGCTCTGCCCACCCCGATGCTGTAAGACGCGATGGCGCCGGGCACCGCAAGCTGGACCAGCCATATCGTCAGCAACGCAAGGATTCTAAAGCGTCCAACCGCCGGTGCCTCCATTCAGTTTTTCTCTGCCGCCAGTCTGATCGCGCTGAAATCAAACAAACCACTGTTTTCAATCACTGTTTCAACTTGACTCGATATTATCGTCCATTCAGCGATAAGCGAGCATATCATCAAAACAGAATTCCTTTTCCATTTCCTCGCCTCCAAGTCGTACTTAACTCGTTAAGCGCATCTTCTTTCAACATAGGATATTATCGCACGTATCTGAATAACGATATCAATGATTTGAAAGAAAATGCGCGAAAGAAAGTAGGTGAAGTTCGATTAAAACGGATGATTTATTTGTATCGCGTACGCAAACTGAAATGTTGAAATAACATTAACTCGTGATCGTCGATCGTTGTAACAAGATGCGCAAGCTGCGTAAACAAGATTTTTTAGATATTTCTACGTGTACGTTGTTATTCGATTGCCTAATTGTTTTTCACGCGCGAATTCGTAAGAAAACATTTTACGCGAATAAAACTCGCGCAGAAAATTTCACGTACGTTATTACACGTAGTTATATTTTAATGGTAGATAAAATGCGTAAAATAAAAATTATATATAAATTTATAAGAAGAAATCGTACTATAAAAATGTTAAGAAATAATGTAAAAAATACCGAAAACAATTTTCATAACGCATATACTATCACTTTGACAACGTTAAGGACGTTTCTTTATTCGTTTAAATTTTAAGGTGAGATGAAATATTTATACGTCCCAAGCAACTCTCTTCGTTGGAAGAAATTTCTTGCTGCTTTAAAAGGTTTCCGTTTCTACAGAAGAAGTTGAAGGTTATAAGAGGACTTTCGACAGATATCATGACTACCTGGAATGTGTCGAAGCAAGAATGCCTATTAGCTGTCTCAAGAACCACGCCTAGGTTCTTCTTCGAGAGGAAGAGGATCGTGAAAGTTGAAATACCGAATGGTAAACTTGTCACGTTTCCAGGAAATTTTGACAAAACTCGTGTTTATGTGAAAAGAAGGTTTCGTCGGATTAAATCGTCGGATAAAAGTGATTAAACTGATATTAAAAAGAAAATTCTCCCATATTAATAGTTTAACAAAAAGCAAATTAACTCGTTTCTAACCACTAAAAGATTCGATGTAATAAATTTAATGTAATAAATTTAATATAATAAAATAAAGTAGTTTATACGTATTTCAAATAGACTGCGGTTTGGCAAACGAATAACGTAGTTTCTTTAAATGCATACTCTTTAAATACGAAACCATTTGGTTTCACCCTCTTCTTGTTCATCGCCCTTGGAAAGACACCCTCTTAAACACATTTACACACACAGTCATCGCTACCATTTAGTCACACTAATCCCTCCAGAGTCTTCATTTCTCAAGCGTCAGAGATATCCTCTTGCTTGCAGTCCGAAACATTTATCTTCTAACTTCAGATAAGAGTTCAAGTGCAATTATTTTAAAATAGAATACGTGAATGGATAAAATGAGACTGAAAATATATTAACAGACGAGAAACGCATTGCCCTAAAGTAAAGAAATTAAAAGTATTAGAATTATTCTCATCTTCTTACGAAATAATATATTGATAGATGTTTTATCAAAGGTTTCTGAAACATGCGTACTCGTTGATATAAGATAGAAGATAAAGTTGTACATACATTTGAAGTTCTATTACATTTTTAATCTACGGTATTTAAACTTAGTTATATCTTGGACAATGGATGTATCGATTGCAAAGCGTACAGACGCTTTGTTGACGCAAATTTAATTGAAATTTAAATAATCTCTTCGATAATAATGAGAATAAATAATGAATATGAAAATTGAATAATCTCTTTTGACCTATAAATTGATTTTAATAGATAAATATAACATAATGTATATTATGAATATAATATTTTTGATATTTTCGATATTTTTGTAGCAATATCTTTCAATCACGCTCCTTATTATCTGTTCATTCTATGTTACGTAAAATTACATATGAAATACAAAATAAAGCATTATTATACAAAAGAAAAAAAATAGTGGAAAAATTACTATTCGCAGAGACAAGAGGGTATAGCGAACGATGGACGCTTCCATGAAATTACATGATTATCATTAGAGTTTGGGAGCGTGTAACGAATCTTTCTTTGGATCAGACATTGTTGTTATGCAATAACGAGGATATTTACTAGTACAATTATGATTAATTTTATACTCGGAATGCGAATGGCAATGATCTTAGACTCGATAACGAATTCACGGTCAACGGGACGACGAATGCGACTTCTTCCACAGTCTAAATCGAACTCAACTTACTGATCCACGATTCGGTTGTGACTCGACGTACTTGTCCACGGTGTAAGTAGAACTTATCTGACTGAATCTCGGTCCAAGTGGAACTGCCCTTATATACTCCTCTTCGTACCTCTCTGTATCCCTCGGGTCAATCCTTGTTTTTTAGTATACTTTATTTAATTACTCTATACCTGTGTTAGATACACGTCCCTTCCGTGACCGTGGGTGCGTTCAACGACCCGTTATGTCACTTCGAGCCCAAGCCCACTGTCATAAATCTCGGGCACCCGTACTCGAATTAAGCCATAAACAACTATTTCTCAGTTTTTATTATTTAAGCACAGCTATAATAAAAGGTCTGGACAAAAGTATCGGGGGCCTTCCCAAACATTCCAAATGAAAGGCCCCGATGTCCTTTCATCTCCGATATACATATTACATAATACACGAATGATCCTTTGTCTTGATAATCATTATCACGCGAGACAGCCGACATAACGTATCGCGAATCACTCGACAATTTCCTCTCATCAAATTGATAATCTTCTATCGTCGATGCTTCCATTGTTAATAATTTTCTATGGTACTATCGATCAATTCTTTTAACAGAATTTCGATCGGTAGAATTAACACAAAGATTCGTGTAAAAACATTTTTTGGGGAATTCTTTGTTTCTTCTTTGATACTTTTAGCGTGACATGTCGAGTCACGTTAACCATTTCGACGAACAGGAATTTTATAATCAACCGTAATCGATAAATCGCGGATATTTGTGCAAATTCGTATTTCTATGAAAATAGCTTATCGAATATAACTTAATAGTTCGAACGTTTTGTACGTTTTACAGCATTATGCGCACTCTGTACACTTTTGCCTTTAAATTTACTTTTATCTGACATTTCCGATAAATGAATAAACATTCGTAGTATATTAATTCAAAATTATAGAAAACTTCGTCATCGTTTCAGCGAATTTCAGTTCCAGGATCACAGAAATATGTTCTTTCGACGTTTCAGCATGATATGGTGAGTTGATTTTTCTATTTTAGTAAATGGAAGCTTATGAGTAATTCCAGATGACAGAAAACGCTCGATCTTTGGACGCAGTCCAATCTTAATGGAACAAGATGCAGTGATTTTTATCTTTCTCATAGTATAATAAAAGCGTTAGAAATTATAATTTCTGCAATGTCTATAACCTTTCTAATTATTCCGATCTCATAGAAAATATTCATACCTCTTAATTATATAGACAAGTTGTTTGTTTCATTATTTTTCTATATTTGATTCTTTCCGACGATTCGAAGAATAAAGATAACAATATAAATGTATTACCTTTATACTTTTAAATATTAATACAGAAAGTTCTTCGGACAAAGTAATAAAAGCTTTTTCGAAGATTTAAAATATAACAGCGACAAACTGTTAGATATTAATACGCAAGGGGCTTTTAAAAATAGAATAATACAATTTTCACTTTAGAATAATAAGATTTATAGAATGTCAGTAACAAATGAAATTCATTGTTGTTAAACCTTTAAATAGACATCATTCCACAAAAGGTTTCAAAAATAGCGTAATAAGAATTCTATTGTATTATACACTATTCAACGAGGAAAATCTTCGCTATTCTTCCCCGGTAAACAGATTTTATGTCGCAAGACTTTTATAACTTTTATCGTGGAAGTAAATAGATTCGATAGAAATCGCTACAAAGTTTTATGCCGGATGACAAGGATGGCAGGGAAGTTCTATTAGTTGATATATGGATACTTTATTCGTGACCCGGTTCATTAGGAGCACATAATGGAGAAACGAGAGTTTGAAAGATAGAATGTTAGTATTTAAAGTGTTCGTAAAACAGTAGTTCTATTGTGTATACTTAACACGGTTCGATAACACTGTTTCTCGTGTTTTACTCGTATTGCTGTTGCTTGACTTTTTTTATTTTTTTTTTTTTTTTTTTTAATAACTGTTGTCAGAAAAATGATAATTCTATAATTATAATAGAATGTAAGATCATTTGTTATAACGATTGGGTGACCTTTACCTTTTTTCCGTAAATAACATTCTTTGGTCAAGCCAAGTTCTGCAAGTCGATAGGACGAAAATGTTTAAAATTGTTCATAGTTAGAGACGAAGAAAGGCCTAGCTGATGAAATTTAATTTTTGCCAAAAAGCTGAAGGTGTATTAAAATCTTCTAGAAAACAAGCGTTACTTGTATTCGTTACCTGACAATGATATAGCGGTATCTGTGTATACTGTCCCTAATAACGAAGAAATATCACGCATGTTCCTAACAAAGATAAAGATCGATAATAATTTGATTGATTATAATTGACGATAAAAAGATAAGAGAAATCTAAAGAAATAACGAAAATAACTGTGGTAGACGTAATAACGGAGAAATAATAAGAAGAAGATTACTTACGTTTCTTACGATAAGAAGAGATCATCTATGCTTTAGCAATAAGAAATAACGCAAGCATATAATGAAAAAGGTAATCGCTCCGACTTAACTAACGTTAAAGACACTTCTAAGATTCTATTCTTAAATCTTGCATAATATTTGCTCTAATAACAAAGAGAATCATCTACATTTTCAACAAACAGAAAATAGTCTGCACGAGCGAACGTAAGAGGATAATAAAAATAAATCGTAACGCATAATAGATAAATACACAACACTCTCCAAAAGCAAATTCATCCAAAACAAAACAGTTCTCTGCTCAAAACGATCTTCTTAAAATCAACTCTTTCGCTGACTGCAAAAGACTCACAAAAGTATCTGCAAAGTATCGTCCATTCGATTTTCCTCCTTCTGCTATACGAAGAGAAACACACTCGACCGCGAAATGAACAAAGAAGATAACGAAGATCCGTAGCACCTCCGGAATAATATTCCATGCGACTGATCGCGTCCGTGCTTGCATCGAGCGTCTACAAGGGGAAAGAGCGAAACGACGAGATAGCGGATAACAGATAGTGCACACTTGCCAGTGGGAATTTTAGACGCGAGTCCTATTATCAGTCACGCGATTAAGGTTAATCGGGGACAAGCACGATTATCCAGAAACCTCGTTCGCTTCCTACGTTCTATGATTCATCCTTTCGTTTCGACTTAATTCGTCGGCTTTTCAGACCGCGTACTCCGGCCGCGACGACTCATCAAAAACAAATTAATTAGACTCGAACCGCCGCATTGTACGCCTTATATTCTATACGGTACGTATGAAGCAACTATCTGGCCTATAAGGCCTTTCTCCGCGTGCATCTAACGTTTCGTTGTCGTGAGACAATCGATTCGAATCTCGCTTAGTCGAGATGATCGATCGCGAGGAGACTGGCAGGTGATTTACCTCCGTTCAGCACGTGAATGACCCACTGCGCTACTTTCTGCGCCTCTGTGTTTGTGGAAAAATTACCGATCACTTCTTCGGACTGTGTTTTCGACGATTTTAAACACGTACAGGATGTCCCATTTTTATCCCGTCAAACGGTGTCAGCGTATGTTATGATCGGAAACGAGGAAAAAATGTTACTTGTTACTGTTATTACGAAGCTGTAACGAATTACGTACGTACGAAGTACGTTCTTGTAAATAGGATTATTTGCAATAAAGAATTCACGATCCAATGTTAACAAAGCATTTTTCCCTCATTTTCAATCATCGAATACGCCGACACCGTTTAATGGGATAAAAATGAAACACCCTGTATATTTTAATTTGCGTTGTCCGTACGAGAAGCTAGATGCGTTTATACTAGAGAAAGATGGATTGTAGATATTTCTTGAAACTCTGCGGACCTTTAGTTTGCTGATAACGATTGCGAAAATATGGTAAAGAGTAGATGATCTTTTCGCGAAGTTCTAGTAGTTTTAGATTACCGATGCTTGGTAAACTCCGAGTTGATTTTTGAACGTTTTATTATTTTTGTTGCGTTGATCGAGGGTCGATATAATAGCGTGATAAAAAGTGAATGAGTCTTTTTTTAGTATCTTTAGATCGTTAAGGTTCGGTCTAGAAAAGCAACGACTTTTCAACATATTTCGAGAATTTCGGATATTTATGATCGAAGACCGATGGATTTCAAGTATTTCTCAAAGGTTTTATGGTTCCTTACCTCGATGATGGCTACTGGAAAACGAACAATAATGAAAACGTACAGAGTCTTGTGAGACTTTCTATAAATTGAAAGAGTTAATGTTGATAGCATCGTGATGACGAATTGTTGCTCGAAAACGAATTTAAACGATGGTATTATTCCATGAATGAGGACGCAAGGCTTCTAATTGGTTTCGTAATTAGTATACGAGTGAGAGTACATCTTGAGAACAATCGTGAAATGAATGAAATTTTTCTCTACTATAAACTGTAACGAAATTGTAAATTATTACCGTTTCAATGCACTTTTTATCTACATCAGTCGTTCTATAATTTTTATAATCGATTCTTTTGTTCGATTTCTCAATTAACGAACGTTCGTTGCGTTTTCGAAATACGATGTCAATTCGAAATTCTAAATCGAAATTCACAACTATATCATACCTTGGCAACGCAATCGTCGCTATTCTTTCTTCTTCGCTTAAATATAACACATAGTTTCACACAGTAATTTACAAAAGTGTCACCAACGATGTATAATTTCTTCATAGTAAACGGAAAATGTTCAAACTCTCTGAACGATATTTAATGTCCACCACTTTCCGATGATAACGATCGACGACCGAAAAACGCTTAAAGCTCGGAAGAGATTTTATCTAAACGTTTGAAGTTATTACGATTTCGTAACCGAATTTGACCGGAAAAATTCTCAGAACGATATTCGAAAGTCGTCGCTTTTCATAAATATCAATAACCTAAAAGTATCAGAAACTGTAAAAAATATCCCACGAAGAAATTTAAAATTGAATCTAGAAAAAGTGAAAACCGTGTAACAATTTCTACTAACATCGCACGAATCGTAGCACAGAACGATCAAACTTTCCTCGTTCACCCCAATTTCTCTGATGATCGACTAACCAGAACGGAAGCTTCTTATCTGACTTCCATCGAAATCGGTTCGATCGTGGTTGTCAGCTGGTGGATTCCCACCAAGAAATTCTCGTGACGCGTGAATAAACACTGAGACGAGATCGAACGCAACGTTGGTAGGTGGATGCTGCAGAATTTCGACGATATTCACCGATCGCATAGCGAACGTTCGCTTTCACTTTCCGACGATCGACCTTTCGAAGCAGGTATTATGTCTATCCTGGATTCTCTATTCCGCTGTTGACCACCTGTTCCAGAACGAAGAATGCACGTCGAGTCGATGTGATGTAAACATTGTAAACGCAAGATCGTTCGGTGACGTGGACGTTTCTTGGAAAATTACAGTTGTTGTTAAAAGCCTGACAGCGAATTATACATTGGCAACGTAAGTTTGCGAACTTGATATTTTTTCAAGTAACATTGTTTATCGAAATTACGAAAGTAACAATGTTTCATCGAAATATGTATTCCACGTTCGAATCGTAATACTTTGCCATACGTTCGGCGATTATTTAATTTCTCGGTAGGAGTGGATCTCTTTCGATTCAAAATAATTTAGCCGTCGCTCCATACGTAATTCAACTGGAATTCGATTTGTTATTGGACAAATTATAATACATTCGGTTAAACGTTGGAGAAAGTTCGATCATATTTAGATGAGATTTTGACGAACCACGCGCTCTTCTTTTGTGTCCCGGTTTCAAGATTCATTCTATATACTCGAACTTTCGATAAGAAATCTCCTTGCCGATCTCTATAGAATCCTCAATTTCTAATTATCAATGGCGACAGACAAAAGTTATTTTCGTTCAGAAGCAAAGTCCGCGTCTGTGTTTTAGTTGTCGATCGTTTATCGACCTGTGCCGATCCATTAAAATCAATTCCAATCTCTCGATAGTTGACAGAACCGATTAGCGACGTCGTTATTCATGCATAATACTCGGCAGCGTTATCGTCTCGCTGTAAAAGCGATAACACTGAATGATCGTCTCGAACGTCTGACGCGTGGATTGTGTAAAACGAGTAAGTGTATATACACTTGGCGTAAAATCGAGAAGCATACGATGTTTCTGGTCGCCTTATGGCAATGCTATGAGATCGTGCAAATACGGGGCTGCTCGAATGTTGGCGAAACACTCTAATAATCTCTAAATATGTGCAGAAGTTTAGTTCACCTACCAGTCGGAAATGTTATGTTTTTAAAGATGCTAGACGTAACGTGAAATATATTGTTATTCCTTAGGAATGTTTAATGTTTTGCTTCGGTTCGATATGAATTATTTTTTCAGTCGTAAAAGTTCTTCAAAAGTGTTTTTGGATCGAAATACAAGAATTTTGTATAATCGATGATTTATGTATGTTTGGCGCGAAATGTGTTAGAAATATTGATTGATAGCGAAATAATTAATATTTTATGATTAATTATCGTTACAGAATCACCATTACCAAGTGATTTAAGACTTTTGCACGGTACATACACATGTACGACGTATTTTCTTCGTTTGTTGACAATGGTCGCACTACTCATTGCGATAAAAACAGAGAACAATAGCGTAATAAGAAAATATTAGAAATAAACTTAATTATCCGATGCTGATGACCAATCGATAACAAGAGAAAGTAATTGTACAGATTTGATCTATGTTCTATTCTAATCGAAACGTCTGTCGTGATTTCATCGATAAGGAGTCGAGAATGTTGGATTAATCGATGAGTGGAAGATTAATAGTTTGTCTTTTGCGTTTGCTCAGTTTCTTTTGTCGATAAGACGACACGCGTGTTAACAAAATTCTACCGTTATTATAGAAATTATTTGTTCACAAATAAATACAACACGATCTCTTGTCGAGACATATCTATCTGTCTCGCGGACTGAATTTAAAATACGAGAGTAAAACATTTTTGCCGAAATACGTATCATTTGAATCTAATTAATTATGAATAGGAAGTTCAAAACTAATAATATTTCAGTCTTAGCTTTAGTTTAGGGTATTCTAGTGTCGAAGTTTTATTTATTAAATATAAAACTGAGAAGAGAGAGAGAGATTTAGTAAATATTTGATATATTAATATGCAACTACGTATAACTACGTGGAACTACGTATAGTATAAGTTAAACGGGGAAAAATATTGAAAGAAGACAGAGAAACGAGCGAGTATTCGTGTCACGTGCTGATCGAAGGATTGTAAATGAAAACGAGAGTGCAGATGCAATGCTGCCTGTTTGACAAACTACGATCTACCGCATGCATTACGTTCATGCGTATGTTTGATAAAGGATAACAAAGATATTTCACAATGTACTCGGAAATAAAGATATTCGTATTCGCCAGGCCGATTGCAAAATGAAAACATTGTTATCGGTGAGCATAATTTATTAACTAGGATCGAGATTTAAAAAATACTTACGAATTGAGAAAAACAAGATAACAATACTCTTGTTAATTCATTCGACTCTAGCGGTATTATTCGTGTATGCACGTATTATTCGTTCCATTTGGTATTATAATTTCTAACTTGTAATATGCTGGTACACTGGCAGATTTTACCGATGAGTTATAAATAGATTTATGAATTCATAGTATACTATATATAGATACATACTATATCGTACGTGTGTAAATTATTAAATTACATCGGTGTTTTATCTCGTTCGAGATAAAATTCAAATCAATAGACTTTTTTTCTTAGAGAAATGGGGTATTTCAGCGAGATAGTAACTTGATTCGCTTTTAGCAAAAGTGAAGCAAACGCGGAACGCTGCTCATCCATGACGATCCACGTAGCAAAAAAAAATCGCTGCGCAAAGACAGCATCTACTCGCTTCGTGATAAACACCAAATTCTAACGATATCCATTCATCGTAATACGCGTGACAAAGAACAGCGCGCAGAGATGATACACGCTTTCCAACTTTTCTCACTCTTATAAATAATAAACCATCGAAGTGCATCTGCACCGAATCCACGATCTATCCTACAAAAAAGCCACTATCCAATCACGATCGTCGCCACAACAAACGTATCATCCGTACATATAATTCTCATTACGTAACTTTATGTGTAATACTTTGCGATTCCTGTCACTGTCATAAACAACGAACCATCCGAGTACAGCCGCACCGGATCCGATCAAGCGAAATCCATTATTCGCGATGCGCGTCTCAAAAAATCCATTATCCAAAATCGTGTAGTACCGATTTCGTAGCTTATTACGTACGTATACTATTCACTCGGGAAAGAAAGCAACTTCGATCGGTACTCACCGTCGCAATCCACCAAACAAAGAGAACTAAACTAGCGGCTACACAAAGGTATTACTCACGCGCTCAAACGCTCCAGCTCATGACCACGTTGATCGAACGAGGGATCGATGCCGTAGGTGATCGATGGATCAGCAGAGACGGAGCGGAGACGCGGCTATAACAGCTGGTCTGCACGGCCAGTCTCGCCGCGAACAATTGGCGCGAACACTCTTAAACGCTCTCTCTGAAATATACTCCGAGAGGCAGCGTGGTCGACGTTGCTCGGGGAGGGGAAACGGAAACGATCCTCCACGGCTATTCTCATGGCTCACCGTCTCGCTCCTATCGTCACGGCCGGCACTACGTTTCGCGCTCCGTTTCTCTCTTTCCTTCGTGTATTTCGACCGTGTTGGGGGATTCATACACTCGTTTTACAGTGTTCTGCTTATCTGGCCGGCGTAAAAGCGCGTGGCGAACGTTTCCAGGGGTTTCGAGGGTCGTTTCGAGGTTGCTTGGCTATGCGACCGTGTCTCGAGGTTTCGAGGGGAGACGTTGCGCGACTCAGGGTGGATATGGTTTTAGGCGGAGGTATATAGAAGCGTGTTAGACAGGCTGATGGAAATGTTGGGCCGTTGGATGAGTTTGATGAAGCGTGAAAGCAAGCTAAGAGCGAATTGAGATGTGCCAAATTGCGCGAGATGAAAGATTGGGTAACCCGCGTCTTTGTACAGAATGCAGAGAAGAATCTCGATGCAACTCGATTTTACACAAGTCCGTTTATCCCGGTGAAATTTTAGTAAGCTGTTGTTATACGAACTGCAGTCGTATAAATCGTTTGTCCCCTACAAGTTCGAATAAATGGAATTCTACGTGTAATTGCTTCGTTTTTATTTACGAATAACGAGAAAATTAAAAAAGAAAATGAATGACCGGATGCGTGCAACTTTAAAAAAAATAAGAAACTTCCAGCGAAGAGAAAAAATTGAGAAAAGCTTCGATATAAAGCGGGCATACTGACAATCGTGTTTTGCCACGTGTCGTCGGAAAAAGGAAGATTTATGGCGATTACATCGAAGGTGGCAGTAAGACGAAGGATTTGTTTCTTTTTCTTCCTAATACCTACGTCACTCTTTAACGTCATTTTTTAATACATACATCGTTTTTTAATACGATCTCGAAGCGCGGTGTTTGAGAATAACATGTCAAGAATCTAACAGTTCTGCTAGGGATAGTTGGAAACGAAATGTTTTGCAACGGCTGTTCATTTTCGTTTGGGCCAAAGATTCCTAGTACCTCCTTTTTTTAATAAAACGGCGAAGAAAAGAAATTATGCGAAGTTTTAATGTCAAAAGTCAGTAGAACATCGTTCAACCGACGAAACGAAGTGAATCAAAATATAAAATGAAAAAGGGACATGCTCGGCTGTTTCTGGTTCTCCTTGACTTCGATACATCGTTATGTGCCACTTTGTTTAACTATCATCTTATATTCTTGTGTATATTTCGCTAGCTCGAAGACGATAAACCGCACTATGGACGCTACGTGACTATTCAGCGTTTAATTTTTCTAAAGGAACGTGATAAAAACTTGAAGTTCTTGAAGTTCTTGAAGTTCTTGAAGTAAGATCGTAAAATATAATTTTATTATTCCAAGATTATTTTCGAACGAATACGAGGTTCTAACAATTAGAACGAATCAGTTTCTTCGTTCTTCTGACGCTCGAAGAAGGATCTATTGAAAATAATCAGCATCCATAGAGAAATATCTGTTAAAGCAGTTCATTCAGCAGCAGCATATTTCAATAATAGAAGTCTATTTAAAAATTGTTTTTATTTTCGTAGACTGGAAGTTTATCAGAATTGCTAGCACTTTTGTTACAAAAACAATCAAAATTCACTGATTTTCTGTCTTCTCTGGTTTAAATCAGCAAGATCGGCCGTAGATTACCAAGCCCGATAGCAAACGCTACTTAAGAATTCTAAACAGTTTCCAAACAGGAAGTTTACCGAGGTCACTAACACTTCTACTACAGTCTAAGAATCGATTATTTGCTTTTGCATTCTTCGATCGAGAAAGGATCGACCGAGAAAACCACGTTTCAGTGGTAAAGCAAAACTTATAAATTCGGAGTTTCAGAACCGGAAGCTTGGACAATTCATCGAAAATTCGTATACTTTCTTCCATCTTCTCTATTTAAAAGTTCTAAAACATTTTAAAATATACATATTGCGAGCTTACCGAGATCATCAGCACTTTCGCTACAGAAGCGTATACGATTCAATTATTTTCCTTCATCCTCTCGAGTTTGGATTAAAAAGACCGTTTCTCGTAACTCGGTCACTTTTTTCACGAGTTTTTATCATCTTTCGACGATGTCAGTTCTCGGAATTCGTATTATCGTCGTGTCATTCTGTCTTTCGCTCCGAAAACAAATTTTGATTTCTTCAACGATATTCATTTCGAATCATTTCACGAAAATTCTCAGGCAATTTGGAAGAAAATTGCTCGGTAATCTGGAAGAAACGCGTTGCTAGTTCGATAACCTTGAAATTTTCTAGTTTCTAGGTCACCTGTCATTAGCATAACACGATTACATCTGAACAACTCGATCACCGTACGTCACTTTATCTCAAATCTATCGTAAGCACGAAATGTAAGAAATTTCTCGTAACTTTTCACTATTCTTTGTCATAATACTTCTTTTTTTACTGATTTCGACGAGTGATTTAAACGTGTATAGTTGGTGCGTTAGGACAGACTGTCACTTTCATCGATCGACGGTACAGCTAGTCGAGTGCTGGCTCGGAGAAAGTAACGGAATAGCATCGCGTGTTGCGCAATGATTCGTATTACATTGGCTGAAATAATTCCAACGTAATCGGGCTGGCTCTAGCTACCGTGCGAGTTATTCGCTGGTAACCTTGGAATTGGTGGCATTGATGGAGTCGCTGGTAGCGTGGATAGATCGACGCTAAGGGAGATTTGTTTGAGTGAAATTTGGATGATTTTGATTTAGCCAAATGGAATCAGGTTGAGGATGTTTGTGGCACTTTCCGTGATGGAAGCGTTAAATTGTATCACGATAAAGAGGGATACGCTAAATATATAAAACTGTTCGCACATTTACTCTGTACATACACACAAGGTTCAAGAAAGTATTATAATAACTCGTAGACGTCCTTTAAGAGTACATTATGTTCGTTATGCGGTTAGCACGGTTGTAATCGTATTAACAAAGTTTGAAACAAATTAAAAAAATGGCTAGACCGACTGAATTATCGAAGATACAAAATTCGCGGAATAACTTTCTCGTTGTAATATTTAAAGAGTGAAATAAGTCTCTAAACGAAGGTTATATTTCGAAAAGAGAGATGCCTAAGGCAAATGTTTCTACAACCGATCCATGCATTTGTTTAGTTTCCATTACCAAAATTACCTTATTAAAGACGGGTCTGAAAACGATCTACCAAAAAAAAAAAAAAAAGAAATATTTCATTTCGCAAAACGTGTAACGCGAGAAACTACGCGAAAGTATAAAAATATCGCGAACATTCGAATACGTTAAGAATCTTTCCCGAGGACGTTTGGTACATTTATTCGTTCGTAAAATTCGTGGAATATTAACAGTAGTTTGAAAAATCTATTTCCGCGTAACAATCATATACAGACATAACAAACGACAATTTGAAACATTCTCCGTCGAAAATTGCAAGTCTCGTGCATTCCAGCGGCCTACATATACACGGTAATTAATGGAAATTGATGACAGCTGGGATCTTATTACGCTCGAGACAGGGCGAAAATAATGAACAGAAGTAGGATTATCATTTAATAAGCATTTATTTCAATTTGTGAAACTAGAGATTTCACAATAAACAAGAAACGAAACGGTAGTATCTATACTAAATTCTCTTTCTTCGCTCATTTATTCGTACATCCCTTCTTTCCCTGTTTACACATAAATCCACCGATTTTCGTATCAACTCATACATCCATTTACTTTTTCGTCTACCAAAAATTCACCCCCGATTCGTGTTTATCCTTTCTCGTACCGCTAACCAAACAGCGTCATCAATCCGCGTAACTTTATCGATACAGCACATTGTGTCGGAACGATTTGTATCCGATTGTAAATTACGATATTCTGTTCAATTACGATTGACAATTTTTTGCGTCTATTCTTTCGTTCGTTCGCCAACGAATCCGATCATTTTTCTATCCGTTCGTCGATCCCATCGTCGAAAAAAGAACAGAAGGAAATAAACGTAAAGGATCGATTCGAACGCAAAACGATCGTATTGGTAATTTAGCGTTCGACGCGTATACTCCTATTTAAAGGGTCATTCACTTTATCACGATGATGAAATCTCGTTAGCCCGATTTTTAGCCAAGCCGTATTGCTGACACGTTCGATCCAAACCATCGTTGGTTCGTCGGATCGAGCATCGAGTTATTTCACGCGCGTCGGTTGCATCGAGTGCACGGATCATTGACAAGAAGCGAGTTTTCCGGAAACGTTTTCGAGGTTGTTTCAGCAAGAATACCTACGGCGATCCATCGAATAGAAACGGCGAGGAGAAGCGCTCTAAGACCTTGCGAATGTGAGTATCGTCTCTTTCGTATACTTTCAAAGAACCAGCGTACCGGAAACCGGAATCGCGAACGATGCAAAACGTCGTGCTTTTCGAGACGGAAACTTGATACTCGATATTTCGGATCAGATGGAAAAGATCGATAGCGCTTCGTAACGCGAACGTTGAATTACGAAATATCATCGAGAGATACAATTCTGCCGGAATAAAATGTTTCTATAATTTTCTGAAAGAATCTCTATCTTTTCTTTAACGCGATAATCATTTGCATCGAAGATATCGCTATGGATAAACGTAATACGTACTCTACGATAAGTAATTGTTCCGAATAACGAAAAATGTTGAAATATTTTTAAACGAATATTTCTAATTGTTAGATTTAGATCGACGAGATATTAAATCAAATATGTATCTTACGATATTAATATTTCAAACCTACTTTCCGCTGCGTACTACTTAATAAACGTGGTACGGAATCGCCGATTTGTAATTAAGAAAATTACTAAAATTATCGATCGCGCGCAAGTTGCATAGGAAATTCTTCGACGTCACCTTTTGCTCTCTTTTCGCTCAGGTTTGTACGAGTCTCTTCGCCATGAATACAGAGTACAAGATCTCTCTTACGAAGCTGGAAAATGTACCGATAACGGACGACCAGTGTTGCATTAACTTAACAACTTCGAAAAACGGTACGCCGATACCTTGATATTTTCCAAGCGACTTGTTTGTCTATTTATTTTCAATCTGATACATACACACGCGTATATGAGACGCTTATCCGATATAGATCTCGATCGTCACATCGCTACATCTCGTATGTTACGTTTCAATTTCAGCAAGTGCGACGGAACATAGTGGAAGCTCGAGCAAATATACGCATTTGAAATTTATGAGACGCCATAAACTAGTGTATCTGGTGCAAAGTCTAATCCTTATATTGATCTTTTCTTTTGCTGGATTCCTGATATATTTGGCTGTTGTTTCAGGTGTGTAAATCTTTGTTCTATTCGTTCACGGCCTACGTAACTGGAATTAGGGAAGCTTTTAATATCAGAATCATGATAAATTTTTCGTCGATGGTTTATAGACTTGCTAAACGTTTTTAGGAATTTTTTTTAACGATCTGGTTCGTGTAAGAGAATGGGGTAAGGAATGCGATTTAAAGAAAAACTTTGATATCAGAGCGAAACATTTATCGCGTTATCAATTTGTTATGAATCGCAAAATTCGTAATTTACAATGAACTACTAATCGAGAGCACTTTTATTACGAACAGCTTCGCGATGCTATGACTTTTAAAAAAAGAAATCTCTCGAAATCGTTCTCATCTGTCCGATTAACGATATTAAAAATCATTCACGAACAACGAACTGTTGAGAAATATCAGTATCGATTTTTCAGAAGAAAATCCTGAGTCGTCGATGACCTATTATAGTAATCGAACGTATTATGCGGTTTCATATTTAGAAACGTGAATATCGATTTTGCGAAAGAGAAATCCTTGCGTCGGTAATAATCGGATGCAAACTTCACGCGTTCGCACTTTCATTCTGGTTAGCTTTCTAATATTCTGCCATTCGCGAACCTAACAAAATATTCGCTTAAAACAAAATTCGATGCAGGGCCGATGAAAAATCGTGAATCTCTCTGTTTCTCTCGCTGTACCCCATGTTGACGCAATTCGCTGAAATGACCAATTACAAGCCAATTATAAACCGTTAAAATCACCAATTCGAACAAACAAATTTTCTGTATTACACCTACGATAAATAAATAAATACAACGATATTTTCATTCGCAACAGGCTACATCTACACAGCGCACAAAATACAAGAAACTAACGAACAAGTAGATCTTATAAGAAACGACTACCCTGCACAACAGGAAACGACGAATCCAGCTCTACAAAGTCTGTATCGATACTTGTACAAGGATCAGCTTGATCAACGAAATCAGTTGCACTCGATAGCACTGATGGATGAATCTCGTCGGAAACGCGAAGATTCCAATGCGAGTGCCTGTAAGCAGAACATGAAACACTGCGAGGAAGTGATCGATTCGATGTGGAGCATCGTGAGCATCGTGAACAGCAGTGTGCCGCATTTGCAGGCATTTTTCAAGAACTTTTCTACGGAGACGAATCCTATCAAATCGAAATTCGTCGAGCTGGTCGAGTGTCTGCAGTGCAAGAACGACGCGACTACGTTTATCGAAGATTCCGATCCGAATACGCGTATTCCGAGCAACGCGGGAACGATGCAGGAATACTCTGATCATAGTCAGATTAAGAGCAATATCGATATCGTGACTAATTTGTTAAATGACGAGAAACACGACGACGATAAGCAGAATTTGAATACCGATTTCGTGGATGCGGATACAATGAAAACGACCAAGGTCGAAGAGAACGTACAGAAATCGACTATGGCGAGCTTTAAGGATAGTTTCGACGGTAATGGGAAAGGGGATTCGAATCGAACGACGAAAGAATTGGAAACGACTGAGAGAATGTGAGTATCGTTCGACTGTGTAGTTACTGAACCGCGGATATTTATGCAAATTCATGTCTTTACGAATATCGATACAAATATTTTTACGAATTTTACGCATAAGGAAATGAAATTTAGGTTGAAAATTGTTTCACCTGTTATATGTTACACAGAGGGCTATACCCTGAATATTTTACGTATTAATTAAATTTTCTATAAACGAATAAATTTATCTTTCCATATCTTCGTAAAAATATTTCTTTCCAAATGTTGATAATTTCGCTGATATTTCTTAGTAAACGGTAATTTTAACGTTAGCTCATCCACGACTAGAACGATGGAATATAAAGCGACGAACGCGTCCACGGAAGTGGATACGATCGATGCAACGATCAACGTGTCGGCTATACCGAAGGCGGAAGAAACAACGGTCAAAAACAACGATCAAATGATCGGAAACGATGATACTAAGCGGACCACGGACGTGACAGCCAAACTAGGCGATGGCGACGTGACGAAAATTGCGATCAACCCGATGCATCCTTCGGTGCATCCTCCGAACCAAGGTCACGAGCAGAAGGTAGCGGAATGGGAAGGTGAGAACGGTAGATGTATAATTTATCGCTCCATTCTACGTTCGAATGACGAAAATGTCGCGTCAAATTTGGTTATACCAAGCTGATGCGTATGAATAGCTCCTTTTCTTTCTTTTTCTCTGTTTCTTTTACCGGTCCAAACACTCGTTCAATAAAAGTTTATTATTTTCACGCTGTCGATACGACAATACGATTTATTTATCGTATGTTCATTCGTGACAGATGACACAAGCAACGAAACGATATTCTTGAAAATATAACACTGAACGACGAACGAATTTATTAGAAAACCTAGCGATAACGTAAGAATCTTCAAATTGGAAACGTCTGACGAAAGTTTTCAATTTCAGCAGCCAAAAATTCCAGCAAACCGGTCTTCCGCGATAAGTATGGAAGAATCGTCTTCAAAGGAACCACAGAAATACCTTCGGGAATGATTCCCACGGCAGAAACGATAAAATCGAGTCAACAGCTGGTACTGACGCCCACGATCTCCTGGGTGCCTCATCGAGTCTGTTTCTACAGTCCAAGCGCGAATAATCCAACGAAACAGTCGAGCCCAGGTCAAACCATATATCCAGCATCTTCTCCAGGAGTTTCGTATTTGTATCCGATGCAACCCGAACGACAAGGTTTCCAGAATCTCGATCAAACGCAAAGTTACGTGGAAACTTCCGCACAAGTATTGCCGCTGCAACCTGGCCCTGGTAATTTTGGATCATCCAGCGGTCAAAGAGTCGGTCCATCAGGCCCTGCGATTCTGAATTTTCCACCTACCTCTGGACATCAAACGTCTTCAAGCGCCTCCGTCAATTCTAATAACAGAACACCTTATTACTGCACGTATATTCCTGCACCAACGTTCCAGTTTCCGGCTATTCCTGGAGTCTCCGAGTATCAGAGATCTTCCGTCGCTTACGACAAGGAAGAGGCGGAGAATACTTTCGCCAACGAGAAGAAGGACGACGAGGAATTTCTACACAGTAAGGGCGTGTTTCAAAGATGTAACGGAACTCTATTTGTTAAAACTAGAATTCGATTTAAGTAATTTGAGAATGAAAGGGTTATGCGTTTGCGAGAAGATGGATCGGAAAGATGAAACGATGGACAAATAAGGTTAAATACAATAAATACAATTCTTGAATATGATACGATTGATAAATAGAAGCGGTAAATAATGAAATTCCAATAAATAGAGTTCTACCGCGTGGCTTTAATCATTTGTTGTTCGATTATTGTTCTTGATATTTTACGTGGTAGGATATCCTGACGAGTGTCCTTCCAATACGATTCGATGCGGTGATGGCAGGCGATGTGTATCGAGATCGCAGTGGTGCGACAGTGTGGTGGATTGTTACGACGCTAGCGACGAGAGGACGTGTTCTTGCAGAGATCGAATATCGCTCGAGCGACTTTGCGATGGGTATTTCGATTGTCCGCACGGGGAAGATGAATTGGGATGTTTCGGTGAGAATAAATTTTTGTTTTTTAATACGAGAAATTAAAAATTTGCTAGCCTGAAAATTCAGAGATTCTGCTAAACTAAACGTCCGTAACTCTGCAAGCTTAGAACTGGAAACTTTTCGCTCTTCGGAACTGTAAAACTTAGGTACTCGAGACTTTTGGAACTTTGAAGGTCGAAAATTATGGAATTTTAAAATTTCAGAATTTTATTGCAGATGTAAAACTTTGGAACTCCAGGGCTCTAGAACTCTAGAACTGTGAACGCTAGACAACAAAAATTCTAGTACTGTAGATTTTTTATTTGACACTTTAGAACTTAAGGAATTGGGATCTTTAGAATTTGAGAGCTCTGAAATTCAGGAACTGCAAAATATTAATTTTTAACTTTAAACCGCCCGAAACTCGAGTGCTCTATTTCGGTGCTTTAGAATCTTAGGATTTCAAGACTATTTATCATTTTGTCACTATTCTACCATTTGAAAATCCTCGTATTAATTTGACGTTAATTTCGATACGCTATACCTCTTATGCGTGTACAACAGAACTCTGTTTCATCGATGGAGTAACGCGTACATCGAAGTTCTTATCAGTTATCCGATATAAAATATCAAAGATCTCTCGTTATAGCGTGTGATCGATATAAGCATCGACGAGAAATGTCAATATGTAAATATCAAACGCGAGAGATTGAAATTTCACATAAAATCAGTTTGCATCTTAGTCTCTATACGAACGTGAATATTTTGCACGAGATGGCACCAGGTACTGCGATTTTATTTTCCAATTGGAACTATTTTATCCGTGGAAGGAAGATCCTGTTTTACTAACTCCTAACGTAAAATTCTTACGTTCTGCTATCTTAAGTACACGTTACACTTTTCAGGTTGTCCAAAAAGTTCGTTTAGCTGCAACGATTGGCAAAGACCATATACTACTGATACTTGTGTACCGCTTTCCCAACGATGCGACGGAAAACAGCAATGTGCTAGTGGAAAAGACGAAATGGACTGCAATATTCTCACTCCCTCGTACATCGAAGGAAAAAATGTAAATCACGAATGCAATTTCCCCTATCATTCACAGATATTATCAATCACGCGTTATCTTGTTTATTAAATATCGTGTTTTGTACGTACGTACACTAGGTACGCTTTATAAATACCTTGTTAAACATACGCACATATTCTTTAGTTATTCACGATCGGCTACACCGAAGGATATCTCCATAAGAACTACAAGGGCCGATGGTACCCCGTGTGTCCACCGATCGACGCATGGGCCAAGGACGCCTGTATCTCTGAAATCGGCTCGCAAATCAAGTACGGTAAAACTTAAGAACTCGACAATTTGGAGATTCTGGATTTATAATATTCTAGAGGTCTAACATTTTGCAACAGTAAAATTCTAGAACCACGGTACTCTGGAACTGTGAAACTTGAGAACTCTGGACCTTCGAATCTCTTAGAAATCCGAAACTAAACGATTCAGAAACTTCGGAACTCTAAAGATCTAAAAGTAAATATTCGAGAGCTGTAAAACTGGAAACCCTAAACTAAAGGTTGGAGAAGTTTAGAACTCTGAAATTCCAAAACTCCAGAACTCTGATCGTAGAACTGTAGAACTTTAGAACGTCAGAACTTCTGGAGTGGAGTAGAATTGCATTTATCTGAACGTTTTAATTAGTACGAACTCCAGCCGTTTGAACTATTCATTCCTGAACGAATCTGAGCTCGACCGCAACTCGTTTTAATTTTCAAACGACATTTTTACCGGGTAGATGGTTACTCGTCTTTAAAGCATATTGCGTTACTAATAATCTTGATTTTTTTTTTTTTCAAATTTTATTACAGAAAAGCTCCCGAAATAAAAGTGCATTCCGTGCCAGGTAACGCGTACCAGGGCCCCTATCTAACACGAGCGAACAACCAAACGAAATTAATTCCCTCGTGCATGAACACAGCGATTTTCGTACGTTGTCCACGATTCTCTTGCGGAACTACCGTGTTTTCTCGCGAGGATTATCTACGACCGCACATACTGGAAAAAGAGGACCGAGCTCCTTTACAGATGTACGATGCAATTATATTTCCAACTGACGATGATACTTATATCGAATACGGGGATATAAGGCATAATGAAAATAAGAAAATTGTGTTACCATCGGGCGATGACGATATAGATCCAGGAGATAACGAAAGTAAGAAGATGGACAGGAAGCAGGACGACATAGTTGGTTCGCAATTGCGCGTCGTAGGTGGTCGTGCGAGTCATCCGAAAGCCTGGCCGTTTCTGGTGGCCATTTACAAGGATGGCGTTTTCTATTGTGGCGGTACTATTCTGAACGAACTTTGGGTGCTTACAGCTGCTCACTGTCTCGAAGGGTACAGGCATTTATACGGTTTAAACATAGATTTTCCACGGATGTTTCACAATTTTTGGATGATTATCATCGACAGTAGGTGAAAAAAATGATTAAAAGTATGGCAGCATATAATAATAAATTCACGTAACTCGAGTAGCAATTGTAAGTTGCGTACATGTATCTGCATATTGTTTCTATATATTTTAACGTAGAGATGCAGAAACATGTCATTTTCTAAGAATAAGTTCATAGTCATCTGGAATATGACTGTGAGAAAAAGCTTTTTGTCACGATATTTGACTTTCTCGATGAATTTGTTTTTATTTTCACCTACTTAAGATTAAATTATATCAAAACGTATTGCATTCTCTAGCAGTGTCCTTTGTCATATCGATGTGTCTTTTTATTAGCAAATTTGGTACCTTCCATTCGTGAATCGTTCCAAAAATTGATGCGGCGTACGATATAAATATTTCGAAAAATGTCGAGAAAACTGTTCGCTCACGATGCGACTATTAAATTTGTCAACAGCTATCTAGGCCAATATTTTGAGGTCCAGGCGGGAATACTTCGTCAAAATTCTTTCTCGCCGATGTCACAATCCAGAAAAGCACGGTACACGGTGATGTATTCGCAATATAACGCTAGACATCTGCAGAACGACATTGGTATGATTATGTTGGACGATCCTCTGCGTTTCAATCGATGGGTGCGACCGGTTTGTCTTCCTGGCCCGAATCTCCTAGGACCCATGTGGAGAAACAAACCAGAACCTAATACGACTTGTATAGCAATTGGTTGGGGTACTACCACAGAATATGGATTAAATCGTAAGACATTTCCTTTCGATCTAAATTTCGCAAATTTCCTTTAAATTACACAAATGTATACGATTCGCTGATGAACAAACTGTATATTAAATTTAACGAACTTCGTTCAATGATAAGCTGTACCAGAGTTAATGACAAGCTTTCCAAAAAAAAAAAAAAAAAAAAGAATATACCGAATTTGATTTAGCAATTATACCAATTTTAATAAATTTGATTTGGTAAGAAGACAAATCTAATTGAGTCGATATAATTGTTGGATTTTCCAGCCGATCATCTGAGGGAAGTGGAAGTTCCGATATTAGCAGATTGCAAGTACGAAGACGACCAGAACGACGCCTCCATTTGTGCTGGATATGTTCACGGAGGTCGTGATGCTTGTCAAGGAGACAGTGGTGGTCCTTTGTTATGCAGGTATACGATTATCCAACTAATGGAAAATATCATTTTTTCTATTGCCACGGATAACTAAGATATTAAGAGAGCAACGATAAACAAAATGATTATTTCACATAAATCGATAATTGGCGTTCTCGAAAGATAACGTAGCTTTTAATTGGCATGATAATCGAGACCGTGAATTCCAGGTCCACCGATCGATGTTCCCAAAAATACGATCTTTTTTTTATTTATTCGTCCTACTGATCTTTCCTCTGTGTATTGCTTATGCATACAGCTTCGCTGTGTATACATTTCTAACGTTGTTAAATCACCATTTTTCTCGTAAAAAGGTTTCTAAAATTGTTTCGGAATTCATGGCGTCGATTGCTGCGCTCCATCGTTGAAGTATTCAACCATATAATGTTACAAAATTATTATTCGAGAGAGTCTAGTTAGTGTAATTCAGAGTTTAGTCTATAATTTGGTTAATTCGTGTCATTGATTCGTAGAAATCCGTATTCGACATCGCAGTGGTACGTGGCAGGCGTAATTAGTCACGGACAAGGCTGCGCTCGACCGGATGAACCGGGAACCTATGCGAGAGTCAGCTACTTCCTAAGCTGGATTCAAGAAATTTCCAGTGAGTCACATCTCTGGCATTTTTACTTTCTTGTTCGAATTCATGCAAAACCGGTAGAAAAGAACAAATGAAGCCAATGGATTAAGTAGAACAAATAGAAAATTAACATTTATGCTTAATATTTAGATGGTCGAGGTGTGCCTCCTCTAAGGCGCACTCCTTTGGAAAAATGTCCAGGATTCAGTTGCGAAGGAGGCCTAGGCAAATGTTTGCCAATCGAAGCGCGTTGCAATCGAATAGTCGATTGTTTGAACGGCGAAGACGAAGTCAATTGTAGTCATTCTCCTCTTTACAAACAGTTGGAAAACGTCACTTACGATTTCGAGCCTATACTATCAACGCCAAGTATAGATAATTCTATGTCTAACGAGTTCGTCGCCACTGGTAGGTTTTCCACAATTTGTTATAGTAATTTGTTTCGTCGTAATAATTTTAACTGTGGTTAAAACTCAGGATTACATTCAAGGTTTAATTACAATAAAGCTTTTCTACTTCTATTAAAAATGTAATAACAAATTTTTAATTCTAACAGCATTCGTATGTAAATTATTTTTAGAGTCCACAATATCTTACGATACAATGGACAATGCGACTGAGGAATCTGCGTTTACGCAGCAGGAAAATGATGACTCGGAATCCGAGGGTGACGATATCTCGACTTCGATAACTTCTACTTACACCGAAACTGTTTCGCCATTAATACCGAAAACTTTTCCTACGATATTCACTTGTACAAGGTACTTTTGTTTTGATTCAAATATTCTACACGAAACACGTTAGTCGACAAATATATTTATTTCGGCAATGTTCCGATATATTGTCGTATTTGTAAAATTCACAGATTGCTTCAAACTATTCCGATTGAGAAAAGATGTGACAGAGTGGTGGATTGCGAAGACAGTAGCGACGAAATGAATTGCACTTGTAAGAACTTTTTGCAGAATCTAAAACCAACTGCTATATGCGACGGTTACGTAGATTGTGATGATTTAACGGACGAACAGGGCTGCGGTAATTGATTATTCGACTATCGTACTTTTTTAATTATACCATTAAATAGAAAAGAATTGTAGAATCAAGTATAAGTAATGCTTTATTTATTTTACAGAAATTTGTGCTGAGAATGAATTTTTCTGCAAGACGAGTAAAACCTGCGTTTCGATGGCGAAAAGATGCGATGGAAACTTCGATTGCATCTTTAAGGAGGATGAGCTCGACTGCTGTGAGTCATTTTTGATTTATCAAATTTTTAAGACAAAACTCTTTTAAAGGAAAAGATATCTCGAACCGTTTCGTACATATTTATTCGAAATACATCATATACCGTTTTATACATTTTTATACAAAAATATATTACAACGGTTTAGAGTTTTATTTATCTTTTTTCTTGCAGTCACGTTGACCGATGGTCAACGTGTATATCTCGATGGTGATAGAAAACCATTTTTAAACGTACAAGGAATTCTGACCAGATACATCGAGGGAAAATGGCAACCAACTTGTCATAGTCCCAGAATGCACAAAAACCAATCTACTGCCTCGATCATTGGACAAAATATGTGCGAATACTTTGGTCTTGCGTAAGTATATTTTATCATTATCTATTAAGTATAGAATTTGATTTTTCGATTATCCTGGGAAACTACACACGGTACCTACGTAACGTAGTGTAAAGGAGCGTTTAGATAATCGATATTATCGTCGGTACTATTGTCGATATTACTGTCAATATCCAGGATCCTCGTCGATATACTGACAATATATATATATTGTCAATACAATGTCGAGAACCCTTAATATCGACAGTAATAATATCGATCGTCTAAACGGTCTCGAAGATTCCTATGAATCGAACGGTTTCCATAAGGTTTCAAATATACAACTTCAAATTCCATCACTTGCGCTCTCCTCTGATTCAAACATCCTTAAAGACGCAGCTAAAGTTCGATGCTTAACCCCTTAACCTACAACTACGATGATCGGGTCAAAGGTAAATATTATGGGCATAGTCCGTAGTACGATGGTCGGGCCAAATATAAATATTAGCGGCGACGCCCTCCTAAAGTTTACGTTTCCGCCCCAAAATTCTCGAACGTAAATCGTAATTTAAGAGGCTAATATTCCATAATAAATCCAATAATCTATCTTCAACAATGAAAATTCCTCCGATACGAAGAAAGAGGAAGAAGAAATAGGAGTAAAGATTCCGAGATTTATTTAGTTATTTATTTTTCGTTGAAAGAAATCTTCGGTCGTCAAAGTCCATGGCCGTGAAAAATTCGGAACTGGAAAGGATAGACTGGCAGAAAGGGGACTCCACGTACCAAGAGAACTCATCAGCGGCCTCTCGGAACGAAAAGGACGAAACATGTTTGGGACTTTACATTCACTGTGCAGCGATACCAAGCGGCAGTATGTACGCTCACTTGGCGATCGACGATAGAACCGGAAACCGCGACTACCTGTGGCCCTGGTTGGCTGCCATCTTTGTCGACGGACGCTACCGTTGCATGGCGCTGCTCTTGGACTCAAACTGGTTGCTGTCCGCCGCGAAATGTCTCGAGAACGTCAGGTAATCGAAGCTATTTCGACCGTTCAAATGGTTAAAAACTCAACAAATTCGACGTTTCAAAGAATTTCGAGCTGATTCTATTTGGTTTGAAGAATTTCATGTAAAATTTTACTCGTTAAAGTGATAAACTCTTTGCTACGCGACGAAACGTTTGGAAAGTTTGAAAAATTTGAAGTCTGAAAGTACTTTACGTGGAATCTATCTGGTTGAATCGAGTCATTGAGTTTTCATGTTTGAATCATAATATAGAATCACGGAATTTCGTCTTCCGAAGGGTTTTTGACAAATGTCAAAATGTTTGTCTCCGAGATATTAAAAAACATGCTTTATTTAGTCGAAAATTTAAATTTAAATTTTAAATTTAAATGCTTTAAATTTCTGACTGTAACATCGATTTACTGGTTTTTAACAAACAACATTTGCAAATTATTTTCAGGTTGAATACAAATTATGTAACAGCCGTACTCGGTTATGGTCGATTATTCCGTCAGATAAACGGTCCTCATCAACAGGTATCGACCATCGATGAGGTGCATTATGTGAATAACTCGGTGTCGACTTTATTGCACTTGAAAAATCGAGCCCACTTCAGTCGTCACGTGCAACCATTGTTCGTCAACAAAACGTAAATACAACAAATTAAATTTGCCAAAATTCGTCGAATCGTTTATAAGCATTTATCGAATATCTGCAGGATTTTTCTACCAGGAGCGGTGGACACTTGCGTGGCTGTTGGAACGAACGAAGCCTACGAGTTGAAGTCCGTTTTCTTGAAAATTATTTTTGAGAATTGCTTAAGTTGTCAACGATGCTTCGTGAATATTCCGAGTTCCGAATGTTCGGTAAATCCTATTTTATTAAAAAATTTTATTCACTAACAAACAAATATGAACGATTTTCGAAAATAAATCCTTGTTGATTTTATAGCTTCTTACTAGTATTAAAAAACGATTGTATAAGTATCATTCGTTGTTCTCCAGGAAAGTGAGACATCGAGATGGAGTGGCATAATATTCTGTCGTGGCAGAAAGGGATGGTATCCTGCCTCCGTTTTCCAAGATAACAAAGGAATTTGTAATTTCAAAAATGCGCAAAATATGACGAGTATCGAATACGTAAATCCCTATCTGATGGAAGTAATTGGTAAATGTTGATTTTACTCTAATACTATTAAAACTACCAATCTAAAATTCTACTCCGTAAACCTGTAAAATTATGCAAATTATCCATACTAAATTCGTATTAAAATTACATTGCATCGTACGAAATGTTATATTGAATATATTCAATTATATGTAAATTTAATTAGATGGTCCAAGACAGTCGATGGAACCAATTTGTAACGGTTTTCGATGCAACATTGGACGGTGTATTCCGCAAAACCGGGTTTGCGATGGTATTCCGGATTGTCGTGGAGAAGAAGACGAGGACACGAAATATTGCAAAGAATTTCAAGAAAATTGTGAAAATAGCGTGGACAGCTGCAGTAAGTGCCGCGATAATTTGAATATATATTTATCTAGATTTATATTTCTAGAAATTTAAAATTTTTTATGTCTCTTAAATGTACAATAATTAGACTATTATATACGTCGATCGTCCGATACTTGGATTTATTTATATTTATTAAATCTATATGTTTGCTTTTAAATTTGCATTAAGATTGACAAATAAATTTGCAATACTAGAAATTTTACTTGGATTTCAAAAACTAGACAAAAAATATCGAACTAAGATTCGAATATTAACAAAAAACAATGCATGAAAAAATAATTTCTTCGTATTACATAAAGAATGATTGAAAGACGTATATATTTTAAATGTTAAGACTGCATGAAGACGCAGCTTCGCTGTAGAAATGGCAAATGCGTCGACAAAAGTGCGTTTTGCGATGGAAATATCGATTGCTACGATGGATCCGATGAACCTACGATATGCACCTGCGCAGAATACCTGAAATTAACATCGCCAGAGCGATTGTGCGACGGTGTACGACACTGTCTGGATAAAACTGACGAATCACCGGAAACGTGTTCTTGCAAAGATCTCAGCTTCAAATGCAAAACGTAAGAATTTCTTTGCAACTCGACATTTTTATAAAATTTCAATTATTAAGTGACAAGTAACGAAGCACAGGTGTAATAATAACGTCGGTGTCTTTGCTCGTATGTTACAAGTGTAACCCTATATTATAACCAAGAAATCCATACATGAAAGCTGTTACATTTCCCGAATCTCAGTTACGAGATTACAATAAACGCTGTAGTCGATATATTACGATCTGTTTTTTTTTTACAAATAAACGCAATTATAGAGAGTTGATAATGGTTTTCTCTGTCGATAGAACAAGCGGAAACGACACGTGCATAGCGCAAGATTTTGTTTGCGATGGGGTGAAGGATTGTCCTAACGGCGAAGACGAAGCAACGTGTAGAATGTTGAAACTACGTTCAAACGACAGGTATTTATAATTCTTGTTTAATATCTTTAATTGTCTGGTCTTTAAAGATTCGCTCATTTCACAGATGTATTTTAAAATCTGATTGATTTTTCCTTTAAAAATATCTTTCTCTTCGATTCTCGTATATTCAATTCGTCTTCGCGTTCAATTTACGAATTATACGATTATTTCATAAATGAAGAATCCGACATTAAATCCTACGCTTACAGTAAATTCTCAATTTTCAATTTTAACGATAGCTCTGGAGAAGTGATTCGCCGAAGTTACGGCGTGTGGTACACAGAATGTTTCCCAAGTCCTACCGTGGACGAAGAAGACTTAACAAGTTTGTGCAAATTCATGGGATATTCTTCAGGAATCGTCAACATCGATACTGTGGCCACGGACGAGATTATGGTTCCCAAAAGAGACGAGTTTTACGCAGTGAAGATGAACAAGATATCGTGGATGCTTTTAAGGCACGATAAGCCACTGATAACTTTGGAAAAATCCAATGAAACCTGTTACCGTACGTTTGTCACCTGTTCCTAAAGTTTGCCAAACCTTAACATACTACCTGATTCTTTTCACAAATCAAACGTTATCTTCGCGTATCAAAATAATTTAGATAGTGTTGTAAAACTTTGTATTTATTTCGTAATTTATTTAAGAGCGTCATTGTATTTATTGTAAAATAGAAAGGAAAAGACAATGTTATAAAATTTTGCTATTTTAAATAAAAGCAAATGTAAACGAGTCTTTTAAATATTACGTTACGATAAGATAGAACTCTGTATCGTTTATTTGTGAGAATTCAAAAATTTATTTGTGGACAATACTTGAAAAAATATGGAAAATTAGAGATGAATGTTCGTTGGATTTCCCTGTTTCTGAGTTTATGTTAATTTGATGGATTTTAAGTTATCAATCAACCAATTGATGGCAACGTTCAATACGAATAACGCACAATCTTTCATCGTTCGACTTTAAAATAAAAATTTTTTACGACAGCGTATCTCTCCGACTATGAAAATTCACCAACCAATTTTCTATGGTAAAAAGATTCTTACCAGCATCCTGTGTGTCCCATGATCCACCGATTCCACATCCAACGATCGTAGAGAACTCGAAGCCTGGTCACAATTACGCAAGCGTCTTCTGTCGAGATGAAAGAAGAAAGGCAGAATTAAAAAAAAGAAAGAAGGCAGCGCTGCGTGAAGACAAAAGTATTGAATAAGGTTGGCTATAGCAAGGAGGGGGTGGGACGTGCGAAGGGGAGTAAGGAATGCCACAAATGGGGTCGCAGCCGTTGAAGGCAAACGACTGCGCCCTGGCGAACTGCCTTCGACGACGGAAAACGCTTGTCCATTCACATTCTACGGCTGACTAATTCGTACGGTTGTCAGGAACGTGATCCATACCGTGATTCCTGCGATCCGACGTTACATCGTCAGTATGACACCGTAACCATAGTTGTTTAACTCTTTTACAACTACTGCTGACCCATGCACGTAAAAGGTGAAGAAGTCGGAGCACATAAAGAGGGTAACAATTAACCGTTTTTGATGATGTAGATAAATATAATTGTAGCTATATATACGCAACGTTATCGACCTAATTACATACGCATATTGTACTACCATATATAAGTGTCGCGTGAATCACGTTACGAGTATCAAATACGCTTTAGTCGATTTACAACAACGGTATACGGATGTCAGTAAGATGTATGAAGTAATAAGAAAGTAACGGTTAAAAGCGATATCTGTCTTTTGATAGAATCTGCAAGTAACTTTTTACTGTTTGTTGAAAAATCGAACGACGGTACGTTAAAGCTTGAAACTCGATTCATCGCAAGATCTTAAACATTTGGCAAAGAACTACAACGTTAAGAAATAATAGCAACTCGTAACGATAGCCAAAGAAATAAAAATAATATCAACTGGAAGATGCTAGTGTGAGAGAAAAGTAGAAACTAAATGTATAGAAGGTCGGAGAAACGATCCGAGAAAAGACGCCTTAAAGTACAAGGAACTGGAACAACGAGAACAAGGAGATAGGAGAAAATCACAATAATCGGCTGGATGCTTAAAAACCACTCTCCATCCGTGTTCTCGTCTCCGCCACACGCGCCTAACCGTGCATCTCGTATATCCGTATGAACGTCAGGCATCGCATGCTTGAAAACAAACTCCCACAACGTAGAAATATGTTAAAAGGAAGCTGTTCGCCCCGACATCGTTCAAAATCGTAGGTATGTACGTTTCAACCGATGCGTTTCAGCCATCGTTCGAGCTTGCAGCTCGAGGAATAACAGAGAGTACAGTGATCTCGGAATTGCATTACATGCTTCCTGAGCGTCGATTGCGCGCAAGAAAGGTAAAAAGAAGGGGAAAGATAGAAGCGCGAACGAAAGGAGAACGAAGAATAAAAAGAATAAAGAACGAGACGAAAAATGGTCGAACTATATGAAATTTATGGTCGTGTTTCTGAATTCGCTACGAAGTGCTGCTGATGTTTGTCTATGTGTACAGCGTAAATGATCGATGATTTACGTTGACTATATATTGGTATTCAGGCGCAATAACAAAGTACGAGATATTATTAGAAACACCGCTATTTTCCGTCTATGAGGAAATTTTTGTATTTTTACGCGTTATATGTATCTCTTCGCATTTCTGTGCCTTTGAAATTTTCGTAAACGTATAAATATTCGCAGTGTACCAACGAACATCGAACGAGTAAAAATTAGAAGATTTTCTAATTCAGTCGCCAGAACGATTTTATTGGCCGACTAATAGTAAGTAGATCGTCGATTGTTCGTACTGTGAGTCAGCCATATTTGTGGTCAGAGAACGACGATCACCGCTTAGCTTTTCTTCCGATGGCGTTCATACCGATTATGTAATCAACGCGGCGCGTACTATGAGTACGTGTAATTTAGTTCCAAGAAGTACCGTTGACTCTGCTCGCTTCACCGCCTAAGGTGCTTCGTTTCCTTCTGCAACCGTGTTTAACCGGCGCGCGTCTCTTCGCTTCGAGATCCGACAGAAGGAATGTCGGATAGCCACGATGCAACAGGAACGCGTTCCAATGTCTTTTTTCCAAGAGTTTCTAAGGGAGTCTATTAACTCGATGATAAATAATCGATGATCGATCGAAACGTGTCTGGTTTTATCGCCGCGACAGTTGTTGGTTATTCTTCATCGTCTGTCTATTTCTTTCCCAACGCTGGAATCGTCTACGATTAATGTATTTACTCGTAAAACGCGTATCGAAGAGGTGGAAATGGCATAGCCGTATGAAAAAATTAGCAAAAAAATTCTGGCTACGAAGGATGAGCAGGTTCGAAGGATCTCGAAAGGAGGATCCCAGAGAAATTATAGTAATACCAGTGGCGCAAGTTGATACGCGGAATACGGTTAATTGTACCAGGGAACGAGGAAATTGTTGCATTTTAATAACCCTCGTTCGCACGAAGCACTGGATCCTCGTAGAAAATGAAATCGCGTGTGTTCGTCGCAAAAACCGCTTGCAAGGAATTAGCGAGGCAAGGAAGATGTTGAGCAACGAGCCTGGCCGAAGGAAAGTTTCCTTTTCGAATAATTTAACTCGGACGTTAGTTGCTGGATCGTTGCTCGTTTACGAAGATTGGAAAAGCGAGGCGATGGAAATTCGTACCAGTTTGTGATCTTTACGAGTCAAAGACGGATTAGAAGTTAAGAAGATTTTAGAATAGACGTAAATTAGAATTGAGATTAATTCAGATCGCGCAAGTGACTCGGAAACTTGTCGAACTAATCTCAATTGCATAATCGTGAATAGATTAAATTAAACTTTATAAATATTCTGACATTTGGCTTCGTTTCTCGTAAGAAATTGGCTCGAGCTTTTAATCGAAGTAAAGATGAAAAGTAATAATTCAAAACGATGGATTATTTATTTCGACTACATTGTTACTTTTATTTTGGAGATAATACAGAGAAGCTAACTTTATTGGCTTTATTACAGTATATATTAAAACTGAGGAGAATCGAGAATCGAATAAAACAGAATGTCGATTCTACCTCGTTACAGGATTGCAAATAATTTACAAATTTCCATAAATTTGTTCAAAGACACCTACAAGCTATAAATTATGCTTCGAGTAGGCTTCCTCGGATAAAGACATCCTCGCATAATTCGGTATGTTTGCATTCGGCGAAGGTGATCAGCGTTACAAGATGCAGCAACATCCACGGATGATTAATCGTACCCTATACGCGCATTTTTTATCAACAGGTATCTGCTTTCACTTGGAATCCACGATTAAGCTTGCGTGTCTTTCGTTGTAATGGAAAACTGAAGAACGCACCGATGACTCTTGCAATTTACAGAAATCGATTCCTAAGTTGGGAAGTATGCAATGGCAAAGTAATTTCTTTACCTTTTTCTATTCCTCTGCTGTGACTTTTGTAATGGGAAACTGAGAAACATGCCGATGGTTTCTGCAATCTTCAAGGATTCTTATGAAAACAGTAACGAGAATGAAGCGTAGACACTGTGGATATGGCGAAATAATTTCTCTGTGTCGTAAGCTTCCCTAATATCTCAGCGAAAATTGGATTCGTACGCGCAAACTATATGTATGCAAAGATATTCTGCGTAAAATTTCTTACACCATATACGGAAGCTTTCGCGAACGAAGGTAGACAAAATTGGGAAAATCGTTCTGGACTTTAGCCGACGATATACAGTGATTAAAAAAAGTACTCGCATTTTCGTATTAATTAAACGTATTAATCGAATTTCGTATAAATTATTAATAAAAACCTTATAAAAAGTATAAATAATTTCTGCGATCAAATTTCAAACATATGTTTATTTGTCTCGATTCGATACGTGCACATCCATCGTCTGGATGGATAATCTTGCAACGACGAAACGATGGAAAACGGTGTCCGCGATCGATGAAAAATGCCGTCCACGTGAAAAGCTGGCTTACCTATATTCATCGAGCACGTGAAATCGTTGAAGACGCGTGAAGGCAGCGATGCTCGGCTGCGAGCAGTCAGGCACCGATACCGTTACACTTGGCAGCTTCCTGCCGCTCGGAATACGGCCTCCATCGGCCCTGTTTGTCTCTCTTCTGCATACTTATGCTCTACCTTTTTGGTATCGTCATTGTCACCTACTATCGGTGCGCACGCGCGCCTTCGATCTTATACCGTAATACAAATGATCGCGAACCGACGCGACCACACGATCGAACCTGGAATTCTTCACTTTCGTATGCATATAAATACATAACCTAGATACTTTTGAATTCTTCTTTTTCGTAGCGTTCTTTAAAAGCAACAAGTGCTTCTCCTCTATTTCGAATTTCAATCGAATGAAATTAAACTTTTGTATTGGCTTGGCATTGCGTACGAATCCAAATATTTATTTTTCACTTCTTTTCTTTTCGTGATATTTTTCGGAGTGATATCAGTCGCACAAAGTAACTAAATTTTTTCACGCGAATGAAATAAATGGATGCTTATTATCATATTAACGTTACGAATGTTACAAGGAAATCTTGAAGCTATTAACATAACACGTTAGTACCAGTTTACGGATTTTGTTGAGTTTGACGATGCTTGGCGGAGTTTAAAGAACTGTTACGTGGTTTATCTGTCGATGAAATTATAATTGATGTTTTCTTCTTAATAATTACAGCAATTAAGCGTTACGTTTGTTGCACGTAGGTTTTACGATTCGAAGGAACTTCGATAAAGCAACTTTGATAATTGATAGTTTTATGAACTTTTAGCTTGAACGGCTTTTGTCTACTATACTGTTATAATGATCTCTTAGATTTAGGTAGATAAGCAAGCGAAGGTGCAATTAGTACTCGCAGAAATTATATTTTTCAATGATCACGGAACGATTTGTTAACGAAGTCTACATAATTATATCTTAATTAATTATGTGACTGTGTAGGTTTTATCGCGAAAGTTTCTTGAACTTTGATAAATGAATTCTCCCGTTAATAAGGCAGGCAAATCGTACAACTATGATGATATACGTATAAAACAGTAACGAATCTAACGGGTGTTGGGAAAGTAATAGTCATAGTTGTTGTCATAGTACAACGGTTTCAACGAATAAAATCGTACGCTATAGTCTATAATAGCGCGTATCGAGGAAAATTTCACGCGTTAAAAATAGCATTGCGGCTTTTGAAAAATTAAAGATTAGCTTCGTTCCTCGAAAAATATTACCTTGATCGTTGAGAATAGCAAAACGTCTGCATGTTTCATTAGACTGATAATGACAAAAATACTCCACGCACTATTACGTTGGTGGTGTAAATCCAAGAATCGCAGCAAAGTACATTTTATCAAACAATTAAATTTATAAATTTATAAATCCATCGTTGAAACGTTATCTATGCGTATAATACTTCGTCGTATAGAAACGACGTTAAAAAAACAAGGTCAGCGTGTAAAGAAGACTTTAGTCCCATTAGAAACAACAAAGGCGGCTCTCCAGTCGAATTAGGAGAAAATATGATAATCGTCTAGTAGTTTGCACAAAGCAAATCCTAGAAATCCGATAACTTTACACGCAATGCATGACCGCTTACCATGCGCTGTTATTAAAAGCTGAAACTTCATTACGTACGCACGGCGGCTCACGCTGCACGCCTAAATCGGAATTTCCCTTCCGCCATAAGGTTACCACCATTCCGTTCCAATTGCAATCGATTCGTAACCGATCGAAGGCACACTTTTCGCGAAAAGTAAAAACCACGCATTCCAAGGTAGTCTACGCGAGTTAGCTTTCAAATTACAACGATTATCCGCGTCTTTTGAAAGCGGTCAACAGGCTGACGTCATTCCGTATGCTTTCTTCGTTCCTGCGTGGCGGGTGTGTGATTCGTTGATCGTTAGTTTTCTTTGTTTGGTAAGTCTGGCCTTAGGCCTGTGTCGGCAATTAATAGAAATTGCAAGGAAGCAAAAAATCCATCCAATCCGAGACTAATAGAATTCTAATTTCCTGATAAAATTTCGATCGAAACGAAGAACTGCTTCTCCTTCGATCGTTCTCAAACCCACCACAACCATCCTTCCATCGGATAAAATTCTCAGCCTTCCAATAAATTCTACTCACACTCGACTTAGCTCGACTCAATCCCATTTTTCTAACAGAACTTCGATGGAAGAAAAGAACGGCCTCCTTCTATTCCAACATTCTCAAACGTACCCGTTTATCCCTTTTACCAATCCAAATCCTTCGTCTGTCCAAAAAATTGTACCCAAATTCAACCTCGATGATCTGTGAAACCTCTAGAAAATCCGGACAGCCCGAGGCACAAAGCTTCTCTCGATAGAGTCACTCACGAATTCGTGGCGACACGTCACCTCATGGTCAAGCGACACGATTAGGCAGTTTTGGCAGGACGTCGACCCGGTGCGAGAAACCGTTCGAAACGCGTTGTCCGGCTGGCGTGTACAGGTGTATTGCACGTATACGTGTCGCAGTGTAACGCGCGTTGGCTGATCGCATGCCACGAACTCGTATGAGAGAGCAAGGCTTCAACAGCTGTCTCTTCCCTCGTCTCGCCTTCAGTCCGTGTCCTACAAAACTCCTGGCAAATTAACGTCAGGGCATTTACGACGACCTCTTTATTCTCTCATACATGCTGGCGCATGTGCGCCTCGTTCCACCATGGAATGCCGAACTATAACAGAAATCAGCCGCGGAAGACTTCCTCTATTTCAGCGAAACCATGGAAATTAGTCAACGAGATTTTTTTCTAATGTCTGTTTGATCTGGTTTGAGCGAGTTTGATGGCGTTGAGAGACGTTCAACACGTTAAACTCTTGCGAAGTTTGTTCGTCGACGGAGTCGAAATTGCTCTATTTGGTTATTGGGCGAATTAGAAGCTACGTTATTCGTATTTTATTTGTTAATCAGGTGCTCCCTCCAACTTCTATAATTACCACAGACAAATATCCGAAAGTAGTACGAATTTTCATTTCATTATCGCAATATCCATATAGCGGAGAATTTTAGAAACTCCGGTAGAGGATCCTTAAATAAAAAAGTAGAACCCAGGAGATAGAGTAACTTTAAACAATCAACGTTTTTCAGTTTCTTTTTTTAATTTTAAGCGTACGTACATTTTTGTAATTAGACCGCGAATCTTCGTGTATCTATGGAAAGTTTAAATATATTACGTATAGATTGCATGTGAAAGTATTTAAAATATTCAAAGTAAATGACTCGTTACAATATTTATAAGAGACGAAACGAATCTCTATCCTGAGTACCATTCTCTAATTACGTTCGTCGTAAGAACCTGAATTCGCATAAACACCCATAATCTAATTGTAATGATATCTTGGACTTATAGTTAGCTGGATAACCAGGCAAAGTTGCAATTAACATATATACAGAAGACGCATCTTCTAGCGTTCACGGAACAATTTATTAGGAAAGGATAATTATTAGTAGCTTGATAAATTAAACATTTACCTTCATAAGTAATATTCTTTACAAAAATCTCTCAAACCCTGATAAATTCTGATAAACGATCGTGCGGATTCTACTAATATGAGTTAATCGAGAGAGAATTTATTAAAGGAATGCATTTGGCGATCAATTTCTTCTGCACTCGTTAATCTATACCATGAATTCGCTAATGTCTACTCTCGAACCTCGTTTTTACTATAATTTTCCAGAGTTAGGTAGATTCACCATTATTATGCGTAGAAAGAGTCGCGTTCTCCGGAGATTAGAAGAAGGCTCATCAGCGGAATTCTTTCAGCCAACGTTCTTCGCTGCTCCAGATCGTTTACCGTACGAGATCGCTGATGATTATACTTAAATGGTTTCTTTTTGGGCACGATCTCTCTAATTTTCATCGATTAACCATTTTTGCCGTACCGAACAGATGGAAAAGGTGCTGATTCCTGATCATTAGGAGAAATTCCGACAAGATCCACAATGGGCTCATCGATTCGCTCGAGTTCATTGATAATTACACTTTGGCGAGACTTATATTGTAGAAGAAAAATAAATGGGGGAGGGATGCAAGAAAATCTTACGCGGAATTAATAAAACGCTTGAAGGAAAGTCAGAAAAGATTACAAATACATACGTATTTATATATAGAAATTTCTTATGTTGTCCTTTATTTTTATTTTTGATATTTCTTACACTATTTCCTATCGTTTATTTTTATTTTCAATGTTCCTTACTTCGTATTCCTGTTCTTAATACTTTTCATCTTAAATCTCCACTTTCGATACTTGCAAGTTGTTATTTTTATATTAAACGTTTCCGCGTATAATATTTCCCTCCGTAAGCAATATTTAATTATGCGGACGATTAATTTTCGCTCACAGCCAGCCTAGCCACGCATTCGCGTGCCAGTGACTCGACGATCCTCTATTTAAATTTAAAGAAGCCATCAAAAGGCAATTCCAAGGCGATTTCGTTGCTTCCAGATGGCACGCGGTCATTCCGAAAAGTCAGAAGCGAGTCTAAGGAATTTAATAACGGTGGCGAACCCGGACAAATCGGTAAACGGAATCTCGTCTCAATATCGTCTCGGTCGCGACTCGACGACACGAAGGAAGTGGACCAAACAGACGTCATCGTGGTCACGAGGGCCGTCGTGGCATTTCCGCAAAACGGTGTTCTCTGCGAACTACTTACTCGCGATATTTAAAACAGAAACTTTAATATCGTCTGTATGGCGAGCTTTCGTAAGCCACGATATTTCCAACGTAATCTCGAGGACGTATCGGTCTCTCGACATCGCTGCGCCAATGATTAGTACGAACAATCTCCTCGAGAGATGATTTGTCGTAAAAAGAAATCGGAATTTTAAAGCAGGCTATTTAAATGCTAATTTGAAAACGAGTCTAAACATAATCGGCATTCTATGAAAAGGAAAATCGTGATGCTTTGCTGGTCGTTCGATGAACGAATTTCATCGCGAATTGGAAGTTTGGCTCTCGTTTCGTCGGCTTTGTATTCCTCCTGATTTATTAAGCGAAATATCCTAAGAAATTCTAAAATATTAAATCGGCGAATAAATTACGATTATAATATTCGTTTCACCGACGGCTTTACTGGGAATATCTTAATTTTCTGGCGTATTGGCAATTTTATATGTAATCTTTTTCTAACACTTTATCGAATACTTGTTTCTTAACTTTCACTTAGATTCTATATTTTTATGAATTATACGATATTAATTCGAACAAAATGCGGCCGAATCATTATCGCATAAATATAATTTCTCGTTTCGATTTCGTTCGAACACTTTTTTAAAAATATTTGATATCCTCTTCGTGTACTGACACGAGAGCAAAGTGGAGGCCCGATTTCAAGATCCTACGAAAGCGGAGCATTAACCAGAGTTTGATTTAGTCGCGTATAGCGATCGAAGAAGCGCCTTGGACAGGTCAATGTCCCGAAAAATTACTGATTGCGACTAGTTAAGACTTCTGGCCGCGCCTAATACATACATATATCGGCAGGCGCGGCGATGAATTATTAATGCTTCGTAATGAAAGACAATTACCAAGAAGAAAAGCTCGCGCTGCGAATAGACGAGACAGACGATGTTCGTCAAGGAGGCGTAAAAACTTTTTCCTCGTCCGAAGGCGCGTTAAGTGATCTTACCACGCAGTCGTCTTTTGATCGACCATCGAGGCTAAAAAGACTAGTCTTCGATCGTTGTCCGACACCGACGAAAGAAACGAACTATTACGACGTTTTTCTGCATTCGAGACGATTAGAGACAGACACCATATATATTTCTTCAAAACTATGACGTACGTCGAAATTGAAATTTTACAAGCGCACATCCTTTAGGTATGTTAGACGTAGAAAATACTTTGCGATATCGATTTTATTTTCTATAATTTTCTATCGTTTGTGTTTTAGCGAATAGAACGATGCCAAAATTCGTGTATAAATAAAACTTGGGATTTTTTCAATCTCTGATTTATCATCCGTTGATTTTAATTATTTCATTTTATCTGTTTAAAATCGTTTTAAGAATTTCATAATAAAAATTCAGCGCTAGATGTATTTCACGTCAACTGCTATTTATGAAAGCTATGGCAGAAAGGGAATTAAGAAGCGTGTTAATTTCGATGAATGAGTAGATCGTGACTTTCCGAAGAAATGGAAGAAAAAAGGAAATTTCTGGCTCAAATCGCGTGACCTTTTCAAGTCTGGCATTACGTTTGCCATTTATTTAAACGAAGATATTTGAGCGTTTTGATACATCGTAATGTAACGATGTCGGAGGTAAATCTATTTTCTACCGACTTTCCACTCTGTGAACGGAAAATCGAATTAGCGACGTTTATTCACACGAAATCGATTGAGAACGATAAACCGTGGGTAACGCTTTCGAAGAAGCGAATTATTGGATAATGTCTGTCGAAATTCGTAATTCATTGGAATTGCTTCGCGTCTCGTGACGAAACAAGGCTCGATGATTTAGAAAGTGTAACGAGATTCGTCTGGACAGAAATCGCCGAGAAGGTAAACAGCTTTTTCCAATTACCATAAGCATTCCGCAGCTGCAATTTCTCGGGCAGTTTTTACTTTGAAAAATTCTATTCTGTCGGCTATCGAGCATTCTAATCGCGTCGAATGCCTATTTCACGTTGTCATAAATAGAATCTCGAACGGTGCGACAGGGAAATTTGTTATTTTTTATATGTACCTGGTCGACGAGATCTTTAGCGTTTTTTCTTTCTTTCGCTTTTCAAAGCTGCTTCTGTACAGGATACGCAAATTCCACTTTCCACGTCTTCTATGGCTATTGAAAAGTACAATTGGAGAAAGTCAACGAATCGATAGAAAACGTAGCGTAAAGAAGAGAAGAATGCAATGCAATTAGACAATCAACTACTTACTACGATAATCATGTAAAAGGACGATTGGAAAATGTAAATAACAAGTGAGAATAAAAATGTGCTGGAATAAATCGAGGAAGAAATCGAACGGAAGCAAGCAAATCATCGGAATAAATGGAAAAGTAAATAAAACACATGGAACCATTTTTCTACCATATCGTTTTTATCTCTTTTATCGTACCACGTTAAAACGCAATGAGGAAAATGCGAAGAAACATAAAAAATCTATTCCATCAAAAATCTCACAAACTTTCAAGTAAGAAAAGAAAACAAAAAAACGGGAAACGATCTTTCATCGAAACGACTGAAACCAATCTAAACTTTGGAAGAAAAAGAACTAAGAAAACGAGTAAATAGAAAATATTTTTCTGTCAAAACTACTGGCTTGAATCCAACTGATCTAAGCTTGAGGAAAAAGAGATAAAAAAAAACTGCGAGTAAACAGAAAATATTTTTCCATCAAAATAGATAAACTATCGCGATTAATCTCTTTCGCGTAGAATCACCTCATTGCCGATTATACCGCGACACTCTGTATTTCGATGATCTCGAGGAACTGCCTATCTCCTCGTCCACTCGGTGCCGGATGTCTTCGAGATGACGCCCGAGTCTCGAAGAATGGCAGAACACATGAGTCACGGGTTTTTATTTAAATCTACCGCGAGATGACGCGATGAACATTCGACTGGAAGTCCTAGCCGACAATCAAGGTTCCGTTCGTGAATCGTTACGATGAATTCTCCTTGAATATACGTAATCCTAGGTCGTGAATAATCCAGGAAATCGTTTAGAGTCGCTGTTCGAATAATTCGTAGCGAGTATATCGGAATGCGTCGGTTAGAGCAGAGAAGAATGATTTACAAGGCTCTTTCTTTTGCTCGTTGACCAGTTCGGATTCGCAGCTGCGCTGTTCATGTCGTTCGAAGAAAGTTGGGAAAGTGCGTAATCGACGCACGTTCGAGAGCCTTTGGTGGTCGAAGGAGAGCACCGGTGCGAGACCAGCCAGGTTTTTAGCGTACAACGAGCATAGGCTTCTAGGGAAATGAAAATCTTGCCGTACTACCGTTCGTTGTGTATGTCTCTTACCTCGGCTGCTATCGATCGTATTATCAGCTTCTTGACGAAGTTTTTATTAAACAATTTTTAGTCGTCTTTTGCTACGGGCCTTGGAACAATTTGTACCAGTTACATCTAAACTTTCGTCGGTCCGTAATTGCGAAAAATCACGATAAATCTATCTAGGGAAATTGGGTTTGAAGATCAGAGTTAAAGTACCTACACGCGTAACGTGGTATCTATAATTACCCATACAAAGTACACATTTCCTCTTTAAAGTATACGAAATATTCAAATACTCGTATGTAGAGCATCTTATGACTTTGTCCCATGTCATCGCATATTATGGCTTGATCCCCATAACGTTTCTCTGTTTTGCAATGATCTCGCGATCCCAGATGAAAAGTGGAATCCGCGAAAGGCGAAGAACCGTGACATCGGTCGGCCAATTTGCTTCGTCGGATTTTTCTGGCTTGCTAGGCAGCTTAAGAACGATGGTTCCGTTTTATTTATAAACGGCAGGACACGGTGATTCGCGTGCGTGCAACGAGCTGCCGGGTTGAACGCCTTCGGAGTGCAACAGACCCGATAAAACAGTAACGGAGCTCCTCTATCGCGTTCGCCGTTCTGTCGCGAAATTATCCGACATGTTCGACTTTTCGAACCCAGTATCCGCATCCAGTAATCGACTTGCACAGTAGAGTTAATTGAAACTTGAAAATGATCGCGCTCCGGTCACGGACGACTGACCACGCGAGCGCGCCATAATACATTTCTCTTACGTAATAGAATGCTTGGGAAAAAAGTGTTACATTCGTTGCAATTGGTTTACGCGGCTGTGAGAGATCGTTTGAGACGTGCAGAACGAAGTCAGATCTTTTTATATTGTTTATTTATAAAGATGTATGTATTTTTGTAATTAGTACAGGTTAAAAATGTAATGTATTTTTTATATAGTTTCAACGCAGAATTTTTATTAGAATTTGGTAGTGGTCTATTTTATTCGTTATTGTCACAGCTGGAATTTTTATTTAGCAGAGTTTGATAGAATAGACCGGTTTATTTAGAAAATTCTTTCATTAATTTCTTGTTTTTGGAAAAGCTGTAAGAAAAAACTTGTACTTGTAAGAAAAAACAAATTAATCGATTAATATGCGCTTTTTATTTATTAATTAATTCAACGTTCGACGATAATTTTATCGCAGATATCGCTTCCACCTTAAAATAAACCTACACGAAGTCATTTGAGCATCGTTATACAACAGAGTAGTAAACGATACTCCTCGAATACAATTGCGTTATATTTGCCAGACCAGTTCGTTACGTTATTTGATCGTTTCATCTTCTGAAATCGAACCAGTTAAATATAAAAATCTTATTCGAAATTGTATATCTAATCTAACTTCGATATTCACTTTTCAGAATATTTTGTAAAAGAATCCGGATTAAGATATTTTTGCTTCCTCGATTTACGAACAAACCTCGATTATCAACTTCTCCAAAAATAACGATCCAGTAACAATTCCGCGAATAACCCTCCTCATAACCAATCCCTTTTCCTGATTCAACCAGTTTACCTCGATCTCAATTAAGTCGGTCGATCCACGCCATAATCCTTCCATACCGTTTCGCACATTCGTCCGCCTAAAATACAACGGTAACAACCTAACTGGGTCAACGCGCGACCTTACCAGAGAAAGGGTTAAGTACCTACGTTGAATTCTAGTTCAAACCCACGTGTACAACCACAGTCAAATCGTTGGACACTTAATGGATTTACCGGCAGAATGAACTCTCACGCTATAACCACGAAATCAATTCTGAAAATTATGTTATTGCGATCTTAATGACGTTTCGCTAATCACTCGTGCGAATATACCATTTTCTGCCGTACAGTAATATCAAGCGACGTATTTGCTACTTTATTCCATTCCACGGAGAGAATGATTTTTTTTACGTTTATTTTCTAATCTTTATACTTCTTGCTATATTTTCTTCCAAATTTGGCGTTGCTCGTTGCTCACTCAGGGGTCAGTGGTCATAAAGGAAACTTGCTAAAAATGAATCTGCCTCGACGAAATGCTAAAAGAAGCACTGGACAAGAAATCGCAAATTTATTACTAAAACGAATAAGACAATTCGATTTTCTTTATCGTTGTCTGACACTCGGATATTTCAGAAATTATCCTGGTACGAGATTCGGCGAAGACTTAGTTTTACAAAAATACCCCCTCCTTGTAAAGGTGTAATAAAACTTCTCGAAGTCCACGAAACACGTAGCAATTTGTGCAGAGGAGTGTACTTACGTATTCCTATACATCGTTTATCGAGCGCTAAAAAATCGGCTGCCCGTTATGCAATTAGTCCTGGCGGATGCTACGTGTATATATCGCGATCTCGGTATTTCAAGTGACCGGCTAGGTATCCTGTTAGGCCAGAAATTAATCGGTCGGGTTAAAGTTGCACACGAGCCGCTCGCCTCCGGCTATTTATGACGTCGTTCGTGACTACGTGCAACGACGATCGCGATTCTACCACGAAACCGTATCACGGAAATGATGTGTCCGCAGTTTTCACTCTGTCACGAGCGCCGACTGTATCGAATATCGGCGTGGTACGAGGGAAACATAAACAGCGGAGCAAGTACAATGAAACTGCAAATTGGAGCACCAGTAGCGACACAGTCGATTCGGTGATACGTAAGTTCGTGCGGCGATCGGTAATGTTGTGTCGCTTTCGTAACAGAGACGGAATAAATGTTACAAATTTTAAGATACGAATAGTCGACGTTGGGATGCGAATAGGAGACGCGAACTATAAAGTAGCTGCATGCGTATAAACGTGGACGGAGAATGTCAATAACGCGACCACGCGTCGGAGTCACTGAACCACCTTTCTTATGCGAGCGTCGATGTCTCCAACGAAGGAACCAAATGATTTTTCGACGCGATCGAATATAGAATAGATCGTTGATCGTCGATAGAGTTTGGAAGCTTGATGTGTCTGGTCGGCAACGTGGTAAGTCGTATTTTGTGAACGAGTGAGCTCGTGTACCTACTGTATAAGCGAATAACGTTTTGTTAATGAGAGACGAAGTTCGTGTCTCGTCAGATGTCTCGTACCTGTGTCTTATTACGTTATATAGCTACATTAGGGAAACGAGGAGAGAAAATGTTGCTAAGCATTGTGTATGCAACGTGAATAAGAAAATGCGTCTGAGTGCAAGAGTGGGAATAATAAATATGGAAGACCGATGAAAAAACTATTAGGAAAACAATTTTTTACGATCTTCCATACTGGTCGCATCTACTAGCCACTCGATGAAACTTTTGCACGACCGTTTCCACAGATGTAGTTGCTGTGGTTTCTTCTTCTTCGATTTCTTTTCTAATCGGAACGATAGAATTTCTTGTTGCACAAACTGATTCCTCGTACGCTCGAAACGCGAAACGCGAAACGCACGGGAACCGATCAGAGAGTAACCTCGTTGACGATTTCGTTGACAATTCTATCCTCGATGTAGACCTTCTCCGATATCCTCAAACTATCGTTCCCAGATCGTTTTTCTTTCACCAAAAGATCCATCATACAGGCTGCTTCTAGCAACTGATATTATAATTCTGTTGCCAGCAAAGTTAGAAAAAATAATTGAAAAATGTTGCACCGCTTAACACGCTCTATCGTTATACAGTACAACTTTTTCATAGGTGCACCGATGCAAAGTGCAACCGCGCTGTGCAATTGTTTTTGCGCAAACCGATGATTTCCCGTATACTCGAAACGCATGGAAACAGATCGGAGACTCAACCCTGTGCAATTCCATCGTCGATAAACAAACAAGGAGCTGAGTCTCGCTCGGCCTTCTCCGTTGACGCCACGAGTCAAGCCGAGTCTGCTTCTCCTCCGCCTTTCCAGCTCGCCTACGTTCACGTCTGCTTCCTTTTCTCTCTCTCCCTCGCCTCGTTCAACCTATCGGCGTGTCTTCCCGAGGAGAGAAGCCTCTTACTCAGGTGACTCGCGCCGTTCACCTGGAGAGAGAGAGAACCGGGTTCCTCAGTTTCGAACCGGTGGGCCGGAGGGAAAGAGCTCCGTGACCCTGAATCCAACTGCTCCTCGTTCGTCTTCCCTTTGTCATTTTTTTATCCGAGACTTTTTCACGAGGACCGATTCCAGATCGATTTTTCCATCGACGTTCTGCCATTCGCGTCGAAACTGTGGCCGTCGAGAATTTTAAAGAGGATTTTGCAACGGTTCAACTGTGTTTTCTGTTCGTTGCTTCAAGCGTGGACTCGAGGCTCGGTTTTGTGCAGTGAATTGTCGTCGACTCGCGCGGAGACCTTCTGTGCCGTGTACATGTACCCAGGACAGGGATCGCGGCGTGGAACGTAGGAGAGCAACAAACAAAGTAAGTTTACGAGGGAACTGCAGGAAATTTGAGGAAACCTCGTGACTCTCGTACGAAGGATGCAACCTTCGTACTTTCGTCGCGAGACTTTACATCGAATTCGTCTCTCGATGCGTGGGTTTCGAAGCTGTTGACGCTTTTGGCGAATTTTTGGAATATTTTCGGTAAATTTTACGGGAAATTTAAGAATGTTTTAAGGCTGTGATTGCAAGCATGGAATCTTGAAACTTTCGTCGCGAGACTTTGTTTTGGGTTTGTTCTTTGACGCGCGAGTTTCAGAGTTGTTGACACTATTTACAAATTTTTTGAAAAGTTTCTAGTAAGATTTTTGATAAATTTAAGAAACCCTTAAGACCGTGATTCGAAGTATGCAACCTTTTCTCTCGAGACTGCTTTGAACTTATTTCATAGAGATGTAACGTTTGAAAATTACTGACAATTCAAAGTGAATTCGATTAAAAAATGGTTCTAATATCGGAAACTTAGAATCGTCTTCGTACGACTTTTCTTTGAATTTATTCTTTCGGAGTACGAGTTTCAGTTGTTGACACTTTCGATGAATTTTTGATTTCGAGGAAGCCTTGAGACTGTAGCTCGAAGAATGAAACCTTGAGACTTTCATCGTGAGACATTCCTTTCAATTTATCCTTTTATACATAATGTTTGAGAGTTGTTGCCGATCTTGATGAATTTTTAGTAGAGTTAGGATTAGACATATAACGATGTTGCTTAGGTTGTTGATGAGGATGTTGCGAGTAATACGGTTAGGCTTGGTCGAGTTAGAAAGACGCTAATTAGAAACAGTTTCTAACGAGCCTGAGCTCGATATACCGCAATATGGTTCGTTTTGATGGACGTTGGCAGAAGAACGCAGGAAGAAGGATGGTTCTAACGTTAGTTAAATCGGAAGATTAAGTGCATTGCTTTCTTTGATGTCTTCTTCGATGTTTAATTTTGAAATGATGCATCGATGCAGAAATTATTATTATAAAAATCTACAGAATTTCGCAGGGTAATGTGTTTGTTGCAAAGTTTAGAGCCTGAAACGTATCTCTATTTACGTTTGATCTGTTCCATCGTGTCTATGAAAGTGAGTACGAATTCGCATAAACATTCATAATCTATCGATAGTCGAATCAATTAGTTGCAATTACGCGATATGCTCCCTGTCGATAAACTTGTTTCAGAGTTCTGTAAATAACATTAAATTAAATTTTGCGAAACGAATACGATAAACGTAACGTAATGGATGAGACGAATATACAACGTTCCGTTGCATTTCTTCTTAAATAAATAAACGAATGAAATAAACGATATACAAGATACACGGCAACCCATTATTAAATTACTCCAAAGACTACGCCAATTTTTTCGCATCTGAAATACGAATTTGCATAAACATCTGCAGTTCGGTTACAATGTATCGAGGAAGACAAAAGGAGGATAATTGCTACCGCGAGTTGATAGAGGATGGAAAGAACGATAGGAAATGCGAGATACGCATTTTCTGACGTTTCATTTTGTTCTATTCCGAGCGTTTGAGAATTCGAAACGGCGCGTTGCTTCTTATTTCTTCTCTTAGACTTCGTTTCAGCGCAGAACTCGCGCGATTTTCGTTCTGCTCAGTGAGCTGTCGCATACATCGACTCCAGCTATGTAAAATGTGAAAACGGAAGCCTCGGGCTCGCAGATTAAATCTCCCGTAATGCTACGTTTTTCATTTTCGCCTCGGTTGCGCCGCAAATCGTAAAGTCTGGCCATTTTTTTATTCAGAAATTTTCATTTCAAACCATTGGAAAAATATTCGTAGCATGAAACGTTGCAAATCAAATTTTACATTGCACTGCGATCCTTAAACCTACACCTAACGATAGCGTATTTTTGTACGTAAGTATCGAGATAATTCGTAGCCTCGTACAGGACACGTAAATCGATACAGATTATCAAGGAAACGATCGATCGGATTATGTTGTACGCGTGGAAAATAATCGACCGAAACGTACCGAAGAAGCATGTGAGAGATATTTGGAAAAGTTGTTGCAAAATGACGAATAGACGATCGTGCGTTAGTTTTATCAATTCGTTGATCTTCGCTGTACAATTTTACGATGCAGAAATTTCGAGAAACGTGAAATTTTGAATCCGATCGATGGAACTTGTTTACAGCATCAAAGTGAATAAAAGAAAGCGCTAGGAAAGACGCTTAAGGAAACGAATGCAAAAATTAGAACGATGATAGAAATACTTTAAATTAATTTGTCAATCCTCTGTTGAATGATTTTCAATTCCTATCAAAATCTTCGTTCTGTCTGTAATTGGTTCGTCGAAGATCCATTAAAAAATATAATTCTGTATAAATAGGAAAAGAGTATTCGTAAAGTTACGTTGTATTCTCAAACGAGCAAACTATACCTTTCCCATTAAACTAGTCTTTCGCTTTGCTATCGGTCGAAGTTCCTATCGAGCCAGATGTTTAAATCTCTCCTAATTATAAAAAATAGCCTTTCTGGCGGATTTCTTCCTTATAAGAGAACAATGTAGCCACCATTTTCGTCCTGAACAGGAACTACCGGTTCGTCGCTAGAACATAAAACGCGTGCCGTAAAATTCGCGAGCTAGAAGTCGCGCAAGAATGGCGGAGCTGAATTGATGGAAGAGAAAGCTCGTTCCTCGAACGACGAAATCCGAGAGTGCCCCGTAGCGTTCTACGTTCCTTGACCACGCGAATCGACTGTCTAATACCGCGACCGACCACGGGAATTAAGAAAATCGCCTACAATTTTGTTAATAAAAACGGAAAAAAATCTCTAGCTCCTCAAACGGAAAGCTTATTTGAATCAATACACCGTTTCCTTCTTCGTAATTTGCGCTCGTTTCTTTGCTTCTTGGTCTATTCGCGTGCACGATAGAAAGTTATAGCTGCGCTATTAGCCATTGTCGTTTAAATTATTTCAACTTAAGATATTAAATTCATTTTATCCGTTTTCGTATATTTCCATTTATTTAATTAGATTTAGGTACCGACGAATGCTGGTTGAATAATAATTTAAATAATAATTGAACAATTACTACGTGAAAACGCGTAGATATCGTACCTAGTTATAATTAACGTTGACTTTTATCGAGATTAAAATATAATTACGTATATCCATTTTATTCTCGTATCATATAATTTTAATCATAATAGAGATACATACTAGAGACAACTAGGTTATTCTACCTTTAATTGTAAATTCATTTTAAATAATTCTCAAATATTCGTAGAACGATAACGTAGGACATTTAATTTTTATAATAAAATCAGCACAAAGTGTAGAATCTCTGTTGTCAAATTATTATATTTTTCTCATACGCTTATACGGGTCATGCGCTTATATAAACACGTTTGATGAAAATCGTAAGTACGTGATAAAAATGTAGTCGATTATATTATAATAAAATATCGTGCAAAATTGTTGGCCTGTTTATCTCACCGATTTTGCAATAACACAAATAAATCCCTGGGTGATTATGATTTCTTTCGGCAAATTATTTAAGAATTTTTCGATAAATACTACTACCTTGACCTAAATGTTGCACAGCACGTACAGGATGTTTTATTTGGAATGATTCAACGGAGGAAAGGGGATATAAAGTATAGGAAACAGCTTCTTGAAATATTGGAAAGAAAATGACGAAGAATACCAGACTATATTTATCGTAATTCTCACGTATTGTATTTCTTAAGAATATATATATATATATAACAACAAAATAAAAAAGATCTATCATCAATCGTTTAATTATCTGAAACACTCTTAATATCGTCATTCATTCTTCTTTTACCATCTGAAATTTAACTTAATAACGAACGAATTGAAAATACCTACGCAAAGGTAATTGAAAATTATAAGAAAATTAAAATTAATTATATCTTTCTACTCGGTTTAAAAATTCCAAAATTCCCATTGAGTAAATATTCCAACTGCCATATATTACACATATCGGTATTGCATCCATACAAGCCTACGTGAAACATCCTGTACACCTTATACTACACGTTTAACCTCGATATCGCTGTTCGTTCGTTTTTCCATCGGAGATATCTACCTAATAGCGGCGGACAAGTGAAAACGCCTATACACCAGCTGTAAATTACTTTGGAATTCAGCGACCAGGTACAACTGGTTCTGCTTTCCTTAGATTAGTCCTGACCACATGACCGATCATTATACGAACGTGGTAAGAAAAAAGTTCGAATTATGTGGCTTTTGGGTTAGGCCAGGTAGGCGAGTTATGCTCGACGAATGCGTGGGTAGACGGTTTAGAGGCGAGTCTTGGAACTTCTGCAACGGCCTATTCGTTACGGTTTCGTTCGACCGTTTGACATCGACCTGTTTCGCCCAACGAAATTTCCTTAAGACTTCCTCTTGGTTAGAAAACATGTAGACTGGAACTCGATAATTTTGCATTGAATCGCAGGCAAAAAGAGAATCATCCACTCGATTGTTCTTTTAGCGAGTTCTTTCGTCGGTTCGGCTAATCACGGTTTGAGTTTGCGTTTTCGTAACAACTGCACCAATAATGGCCAGGTTATTGAATCTTTCATTTATGTATTTACTTAGGTATTCGTTGCTTGAACGTGGGATTATTTATTAGTTTGAACATCGAAGGAATCGGTTGCGGTAATTACAGATAATTGGGATTTGTTTTTCTTGTAATTAGGTACGGAATAACGCGGCTATTGAAGCGTCTGATTTTATTATCGAACGGAGGAAGAGAAATATAAAAGTAGGAGAATGAAACTGTTTGTTCGGAGATTAACGGAGATTAACGTTTAGATTTTTAGATCCGAAGGATTCGTATAGAAGAAATCAATAAATGCGTCAATTTTAAGAAAGATGTTCTATCGGCGATTTAGATCGAATACATTAAATCCTTTCTTTGCAATATCGCGTTACACTTACGATATAAAATTCAAAAAAAGCGTGTCGTATTTATAAGAAAAATTAGTTTCCATCTACTACTAAGGTTTAATTTAATACTACAGGTATACAAATTATATATGTAACAGGATTTCGATAATATAATGCTAATAAACCTACTTGGATTAGCTTAGAAATATACCAGAGATCTGGCACGTTTGCAACGGTGCAAGATGCAACTAAACGAAATAATTACATCGAAGAGTATATTACTGTGTCTCTATCTTGGTAATTTTTCTACGATAAAAATTTATCTACACATTCCACGCAATAATCGTAAAATTATACGGGAGCGTTTCAATCTCAGTCGCTATTTGCTAATTTTAATCGAGATCAACGTACCATTCATCGTGGTAGTAGATGTGAATTTAAATAAAATAGATAATAATAATAATGTTAATAAACCGTGCCGAGATCAGTAATAATAATCAAAGTTCCACTCAGGATAAAATAAAATAAAGTAAGTTGAAGTTAAATGAAACTAAATTCAAGTAAAATAAAATGAAACAAACGTAGGTACTTGAACGTCCTGCGTTAAATTCCAGTAGCGAATTCATCTTCCCACGATAGTTACCAGGATGCACTGTGGAAGAAGATATAATCGAATCTAACTAGAACGCGACAAAATTCAGTCTGTAACGCACGGATCGTGACTTAAACAACAAATTTACACGAACCGAGGCGTAACTTGGTTAAGGTACCGTTATCTTCTGACAGGTACCATCGTCCTAAGACATTCCAATCGCGTAACAAATTTCGAATCGCGTTCCGGCACAACGTTTCATCGTGCTCGATAGCAGCTTCTCGCCCGATTATGCGTTTCTCGGTCCTTTGACGCGTCGACTGCCACGATTCGGATCGTCAGTGACTCGAATCGCTAAATTTTTTATAACGAAAATGAACGTAATAAAAGGAAGATAAATTTCGTGGATTAAAAATTTGTCGATAGTGCGAACGACCTGGATGACATCGTTAAAAACAAAAGTATGGAAATATAATATAATATTTTGGTGAAATTAAATCTTATGCTGTAGTATATTTCGATCTATCGCAGCTTTCGTGGCAAAATAGAGAACTACGTACATGGAATTCTCGCGAGGGTCAACGCGTTAACCGAGATAATCTGGGTTCCGAAAAGGTCACGAGAACAGTTTCAATTTTAAAAAATTCCTTATAAAAGTTACGTGTACAAAGTGCAGAAGCTATAGTATTTTAACAATGACGTTTTTACAAACGAAAGATATCGAAGATCTCAGGGTTACAAGACATCAAGATTTCTTCCAGCCAGCATATCATACATTTTTATCTTCGTTGTAATAACCAATGAATTTAAATCGCTATTCAGATAAATTTCTCTTCAGAGTACCCATATATTATACAATGATTTCAAATGGATGAATTCTAGCCGAAAGTGGATCATTCGCTATAGAATATAAAATACAAAAAAATTCCTGCATTACATCTTAACATTCGTTGTACTCGGAAAATATTATGTCACACGGAACTATTCGCTAAATTACCATGCAAAGTTAGAGACGATCGCATACAAACTGTGGTTTAGTATACGACGTGTACAGTGAATAAATACGACGAGTAAATAATTAATCAAATACTTTGGTAATCTTAACAGAGTGTAGGTATGCTTCTAACAAATATCTTGCAACTCTTCGAATTCGTTTCAAATCTGATCGATGAGATCACGATAGTCGATAGTCGTAAAAAGCATTTTACATAAAACACAGGGATAATATATTCGCAAAAAGTTTCCACGAATATTTAAATACTTTCACGAACTACTTCGTACGTATGTATTTATTAAACGATACGTTTAAATATCTCACAACCAAAAAGTTAAGCCCCACTGGTATGTAGGTATTTAGTGGCGAGAGAAAAGAAGAAAGCCAAAAATCGAAGTACTTCCCACCACGCGATATCAACGTTGCATTCTCGTTGCAACAATTTTGCGGCCGATCGTTAAACATTTTCCAACACGATAGAACGTGGATATAGCTGTTCCATGGAACCAAGCAACTATGACCACGCCCTGCGCGCTACCGAAGCGCTATTCAGGCTATCTATCAGGACTAACTGCACCACACACCGAGCACAGTGTCGTAAATTCGCGAGCCGTGTCCGCTCCATGAACCGACAAGAAAGCTGTATCCCGGATATTTCAAGTATGTCGGTCGATTGGCAAGAAATCGGCGAAATTGATTGCCTGTTCTGTTAGATGAACTTTTCATGCACTTTGCTTCGCTGTTGTAAAATTTTCTTTGGCAACCGCGATGAAAATTGAAAATAATCGAATCACGTTGAGATACAACAAAATAAAATTCAAACTCATGGTGTAATAACAAGCTTCAGAATTAACGACGAAGAAAAATTTGAACCCGATAAATTCTACGGAAACGTCACGAATTCGACCGAACACGATATTTAATCATAAAAGCGTGGAACATGTGTTTGGCTGGAACGAATTAAATTGCCTTATGCCTTGGTTACGAATGGTTTCACGTAATTATCAAGGAAAACAGGTATTCAGAGAGAAAAGTTTCGCTCGAACCACGTTAGAAACGGAAACTCAAAAGCCAGAGTTACGAAATATCATTGCAAGATAATATTGCAATGTGGTCGGACCGCATCGCGGCACAACACCGACACACCCCATACAATACGCTTGGCATTCACTAAGGCGGTCCTCTTATACATTTATTACACATTTATACGTGTCTTCTCGACATTTTAAACGAGCAGTAAGCAAATTTCCCTGTTACGACGAACGTGCTCGTTGCTGCAACCAGCAACGTGACGTTATCTATTCGCGAATCATAATAACCACTAACCTTGATGGTTCGTGTATAAAATATCGCTGCAAGGTATTTTCCATGATATACAGTCGATCAGGAACGTTTATACCGTAAAATACTTTCGCGTATAGTGGCTACAGGAGGTATTTGCATTAACCCTTATTTTCCAATAAACCGTTCTTTTTTTTTTTTTTTTGTCAGCTTCTACATTCTTTCATTTTCATAGTTATACGAAAGTATCAAATTTAACGTACAATACTTGAATTTGACTAATTAGCATGTAAATTTCGTAATAAATAGACGACGTGCGATTACCTTTCGTGGCTACGGTATATATCGTATATGTCGTATAAGACCATATGTTTATGGTAAATATTTCGTGATTTCTTTATACGTTTCCAAATTGATTTCCAATTCTGCCAATAATATAATCGCGATTAGATCGCAAATATACATCTATATGAATATAATTAAAAAAATGGATCCTGGGAAAAATGGTTTACTCTGTTACGCATTATACAGAACATTATACTTTGCGTATTTTCAATATTCTTGCTTATTATGTACATTTTACGTGTACCTTTATTCTTCTTATTATTAGGCACACTTTTTCACTTTCAGCTTTCCCATAAATGCATAAAAATACGCTTTAATCGTAACAGCTATCTCTGTTGTGTATAATACATAAATAAAAATATCTAATGGTGTCCTTCGCGATGATTCGTCGCTCCTCGTTCGTTACCAACTCGACAATAATCACGCTCGCCGAGCTCATCGTACTAATGAGTTGAATATTAACGACGTTAACGGTAGAGCCAGTCGACGCGCGTATGTACGTAGCAAGAGCAAAATCGAGCAACCGGTAGAGAACGTTGCCAGAGTCGATAATTACGCTGTGGAATTCAGCGAGAATTAATCTGACCATCGTCGAATCGTAATTGTCTATTTAACCATGCAATTCTTCGAGAGGATTGACTTAAACACGTGTCGATACCTGGTTTCGATATAACCGAGTGAGAAATTCACCTGTTGCTGGTCTGTCGTTGCTGGATAGGTTTTAAGTTAGAAGGCTGGAGGAACTAGGAATGCGCTTGCTCAATAATTCTTGCCTCTGGATGACGAAAGAGGCTCGAAGAACGTTGCGTCTTTGCTCGCTCGATTCTGGCCTCTCGCTTCTCTCTCCTCATCGTCGTTAGTTACTTTGCATTGGGAATTGGTGTGACGAGTTCAATCGAGGAATCGTACGTAGACAGTTTAAGATTTGAAAGTTTTTTGGGAAGCTGAAATTCTACGGCGATGATTCTAGGAAAGAGAATTCTTGAGTTTTGGGAACGATATTTGCAGAAGCTACGATCTGAAATTATTCCTCGACGTGAAATTAGTCTGAAATAATTCGAATCATGGAAAAGATTGAAATCGTATTTGAGAATTTTTGCAGAGCTAAGAATCCTATTAAATGAAGTTTAAAAGAATAATTGTCGAGTCGTGGAAAAGACACATAGACAATAGTATCAAAATTATTTTTGATATTGAAACGAAGGTTTTATGAAATCGACTATAGGAAAAAGAAGTAGTTGAATCGAGAAAGAGATACGATAAATCGTTCGTTCGTTCGTCCGTTCTAAGGATTTCGTGAAACAAAGCTTCGGATAGAGAAGATTTGAACGACGCTATCTTGAAATAAATCGCAAGAAAAGAAAGATTGGTCGATCCGTTAATCTTCCATTGCAAAAGATACCATAGTCTTTCGTTTTTACCATAGTCTTCAACTTTCAAATGAATCGTTCTATACCATTTTATTAAATCAAGATGCGCACGATGTACGCCACGTATTACGATACAACGTTCCGTTTAGAAAAAAATCGATCGACGATGAGAAGACGAACGAAATTTGCACGTGTCAGACGTTGAACGCACCGCAAGGATTCAGCTTTTCGTAGTAGGTGTACGTTTCAGGTTTTCTTGTGGGAATAACACGGCAAAAGGAAGTTGGAGAGCCGGCTTTGTTACGAGGGGGCCCTCTTCTTAACCCTATCTTCGCTATACACGCGTTGCGCACAACGAAGCCGGTTGTTTTTACGTGCGTGCGTTTAATTTCGCGTTGCCCTCGCCGCTCACGCGAAACTTTCTTGTTAAAAGCAATTTCGACCGACCGACCAATGAATACGGCGACGTTGCTCCTTGAATTCGCAATCGATGCTCGGTTTTGACTTCTCACTTCCTGTTCACCCGTCAGATTGTCACGGTGTCTTCGTTTGCTGAATTTTGAATTATTAGTGAAAAGCTTATTTACGAATGTATAACATGTTCCCTTCTGAGGCGTTTGTCTATTGTTCGAGAATATATTATATCATTGTTATTATTGTTTGTTATTCGCAAGAACGAATATAATCTCGGTTCGTGCATTTGCTATGGTAAATAGTATACGAATCGCGTTATTTTCTACAGAATGAAGAAATGCATCGACTGGTGTATAAGCAAATGTATAGTTCCATTTAAAAAGAGCAAAGAAAATCCTTGAAATCTCGAAATCATCGAGCATATAATAACTGTCACCGTCACGGAATGTCCACCCCGAGGCAAATTAAGTTTCGTTTGAAACGCTTTTTCCAAATAAAACGAGTCGTCTACGATACTTTGGTGAACCGCTGCGTTCAAGAACGTTTTAACTAGCTTGAGAACTAAGTCTAAAGAACGCTGAAACTCATTGCGAAATCGAACAACTGCGAACATAGTCCTACATCGGCTCTAGTTTCCGCTAGCCGTTGATAAAAGACGATGGTATTCTAATTGCGCGAACGTTAGCCTCGCGATGTATTATTAAACGCTGGCGCGCGCGAACGCGTTTTTATTAATCGTGCCAGTCGAGCGTATTCCCGTTAGCCGTGGGACGTAACAAGTCGGACAACGCGATCACGAGCGCATCGATGATGACCGGAAATTAGATCACATCCTCTGACGCGAGAAGGATCTTGCTCGTGATCCACGAAAGGACACGCGTGCTTCGTTTATGGTGCACATGGTAATAACGCGTAAGGTAATTAGGTCACGTGTCGGCCCATTCATCGAAAGAACCGCGAACGACTCACAATGAACTGTACAAATGGCCGACTGATTGCAGTTTCCATTTGCATATTACGAGGCAATGCGCTCTCTGAAACAACAGTGCTCTCTCACAATTACGTGTTTTAATTATAACAGTCTACGGAGTGTGCTCTTCTATAGGATGAAATGTGCTGGAATATTTATGTAGGTCTTTGGGAATTCATAGCGTATGGGATTAGTAGGTTATTTATCGTAGGATATAATTTTAGTACGTCTTTAACATCGATGTAAGTTGCCGAGGTAACTTTTTTTATAGTTCGCAGATAGATTAGCGAGACGTTCTACGATCTCTGAATTTTTTCGCGGAATTTAATATTACTAATACGTTCTTAATAATAATTTAGATCAACGTTAACATCATCGAGATAATTTTGTCGTGGAATGAGATATCTGAGAAGATTGATGTAGGTTTTTAGAGATTTATACATGAACTAGTAGGTCGTTTTCAGATCGCTCGGTTTGTTTCGTAAAATTTTAATTAGTCTATGGAATATCAGGATTAACGCGCCGATAATTGTAAGTACTGGGATTAACGTAAATAGGCGTACGCAATACATAGTACGGTTTGTATTAGTAACTTTATAAAGTAGTCCATGATAAACGATGGATCGTTATAACGATATTTAATACTTATAGAATATTAGGATTAACATAAAACTAAAAGTTTAACGCGTTTAATATATTCTGTGCTCGTAAGAGGCAGTTCGAAATACGCGTATAACGTACCTATATGATGGGTACAGCGAATCGGTCTAGTACTTGAACGAGAATTTTCCTCAATGAAAATAAATTTAAGTACAGAATCCCCGCACAAAGAAAACATCAACAAATTTATTTTTCCATTAAAAAGTAAAGAACTTGTGTACGGTGAAAGTTTATAGAACACGTTAGGATGATAATTGTACGTAGAAATAACGTTACTGGATATTATAACGTAGACGTTATTTGATGTAATCCGCGGTAAGCTACGATATCGAGACGCAAGCGGACGTTGATCAAGTTCGCCAATATCCGCAACGAAAGTGAACGAATGTCTTCCTTTTGTCGGTTGCTCGTTCACCCATGGGAGAATGAAATTAAAACCCATTCACCGTTGTACGAACGGGACACTAAATTCACTTCCTAACAGCTTGGAGTTTCTACGGCGCTTAAACGCATCGAATGCGTTTAACGTTAATACGTTAACGTCGTTGGAGCGACGCAAGGCAAGAACTGCGCGTTTACCGGTCCGGAGAAAAGAAATTATTTATATAACGATAGGAGTGCAATTTGTTGCGAGGAAAGGTAGATAAAAGAGGCAAGAAGAAAAGAAAAAGTTCGAATAATGGCAGAATATTTAAAATTGTTCGCGTAGTAGAACAGATATAGTCGCAGTGAAATGTTTCATTGTATGTTTATGAAGACGTATTTTCTTCTTTATATATGGAAAATTTCTATAATTATCGGAGAGAAAATTATTAGAGGAAACGAAGGAAAATAAAAGACTGCTATGAATGCAAGTGAATTGCGATGAATTGTTTCATTTTATGTTATGTATCTCTAATACATTCTGTTTCTTACTTCGTGCGTAAAAATTTGTAGAATTGCGAAAGATAGCAGTTACATATTAGAAAAAATAAGAAAGATTATCTACTGGGAAAGATAGACGCTCGTTATGATATTAGAAATTGTTAGAAGAAAAAGTAATTAGAACCAGTGTTTCTGTTTGATTAAAAATGTACTTTTTGATCGCTAATGAATTATTATCCGATGCTTCGACGCGGAAGAACGATTAAACGAAAGGACGAGGAAAACGATACTCTTCCCTAGATGCAAAAATGATTTAAACGGTCTGTCAATCAGAAGTATAAAAGTATAGGAAGTATAATGGTTGAGAGAAAAAGAATCGCGAAGGGGTAAAGGAATCCAAACGAGTCTCGTACTTAGAGCCGAATGCAGATTGACAACATCAAACGTCGTTCTATAAATAATTCAATTAGGAGTTCGCAGGAATATCTACCATTATCCGTAAGAGGTTACGTAAAACCTGCTGCGAAGGTCAGCGTCTTCGTGCTTCGAATCGTGAAACCTTCTGGTATCGATTACCAATTTCGTTCAGGGGCGGAAGTCGCGGCGAAAGTCCATCTAAGGCGGCGGAAGTGGTCGCTGAACAATACCAACCGGTACCGCGTCTCGTGACAGTCGTGTTCGTAGAGTTCGACGACATTTTTATGTCAACTATGCGTTTTAAATACTTTAACAGATAAGGTTAGAAACATAAGAAGATTTTTAACTTGGAAATCTTCTTCCATTAAACGTTTCTGACTTAAAAGATCTTTTCATCGATTTTATAGACGCGAATAATTCTAGATAGAAGGTATTTCGTTCACACGTTAGAGACCCGTTATTTAACATCCTTTTCAGAAGATTTTTGATATTTTATTTTCTATAAGGAAGAAATTTAATATAATTTAAGATCCTTTATTACGATTTTCATCAAGATAGATTCTAGGTAAATCATTGTGATAGATTAAGAGTATAAGAAATTGTAAAGAGAATGGTTATTTTAATAATGGATATCCTATAAAGAAATAACTCCATAAAAAGGAAATTATGCAACAAAGTTACCTTCGCTAACGATAACCGATTTCCTTGTTTAAACCATTCCCATATATTCACGATTTCTTTCATACCGATTTAAAGGAAACCTTACATTTACGACGAACTCGTCTGTATCGCTAATAATAGCCTGTTCTATTTGCCATAAAATTACCACTCGAAATATAAGATACGTATCGAAATAAGATCGATCATGTTGCAAATTCGCGCGGAACTGCGCGAACAACCGAATAAAAATTGGACGAAAACGAGTACGCGAGACTTTGATTTTCTGAACCGATTAAATACGATGCACAGCTGCAAATGCAAACTTCGAGCCCGGCTAATTTATGCCGATGTAACAGCTGTTAAAACTATATCGCCGGGGGTCCAGTTAGAAAGTATGTTTCCAGTATCATCGTAATTACCGTTTTACCACCACTTCCTGGTTACGTCGAAACCGTTATTTGGCATGGTGTCGGCAAACGTGGAGAGATAAGTTCCCCGCAGGATGTAGATACGAATGCCTTTCGATCGGTAAACGCATCGAGAACTATCGTCTCGACGTTTTACTCTAACGAACGGCAATCTCGGGCGAATAAGCGAAAGATTTTCTAGAACGGTACTTGGATCGACGAGCTGGGTAACTATGCAAAGGAATTAGTTTCCTACAGATACTTTGATAATAATCGGTGAATAAAATCTTTTTTGATCTTGAGGATCGACTTTTCAGTTACAGTTCTCAGACTTATTTTACACGCTGACACTCATTTTTCTGTTATTATTAATTTTTACAAAACTAAAAGTACCTATAGTTGGTTTAACACGTGTTAAAAGTGCGTGTAAAAAGGACCGTGCAAACGTGAGTCGTGTAAGAACTCGTAAAGCGTAAAAAGAGTCTCAGATGTATACATATTCGAGTATTGACTTTTCAGTTACTTCTTGTCAGGTTTATAGCGCTGCATATTTCACTAAATTATCCAAATATATGGCAATTTGTTTCGCTGGTTTTCATCATTTTCTTTAAATTCCACGTTTCCTTAGTTTTAACAACAGCAAAACTATAAAGGCTGCTTAAAAATTATACATACAATGCCTTAATTCTTACTTTTGCAATTCCTAAAACGAGCAATCGTACCTCGTCCTTATCAATTTTATCGACCAAATAATCACCAAAATGACGCTCATCCTTCCAACACCTGTTCCAGTTTCCAATAAAGTGTCATTCGTGTTATTTTATTAGTATCTCACATGGTGTTGGGCCGACTTATAAATCGTATTATGCGATCCAAGGAAATAACGACTCGCACGAAATCGTGCGTGGTTTCACGCCAAAGCCTGGTAGAATCGTGTCTGGCAGCGGTTGCTCGCTTTTTACACGCGCCGTTTCGTACTGGTAAACCAGGAAATTCGAATACTTTCTAGTATTGACCTACAGCCGTATATCGCGATTTCCCTCCATTTGTCTGTTTTGCCCTGGGCACTTTTTTAAGTTGTTCTAATCCGTTTTAAGGGGCCCCAAGCCAAAGTGTTTCGTTGTTGGAATATTCTTCGCTCCGTTATCAGAGACGAGATATCTCGCGACGCGATGTTGTTCGTACGATATCACGAACGAGATATACCGCGTGTATGTTTATTAGGGCGAGAGTTGTAATTACAGAAAGATAGACGCACGAACAATGTCGCGTCGCGAGATGTCTGGTTCGCAGTAGCGAAACGGTTAAACGATAAAATAAAATTTCTGAGATTTTTAAAATGAACGGAAAAATAGGAAATTTATAATGCAAGAAAAAAGAAACGCTATAACATTATCAAATGAAATTATATTTAACGAGAAGAACGATTAAAATGTAATATATACATAGATATATATTACAGGAATAGATGGCTGCTACCAATGCGATAAAAATGTTTAGCACTAAAGCAACTAATTCACGCAGTTTAACGATTCTAAACTTTCTTTTATCTAATTATATTTATACTACCTTCTCTTCTTTCAGCCCGGGTAGCTTCATAATTTTTATATTTAATTATATCGAAAACAAGCAGGAATTCCACCACGAATACCTCGAAAGTATATACATATAATTACACGACGATGTTATAATCGAAATTTTTAGAATCGTTGTTCGTGTAATTTTATCTCTGACGTATCGGATATTTATCGTAAAAGTTTGTTTCATGCGTCTTGTTTCGCGTGGTTTTGTTTGCTGTAGTTTGGATTCAGCCGAGACTAAATGAAATATATCGAAACTCCCTCTTTTACGAACGATTAGGTGAAATGATTTACTTTATTCTTTTGCATTTTTTCAGTTTCCTGCTTCTGATTGATTTTCGTAATCGTCTGTTTACTTTTTGGTCTTTTATCAGTCTTCCTAGTTTCTATAAACTATTTTCCTTTGCTCCCTTGTTTTCTTGGCTTTTGCCTCAGCCTATATCTTCTTTTGTTTCAGATTCAGAATTTTTTTTACCAGATTTAGAATTTAGTCAAGGAATCCTGAAATAAAAGCAGAGTCCAAACTATCTTTTGCCATTTGATTTATGGTTTCGATAACTTTCGTGCAAGTTGATAAAGATTGGACGAGCTGCATTGTAAATCGAGGGCTTCGTGCTGAAAGAAACGCAAATACCCCGTAGCAACAACGCGAAGAGGAACGCCTTCCTAATTTGATATACTCTAATTGCTGCGTGAAGGCAACTTGCAACACGCGCCTATAGTATTCTCTTTTTCTACTCTAAAAACTGCAATTTCTTAGCAAGTGCATCCAAGAGATATCTCTAAATTTTCCACGAACAATGCTAATCACACTAAATGTCTCTATACGTCTACGTTTTTATTACGAATCAAAAGCATTCGAATGTCACGCTTGCGTAAAAATCTCTGAAAGAACATTCTTATTATGGTTTCTATTGGCGTGAGATGATTGTCGTTGCATATATCCTTTAATTATCACGATGATCTTTTTAATATCATTTTGAATCGATAAAATAAGTGAAAGAGATTTTGTAATGATTTTAATAAGAAATTAAACCAAGATAAGATTTTCGTGCTCATAATTAGCGATAGCTAATAAGTTTTGGCGTTTTCAGATTCTTCTCATACTCATTCTTCTCGCTCTTGCGTCATTTACCATTCAAACTTCTGTTGCATCATCATACACTTTACCTGTGCTTTACCCGTCGAGTTCAACCTGTCGAATTACGCACTGAATCAACTTGTTTTCGCGAGACTTTCTACGAGCATTCTCTGGCAGTCTTATTGCCAGTTAACACCCTTATCGAGAGCAGAGTTCGTGCAGGTTGATCATCGGTGCTCTCTCCCTTTCTTGAAAAATTGATCGCATGCCGAGTCGCCTCTCTCCTATTAACGCGTTACCGGTATAAATCAACAGATGCTGTTGGAAAAATGATGATTTAGTCTGCTGCGTATCAGGTTTCCCTTCAGTTTCGGGGCCGTTTACATTTCTCATTTTTAGTTCAGCTTGACGCGAAAGGTGCGATAAACGATACGATCAATAATTCGAACGTTCCTATCGTTGTTAGTTCGTCTCGTTGTACGGATAACTTCGTTTAAAATCCGAGTACGCGCGATCAATTTTTCGGATCGTTGTATCTACCAGAATCAACATCGACATACCGAGCTTCGAGTTTCTTTCAAAACAACCTTCTGTTTCGCGATTTGAGTTCCTCCGACAAAACTTTCTGCGTGGTATTTTCTATCAAGTCGTTTAAGCTAAGTAATTGTATCGAGAAGTAAACATTACGTTGGAATTCGTATCCTCTTAGACGGTACACAACACGATTCTCAATCGCGAAATTATCCTGCGATGATTCCCAAAGAAGCCATAATCGCCCGCAACCTGAAGAGCACAAAACTCGTTGCACCAAACCTAACTCACTTCGCTCTAGAAACCTGCAGGATTAACAAATACCGTCGCAGACAACTATGGTCGTCCTATTAGGCGTTTCTTCGGCGCAATCATCGTGACGAACAATGGGGCGTTGCATAAAAGCGCATCTACAGCGCAGCGACGAACTGCTGCCGGCAAAATAATAAACTTTCGCGAACCACCCGGTGGGTTTTCACGAGCTCGTAGGTGTGCGACTCGCTTCCCACGAGCTCGCGGGCAGTTACGTCAGCCGTGGGTCTGCAATTAGCCGCAACTCGTCGCGCGAACCGTGCGTGCGTGCGCGGTGCACGTGCAATTGGCGCTTCTGTTGCTCTCCGAGCTACCCCGAGAACGAGCAACTTGTGTAACACGCCGTTCTCAAAACTTTCGCCGATAAAGTGTTTGATAAGAGCCTTAATTGGCGATATTAAATTGTAGTAAAACTCAATTAGATCGTATATCCGTGACTCGGTGCAATAAGTACCAATGTCAGTATTTATAAAGTTCGGATATTAGCGCTTTTGTAAATTACATATTATCCGATTGTTATCCTACTCGATGGATCATAAAATTGTAAGAAACAAATCCGCGATCCACGATCTACGATTTGACTTACAATGACGTCTAAGGGATATATTTAGTTAGTTTTAATGGCTCGCATTAATTTTAGTTTACCATGTCAGTCGTACATGTTAACTACTCGCTTCAAATAAGAAGACAAAATGTTTTTCTGCGAGTTACTAATTAGCTCCTTCTCGACGACTATTTCCTAGTTTCCTTTTTTCGGTTTGGCCTCAAATAAGAGCGAGTTTACAGTCTACTTTCTTCTTTTCTTCCCAATATTCGCTATGCTACATACTTGGAAATCGACAAAGAATCCTTCTATTCTTGGGAAGCGTTATTATTATCAATTTAGAGGATGAGAATTTTGAATGGGAGGATGAGAGCATTAATACTGTAGGCAAATAGAAAAGACAGCGACGAAGGTAAATTAACGTGCTTTCACGAATTTTTGAGAGTTTCTACTTGGGTGTGTGTAGTGTATACACGAGAATAATAATTTACAAAGAGTGTTCTTCGTTTCTTTCGGACATAGTAATTTCTTTATTTGGTAACTTTCTACGTGCGACGAAGTAATTTCTTTATTTGGCAAATCTTGTTTATTTAACGCGGAACAAAATTTCATTTCGTAGTAATTAATATAAAATAACTACAATGGGGTGCAATCATCTTTCGTAGCCGCTGTATGAGATAACGAAACCCTATATCCGATCCTAAATCCAAGAAACAAACGCTTTGCATCGATCCAGTGAAAAAATACGACTGCCGAGAACATCAACGTCCGTCTCAAAGGAATTAATCAAAGAGGAGAAGCGGACAATGCAATGGCAGAGAGCACTCGATAACGGTAACGGTACCCATTGCGAAAGGAACCAGCTGCTACCTCGATTCCCACTCTTCAAACACACAATTAGGTCGTTCCTCTAATCGTCGATTCTCGCGCGTCAAATATATTTACTCTGTTAGAATTCCTTGACTGACTCGGCGTTTTAACGTTGCTCGTTTTACATATGCGCGCGTATAAATATATATATATATATATATATATATATATATATATATATAGTATAAATATAATAAGAGTGAATATAATAGGATGATATTAGTACCGAATATTAGCCAAGCTTAATTATTCCAATATACGTCAGCATTGATAAAAATTTTGAAATTTCTAACGTAAAAAACTGTCAATCGCGTTCAGTCATTGGAAGCGTACGAATATTTCTGTGATTGTGTACTCGCTGAACGAACGCTGTAATCGTTCGACCGGGCCGGAAGACCCGTTACCTGCGATCGACAGGAAGTCTGCATCGTCTAGGCTGGCCACGCCACGAGATTACGATTACGCTTGCGGGAAATCTGGCCGGACTTGAGCGAGCCGAGTCAAACGCTGCCACCTTCGCCTCTCCGCCACTCTGTCGATTATCGGTGGCGGTATAACGGTTCCCAAGGGGATTCACCGAGGAGCGTGTGTCTTCCTTCGCGACGAACGCACCCGTTCACGTGGCGGATTCAACGGAGAAATCCAAGTCGTTGGCCTCCTGCTGCGCTTCGTTCGCTCGTTCGTTTGCATTCGGCGGGAATCTGACAGAGTTATCGCCCTGTAGAATTATTTCGGTGCGTTCTTGGGGAATTTTGGGTCGATGGGTAAAACCTTCGGTGTGGTTACTTTGAATTCTTCACCCTGTCGTCCTCTTCGTTACTTTAGTATTCTTATTTTATCGAAAGATCGTGTTTGTTTATTTGGTTCGCCAGGAATTTGGCGTAGTCGTCGTTCTTCTTAAAGAAGACTGGTTCGATACTAGGACCATTTACTCGCGCTTATCGTTAGACTATACGACGTTAATCCTGTTCGAATCAAGGATAACCGGCATAATGAAACGTCATTAAACGATAACCCGATGTCCGCGGAGATTTATCACGTTTCTCGATTACGCGGCAGGGTATGCTACTGCTGTGCCACAATTCAGCCGCAGAAACCGTAAGGAATTTTATGGGAACCGGCGTACATCCTATACATAGAGCGACTTTGTGTGGCGCATATTCCGTAGGCGAACGACGAGCCTCGCTGAACTCTGTATTTAAATATTTAGCACTGACCAGCTTCGTTTGATCCTTATATCTGATCTTTGACTCTCGAACGATATTTTTAAGCCAGGATGGTTCGTTCCAAAGCATTCTATCTTATTCGCCGTTCTATAAAATTATAACGCTCTTTGCCATGTAAAATTCGGAAGATTAAGTAAAATGAACAATTCGAATTATTACAGATATCCATGGCAGACAAAATAATTTCATTAACTGTTAGACGAGACTGAACATCTCTGTTGCTAGGTTAAATCGCCTTTTTGCGAGCATTTAATTAAACTAGTTTCACTTTCTCTAATTATTCTCTTGAGACTCTACCATATGTTTTTTAGACGAAGAAATTTACATAATAGTTTCTAATTATAATAAAGTTTTTGTGTCACGAAGAGATCAACCTCGTTTAAATACAAATACCGTATTTCGAAAGTGTCAAGGTCTGCATATAGTCCTCGAGTCGTGTTACTGCTCAAACGCATCTCCCTCGCCTTCTCTTTCCCCGATGTTAATGAACGGTCGATGCTAATGAACAGCTTGTTCAAACGAGACTCTTTTCTTCTCTGTTACAGGAATATGCTGATAAGAGAATTGGCGGCCGTGTGGGTCGCCGTCCTCTTGTGCCATCTTCAGCTAACGGAGTCTCAGGTGAGCGCTCGATTATTATTCCGCTATGGCTTTTCGATGACATCGCGGTCTACATTGTTTCGCACTTACCTACGCATAAACATATTTCGTCGTGCGAAGTGAATATAATGGAGCGATCGAAATCGGGTCGAGAAGTCACAACGTGATTTTTAACAATTCAATTCATCGCCGATCTCATCCTTGTCAATTTACCTTACTACGATACGCTTATACGTTTAACGAGAGGGAAATTTTCCAATTTTGCAATCGTTAAACGCATCGTTTTAAACGTATCGTGTTCGAAATCGATCATCTTTGATCAAAGTAAGAACTACTTTGATCGATAGATTTTTGCACCTTACAGTTGTAGTTTTGCGTATTAAAAAAAAAAGGAAGACCCGTGGTTTCTCGAAGAAAACGATCAAATCGAAGAACGTAATAAATTAAAAGCTAAATTACGGTCTTATGGTAAAACAATATCCTCCGATATTCTCAGTTTGTAATATAAAAGTTACTCGGAAAGTGATACGTCTAAGGTATAATCTTCGAACCGTTCATTCACACGCAAACGCGAGGGCGTCACGCGAGGATTAAATGGAGATTTGTCGGTTTGAACGTAGCATCTTGGTGTGCCAGCAGGGCATCAAGGATCCTCGTTTCGCTATACAACAACTGGCGTAGAATTCTTGAGAAATCGAGCCGAGGATTATGAAGTAATTGGCATGTCGAGCCCCACAGGAGTTGCCATCATTGGTTGGCCGTTTGCTCGGGACCTGAATGTGGAGTGTGTGTGCGAGGTGAAAGTGAATTTCAAGCCGCGTGTACACGCGTGTGCCCTATCCGAAGCGCAAACAATGTTACCAACTGTGCACAGTTGCAACATTTTTAGTATAGGAAGCGTCAACGCGTCAGGAAAGCGTTTCGCGCATTTCCAACTGAGTGAGACAACTTTGATTTTCGCGCTAATTTTTCAATTCTACCGAACTGATCTTGTACACCGCGTTAACGAAATTCTTTTTCTTTCGAACAGTTACGAGTTTTATCTTTTATCACGGCTGTTTTTTAAAAGCCGATACAAATAAAAAAAGATCGATATCTCCAAGTGTCAGATACGGTAGAATTTTGTTAGTCGAGAAACTCGGTATCTTCAGCTCGTTTAATTACGAAGATGTAGATAAGATCGAGAAGATTCTTCCGAATCGATATCGAAAATTACTAAACACTTTTAACTTTGACATACCAACGATAATATTCTAAGTAATCGATTTATATCTCACGGCGTATGTACACATCTGTCGATTCTAAATGGAAATAGCAAGTGTTCGTTGCCTGCGATTATTAGCTCGTTAGTTCGTATTTTTTAACACGACACAGATCGATCAAAGTGTCTACTTGCGAGCATCGCTGTATTATTATCTTTTATCGTCTCGTTGTAATGCAAAATTCGATCGTTATTCGTCGAAGAAAGTTTTATACGCGAGATAATCGAAATGAAGATCAAAATCAACGAGAAAGAAATGAAATTCGGCGAAATAAACCCAACGTTTCGTCAAAATCTTACAAATGAGAGGAAGAAAAAATGGAAAGATCCGTTGACGCATGGAATACCAGTGATCGTTGGCTGGCCGCGTGGAATTCCATCGGCCTCCGTTTCTCCTCTCACGAGTACCTCGCGTCGCACCTTGGAGGAATGCAGCACACCGTTATGTCACTGATATTCTGGTACGCGAAGAAAACTCGCGAGAACTCACGGTCGTATTCTACGTACGAACCACGGTGCCGCTTTCTGGCGAAGATGAGCGCAAAACCAACAGATCCTCCGCCAGATTGGCCTCCTTCACTTTCTCCAGTGGAATAACAATGCTATTCTAACTCCATTCGCTGCTGCGAATCCGCGCCATTCGATGCGTACTCGTACAACTTTTAAACAACGAAAGACTCGCGTAAGAAAAACACAGGAACCGCTTGATTCTCCGAAGGATATTGCTCGGTACTACTTAGTTCGAATACGTTCTGTCCCACTGAGTCTTCTCACTGGGTGGTCACTGATAACCTTATGACGCGCGTGTGGCTTTAGACACATAATAAAAAAAGAAAAAGAGAACAAGAGAGAAATGCGGGAACATAAGAAGAACGAGAAATTTTTCTTTGTAATATTTTCCTTATTTTCTTTTACTGAGGATAGATATAGAGGGTCTAATGTATTACCTCGGCTAGATTTCTCAAGAATTCTAGGGACGTTAATAATTTATTCCATTTGTCGACAAGCTTTAAGATGCGTCTATTTAAAAAAATATTTATCAAAAGATTTCGCGTCTGTCGGATTAATTGCAATTTCGTAGGGTTAATTAAAGTTTACTGAAATTGTTAGACGTATCTTATCTATGTTCGTATGGTTTATCTAATCGATTAAAATTTAGAACGTCTAGCAATTAGAAATTTCTGCTCGAGTTCTAGGCCGAGCAGAAACAAAAATAGATTAGGTTTTAAGTGGAGACTCTAAACCCTCCATCTGCTACCTTATTCCTACCGACGTTGTTCGCATACTAGGCCGTCGGAGTCAACGCAATTTTTTTTTTTTTTTTTTTTTTTAAGGTTTCTGTGTTTTAAAAACTTCCAAAAAATATTTATACACTCTTTTAGGTTTCTGAAATATCAACCGGTAGTTTTTAACGCTACACGTTGCCTTAATTCTTCTAAGCAAAACAAAATTTAAACAAAGGCATGGAAAAAATGAGAAATAAGCAGATGAAGGATCAAGTGAAATCGATGACTTGTCTGTCATTTTCTACCCTTCCTTATTTTCCACCCCTTTCTTCTCTGCTTTTCTCCATTCTTTACTCTTAAATTGTTAAGTTACAATATATATGGAAATATCTCTCTTTGAGAAATCCAACAAATAAGAACTTTCCTCTTCGTATAGAATAGTCGCGACATCCTCGTCCTTTTATGCAATCGACGTCGTAACTCGTATTTCCCGCGCTCTTCCGGCTTCGATTCAAAACTTTTATCCCACGTTCTCAGGCACGAGCATCCTCGGGTTTCGTCATTCGTGAAGTGGAATTGAAGCGAGTTGCTAGATTCGGTATGTGTGAAATATTGCTTTTTTCTGTTAGAGAAATCTGTACGGTGGAGATACGAATGCGTCGATACTGTTACGTGTGACGTTAGATGGATCGAATCGATATTTATGGGAATTGGGTGAATAAGAGGCGATTCTGTGGAGATTTCCTGGTTTTAAATACTGTTACGGTTGCAATTTTAGTTCTATGTTGCGTTTATGTTCGATAAAGTTACAGAAATAACAAGAAGATAAACTATCTTAGATGTCTCTGTATATACCGATAGGATGTTTAACTATTTACTTATTTATTTATTCGCTAATTTATTTGTTTAGCACTATGCTGAAACTTATAGGAATAATGACAAATTACCGATTGACGTATTTTAGCTGCATTTCACTTTTCTCCAAATTTCTCACTTAACATCTACAGAATTCATTATATACTTTCTCAACTACTCTGTCCATAAAAGTAAAGATAATTTCAAGAAAAATCGAGCCACTCGGAGATTAAACGATCGGCTGAATTCACCGAAGATATCTTAATTTCAATATCAAAATGGTTTAGTAACAAATCGAATGCTTAAAAAATCAAGGAACGACCTTGGCGAATCCTTTTACCTTCATACACGCGCGCACATTAAAAAATTCATATACGCTTTTATATCGAAAGGCTAAGTGCGAGAAAATACGCTTACGATTCCCGTAAGAAAGCTTAAAATTTATTTCACTTTAAATTCCTGTCGCTTTATCGGGACGAAAGGAGGCTAAAGTGGTCGAATGCTTTGAGTTACTACGCCATAAAACGTTTTTAACGCGTTACTATGTTTCTTTGTTACAGGTTCCTACCACAAATGTCTTCACCTGTCCGAACGGTGAGTAACTTTAAAAAAATACCTCTCGATACTATTCTAAAGCAAGTAGTTCTTGGCTGAAGGCCAGACTGTCGGTCGCCTTGAAAAGGTCGCACCTGGTGTTCCTATACCTGGCCAGGTAGACTACTAAACTCGTGGGCCAGGTCGCGCTTCAACATTTTTTATAGCATAGGGCCCCTATTATGTGGCCACGAATCTGCCAGAATTTCATTTTCTTTTTTTTTAAGGGAAGGCAGATGTTTCTTCGTGAAAATAGAAAACTATTTTATATTTATATTATAAATTTATATTATTTTTATTAATATTATAAAATATTGTTATACGTTAATTATAACGTTAATATCGTTCCATTATTTTATTAGGTTTTGTGAAATTGAGTCGGAAACGTTCGAATATGTTAAGAATTTTCAACATCGAAGTAGCGTGTCATCTTAAATTTGTCGGTAAATATCGCGTTATTAAGTAACAAATTGTGAAAACAAATACTTGCGCAATTTGTGTAATTATTGGCTCAATAATCACGATACGGTTGACGTTAACGAAACAATCGTAGCGGAAAGGCGAAACGTGTAAAGACAACACAGGGATATATTGAAATATCGGAGTATGTTCTTACGTATTACTTTTTTAATTCTAAACGCACACGCGTGAACGATTATAACGATCATTAAACTGGATATTTCGACGATTAGAATTTTTCTATTAATTCTTACTTCATTCTTATTCGTCCTTTTTCTTCTAAAAAGGTAACAAAGATACATTTCTCGATCGAACAAACTTTCTTTCTTGCCCTCATCTTTTTCTTTCATTTTCCCATTTTAACGAGTTACGAGCTTATTTCCTCCCCTTGCTCTCATAGCAATTTCATACCGTTTTTTGGAAAACTCTACTATCGCTAATGGTTTCCATCAGATACATTCTTTACTTACCACGACGCACTTCCAGTATCATTTCGAATAGAAACCAAAGTATTTCTTTCTTCGATGATTTCGGTAAAGAATGAAATAAATCAAAATATTTTTTCCTCGTCGTCTCGTTCTCGTGATTCGAAATATCTGAGCCTCGACGCTCCGAAGCTCTTCTCATACTTGTGCTTTCTCCTTTCTTACTCCTGAAACCTTAATCTTTCCACGATCGAACTGCACGTTGCACAACTTGGTTATTCTTAAAAAAAAAAAAAAAATTTGAGAAGGAATACGAAAGCGAGACGCGTACGGCGAATAAATCACGCGAGGGACAACGAGGATAAGAGTTCGGCCATTCGCAACGTTGCTCCACTTTTCCTCGTTACTGGCAGCGCAATTAAGTAGGTTGCACGTACAAGTATGAAGCTACTTGATCGTTAACCGTGTTCTGTCGCGTGAGCTCGAGACGTTTCATGTTCGATCGAGCCGGACCTGTGCCGGCGAGCACGAATCTACCGCTTTCGGATGCAAGAATTCCTCGAGCTTCGAAAATAACTTTATTTTAGCTCGCTGACCCTGCTCCAAGGCCTTGGAACCATGCTCGATCATCGAGGGCCTGAATAATTCGTCTCGTGATCTTCGAATCGCGATGCGAGAAAAATTTATCCAAGGGCTAACATCATCGTCGTCACGAAGATACGGACTTTCTTTTCCTTTCAGGATTAAAATTGTTAAGTTATTTAGACGAATCTATATGACAGTAAGAATGTAAAATTTATTCCAGTAAGCCGAATATCGATATTAATATTAACAAACGAGGAGTACGAACGAAAATACGGTTCAAATTTTGTCTTCCTCTAGATGATTAATTTTAAGATTCAGTATCAAACGTTTCGGAAATGTTGTTTGTCGGACGATTAGTTATGATATTGGTATTTTATCAAAATTCGTAGCCTTGTCATATATATATATATATCTTTGGACCTAATAGATCGATACTTTTTACAATATTGCTTAAGGAAGAGGAAAAAAGAGAACGTTAAACAGGAGGAGAAGAGAAAGCAACGATTAATAATGGAATAGATCGATTGCAATATTTTTGGAGACAGTGTTAACAATCACGTACACAGATCTTTCGTACCCGGGAAAATATCTTGCATGCGTTGTTTCAATCAAGAAATGCTAATAGTCGCGAGGAGAACCGCATGCTCGGTATAAACATGGCCGTTTGACCTTTTAAAGGAAAGGAAGGCCGGCATCGAGTATTTCTCTGTGAGTTTAACGCAAGCTGGCATCGAGAAACCATTGAGAAATCGCTTCGACGCAGAAACTATCGTTAAATACCTACGACAATCCCGATCAATATCTTGAAATCTCTCGATCAACCACGCTATTTGTACGTGTAATAATACTTCGTTGCAAAATTTCATTATATTTAATTGTAGTATTTAATTATAGAATCTATTCGTTTCTATAAAGTAATAATAGAGCGATACTGTTAATAAGTCAAATCAGAAATAGTGAAATTCGTAAAAAATCCGATACTCGAGAATCGAAAGGTGAAGAACACGAGCGCACGAGAAACGTTTCAGCCGACTCGGCGAATCTCTTCTATAATGTGTTACCCGCTTACCCAGCGACCTACCTTTGACTCTCGGTGCTCGCACACCGCTGAATCGCATTAAAAACGATCGAGGTCGTTATGTCCGTCCCTGTCTGTACAGGTCACCGGTTAACCGCGTTTCCTGCGTCGAACCTGTACCGAAAGTTTCACCTCCTCGCTCGTAAATCGATCAGACAATGGTACAATGGATCGCGAAAATATTAGAACGCTTATCGTAGAAACCACGATAGGAATGATTGATCGTTTAATGGTGACGTAATATTTTTGATATACAGCGATATACAGGTTTGTAATATGGAATAGATTTAATAAATCTGATGTAGATTTGTGGTCGTTAGATGCTAACTATGAATGTAGCAATACCTCTGAGTATGATAAATAGAGAAAACAGGGGCAAAAAGGTTGAACTCGTCCACTATTCTACTAAATTTTGGAGTAGGACAAATTTTGTTCTGTTATTGTATGCCATGTGGGTACGGTCGTGTAAAGTGAAATATAACTTGATATTTTTCTTGCACAGGATGGGAACTGAAAGGTATACATTGTTACAAATTCTTCAACATCAGGCACTCTTGGGAAAAGGCAGCGGAATTATGCAGGAGGTAAGTGGATCAATTGTCAATAGCCTTTTCATCGTGTTTCTCTCGGTGCTGCCGGTTTTAATAATTCAAGATAACGATTTCTACGTTTTTTATGCATAAAAGAATTTATTCGCTAAGAAACGTTTCATGTGCATCGATGAAAACTCGTTGGTAATCCGCGAAGATAAACAAATCTGCGAATTATTGTATTACCAATTATTATTCGATACATTCTATATCTACAACGTCGTAGATAACAAAACTCCGATCCGTGTACAGTTATCGAGAATTTACGTAGAGATTTCTTTAAACTGGCCCAAAATTTTCTATACTTTCGATATAAATTTTACGTAAATAATAAATGCATGAAAATCCTCGCTACTAAAACACGTCAGACAATCTATCAAACTTACCGCGATCCGAACATTCGACAAAAGCGATTCGATCGTCACGGAAGATCATCGATTCCAATCGAAATCTTTTATCGAATGACTCGATGCATGTCCATTTATGTACTCGTACGCGTCGACGTTGCGAAACGAGGAATGAGAACAGAGGAAAGAAAATAAAACGGAGCATCGCGAGGAAACTCGGTGAATGCCTGTGTAACCGCGTCATTACACGCTAGAACGAAGCAAGAGATGAACGAATTGTTGCGATTACAGGTACGGCAGCGAACTGATGGTGGTGGAGTCGTACAGCGAGAACAACATGTCCGCGAGCATGATCGGCCGGCATTTGGATCGTTACTGGCTTGGCCTGGCCTCCCTCGACGATTTACGAACCAACACGCTCGAGTCGGCCGCTGGAATGCTCGTCTCCCAATACGCCGGTTTGTAAAATCACGCTTCGCTCGACTTTCCAGACATCTCCACCTCCGACTCTTAAATCTTCCTTGGCGCCATCGTTATTCGAAGACGGGATCGTTATGACGTAGGATCATAGACGAACCCGAAAAATGTTTTTCATTATCCAATGAATTATGACGGCGGCCATAAGTACCCTCGCACCTACCGCTATTTGACACGCATTACACTCTTCGCATTGCCATTATATTTTCTAATTGTCTCGTTATAAATCTGTCGCTCAATTCGTATCGCGTGTGCCTTACGATATAGATCGTCGAATTAAGAAAAATTTTAAAAATTAAGAAAGATTCTAATACTTGTGAGCTATGTAATACATACGTATATATATATTCAGAATATTATATATATTTTTTAATATTATTGTTTTAATCTATATCTTTGTAAATACACGTAGAAAATGTTATAGCGGTCTTATGTTTGGTACAAGTAGTATATTCTACATATATTTCTAAATATATATATTTGGAATACTAGTTGCATCAAAAATAAGACCGTTGTGAAATTTGATATATGTATTTACATACGTCTTAATCGAAGAGCACACTGGGAAAATATGACGAGTCAAGGCAACAATAGTTTGCTCTGGAATTAGCGTCCTTCTAATGATCGAACACACGTGCAGGCCGGTTTTCATCGGGGTCACGGAAACGCGGAACTGCATCGTGTATACGACACGAAGACACACTTTTCCCACAACAATGCCCAGATACCGTCGCTTTTACGTCTGCTCAGGTGCAAGCTGCAATTTACTCGTCTGGTGCATTATATATTTGCATAACATTTTCTTTTCTTTTCTTTAGTTGTTCCTCCAACCATCTTCATCTAACGCAAATTCTGTCGCTCCTTACCAGTAAATTCGGTTTTCGATTTCTACGTTCCATAAAGTCTACGATTTTTCTTTTCGATGTTCCACGGACATCGAAAATTATCGCGTCGCGTAATTGTATTTGACATTGAAAGGTAGACTGTCAAAAGAATTGTAAAAATTCTCTGTTTCAAGTATACCAAGAAACTACGGCTTAGAAAACAATAATTTTCAAATGAAATATAAATTAGACGAATATACATTTTTGATTCCAAAATTTGGTAATGAAAAATTGTTTTGAAATGCAATACAGCCCTGTAAATTTGCCAACGAATTATAGAAAAAGACGCGATATTCAAAGTCGTTTGGTTCGTGTTCATAGAAAGTTCCCTAACAAATTCCTTGAAACAACAACACTATCGCAAGTTCAATTAAAAAGAGTGGCAAAAGTTAGACCAATTTTCTTAAATTCCTGACCGTTTCATCGAGCGCCTCGCGTTTCCCCGAAATTTCATCGAACGAGAAGGACAGTGAGCCTGAACAGCTTTGGTATTCAGGTTTCTGGGCGTCGAAGCAGCCGAATCCGCAATCAGGTGAATGCGTGGACGTCGCGTTGACGGATGACCGACAAACGTGGGAGCTGACCACGTGCGAATCGTTGCTTCCTTTCATGTGCCGTGCCAACGCCTGCCCAGCAGGTAATCGCTTCTCCACGACCACACACAACCCTAATTGCCTGACTGCGAATGTTTATGATATAATAAATTAATATCTTAGAGAAATTGAGAAATTTACTCCAACTTTTAATACTAGACCTACCGCAGCGATGAAAATGGCCAATTCATAATTTCTAACTTGGCAAACGATAATTTCGAAATTGTATAAGTGGAATACACGTAATTGAATATAAATTGAGAAAACGGAAATTAAAGTAGATATCGTAAAGAAATTTATTTTATATTTTATCATCTGCATTGGATATTCCTTAAATTTTCGAATGTTATACTTCTTAGATTTTATTTTCTGTACGTTTTTGTATATTTAAATATTTCATAAAACGCGCAAACATTCGCGGTCTACTAATCGCCGTAAAATAATAATCCATCTTTATAGTTAATATTATTCGTGAATTTTCGTAGGCTCTTTCCACTGTTCTAACGGAAAGTGTGTGAACGCGGCGTTTAAGTGCGACAAACAGGATGATTGCGGTGATTTTTCGGACGAAATAGATTGTCCGGCTAATTGCCAGTTTTATATGGCCAGCAGTGGCGACGTGGTCGAGAGTCCTAATTATCCGCACAAATATGCACCCCTCAGCAACTGCAAGTGGACCTTGGAAGGCCCTCAAGGCCATAATATCCTGTTACAGGTACGAGACCCCCGTTTTAACTCTCATGTTGATACTCTTCTTTTATTTCGATGCTCACGATAGCCAGTAAAGAATATCAAATAAAAATACAGGTTGTACTCTTTATCAAAGAATCGTAAGAGAACTCTATTAACGTCAACGAATTATCCGTTTTTCTTCTTTGTTCAGTTCCAAGAATTCGAAACGGAAAAAAGCTTCGACATAGTGCAGATCCTGGTCGGTGGTAGGACAGAGGAAAAATCCGTGAACCTGGCGACCCTCTCCGGCAAGCAAGAACTCACCAACAAACTATTCGTATCCGCCTCGAACTTCATGATCATCAAATTTAGCACAGATTCGTCGGTCGAAAGGAAAGGTTTCCGAGCTTCGTGGAAAACCGAACCGCAAACTTGCGGTGGAATTCTTCGAGCAACTCCTCAAGGACAGGTCCTCACCTCTCCGGGATATCCTCAGAATTATCCTGGAGGATTGGAATGTCTGTACATTCTGCAAGCTCAACCTGGTCGTATAATGTCGCTCGAAGTACGTAATAAAAAGAAGGAATTAAGTTTCCAGTGAGAAGATAAATCTCGATTTCGCATCCCGATCTTTTATTAACAGTAATCGATTCTATTTCCTAGATCGAAGATCTGGATCTCGAGATGAATCGGGACTACATTCTAATTAGAGACGGTGACTCACCAATGAGCAGACCGATAGCCAGACTAACGGGCAAATCGGAAGACAATCCTACGGTGATCATGTCAACTGGAAGTAACTTGTACCTCTACCTCAAGACTAGTCTTGGTGACTCAAGAAGAGGCTTCAGCATTCGATACACTCAAGGCTGTAAAGCTACGATAATTGCTAGGAATGGAACGGTTCAATCGCCATCTTTCGGCTTGAATGATTATCCTAACAACCAGGAGTGCTTGTACAGGGTGCAGAATCCTCAAGGAGGACCGCTGTCCCTGAAGTTTATCAGCTTTAACGTTCATAAGACTGACTTTGTCCAGGTAACTAAGAATTATTTTTCTTCCAGAAAATAATTATTATCGTTCTTATTCTTTTCTTATTCTTAAACTTTTTCAATAGATATACGATGGTCCAAATACTAATGGCCTTCGTTTGCATCCTGGAAGTGGGTTCACGTCGAACACGAGACCAAAGATCACTTTGACAGCTGAGAGCGGAGAAATGTTGGTCAGATTCACCTCCGATGCTCTTCACAGCAGTCCTGGCTGGCAAGCAGAGTTCTCAGCAGGTAACATTCAAATGTAAAGTCTAAATTCCAAATTGATCCTCGAGAAGGTTGTACGATATTTTCTAGATAATTACGACGGCTGTTTTTAGTCGTAATTATTTGTATTGGTCGTCTCGTCACGAAAATTTTCTACTATTTATTATTAGGCTAGTAGAGTCGCAACACGATAAAGACTAAAACATACTGGCATAAAATCGATGAAAGTTACGATACTATTTGATACATTAAATCTTCGAATTTTTTTTAGATTGTCCTCAGCTTCAGTCCGGCGAAGGAGCATTAGCGTCAAGCAGGGACACAGCTTTCGGTACAACAGTGACGTTCTCCTGTCCTCTGGGCCAAGAATTTGCCACTGGTAAAGCGAAGATTACCACAGAGTGTCTTCCTGGAGGGAACTGGTCTGTTACCTACATTCCCAAGTGTCAAGAAGTTTACTGCGGACCGGTACCGCAAATTGACAATGGCTTCTCCATCGGATCCTCTAATGTTACCTATCGAGGTTTGGCTACTTATCAATGTTACGCTGGTTTCGCATTCCCATCTGGTAGACCTACCGAGAAAATTTCGTGTATGGCTGATGGAAGATGGGAGAAGAAGCCATCTTGTTTGGGTAAATAATTTTAAGAGTTTGTATCAGATTTTATATTTGTATAAAACTGCGATCTATCTTTTGAAGAACTTACAACGTATTATATCCGATAAATCACATTTCCTTAAATTTTTCGTAAATACAAGCTACTTTTGTCGAGTAAGAACCTTAATTCCTGCCACGACTGCAACTCGATATCACAAGGAGATTTATTAAGAAAGAATTAAAGTTTCGACTATTATTAACTTTGACAAATCTGGAAATTGAGTGTTAAAAACAGGAGTATTAAAACTATTAACTTTGAACAGTCTAGAAATTAGGTATATATGAAAGAAGAAATATCAAATATTAATTAATTCCCTTTATAGCCTCTCAATGTTCTCCGCTTCCGGAAGCGCCGCACTCGAACATAACTATCCTAAATGGAGGTGGACGAAGTTACGGAACAATTGTACGATTCGAGTGCGAGCCAGGATACGTTAGAAGCGGACATCCTGTGATTCTCTGCATGAGCAACGGAACCTGGTCCGACGAAGTACCAACGTGTTCTCGTGGGTATTCGATTCTTTGTAACAAATCGCGAAATATCTCTTTGCCGTTTGACCATACTTTCTCGTGTAGGTGCAAAGTGTCCGTTGCTACCCACGATCAAGAACGGTTTCGTAGTCGACACGACCAAGGACTACTTTTATGGAGACGAAGCTAGAGTGCAATGCAACAGAGGCTATAAACTGTCCGGATCGAATATCATACAGTGTGGACCCAATCAGCTGTTCGATAATGTACCCACTTGCGAAGGTAAGGATTGTAAATACTTCGATTTAGACTTACATTTTATAACTAATGGATATTTCATAGCAGCATCTTTTAAGCCTAAACCCTAACGGTTAATATCGTCTTATTAAATAAGAAAACTGTGCAATAAAATTTACTTTCTACAGATATAAACGAGTGTGCATCGAGCCAATGCGACCTAGCCTCCACAGAGTGCATCAACAATCCTGGCGCATTTACTTGCAAATGCAAACCTGGATTCGCTCCAACTATGGAATGCAGACCTATAGGTGATCTTGGATTGATCAATGGTGGTATCCCGGATGAGTCTATCACCGTTTCAAGCTCTGAGAATGGTTACACCAGAACTGTGAGTATAATTCTCGTACTCACATTATGACTCGCGGAAGTATATATGCGTGTACGATATGTACAATATTTGTAGTACATTTATTACAAGCACGGCTTATTACGGCCGAAGAAGGAATTAACAAATGTGGGAAAAATTAAAATGTAATTCAATGACATATATACTATTTGCGATATATTTATTTATATTTGTTTAGTATTTATAATGAATCTCAACAGACGATGCGTTAAAGTCAAATGTAAAAAGATCTTGAAAATTTCAGGGCGTTCGACTGAACAATGGCGATGGTTGGTGCGGCAACAACATCGAACCAGGCGCAAACTGGGTGATGATCGATATGAAAGCTCCAACGATCATCCGCGGTTTCCGTACGCAAATAGTCTCCAGAGTAGATGGAAACATAGCCTACACATCGGCAGTACGAATTCAATACACCGATGATCTAACAGACACCTTTAAAGACTACACGAATCCTGATGGAACACCGGTAGAGTTCAGGATATTAGAACCTACTTTATCCGTTCTAAACTTGCCAGTTCCCATCGAGGCGCGTTATATCAAATTTAGAATTCAAGATTACGTTGGAGCACCCTGTATGAAACTCGAGATCATGGGATGCACTCGTTTAGAGTGTACAGATATCAACGAATGTGCCATTAATAATGGTGGTTGTCACCAGAAATGTATAAACAATCCTGGAAGCTATGCTTGTATGTGTAATACGGGATACGAATTGTACAAAGGCAATGGAACTGCTGGTTTTTACATAGAGAAGCACGAAACTGGCGAGAGAGATGGAGATTTGGTTCAGAAGAATAAGACTTGCGTACCAGTTATGTGTCCAGCCATATCGGCGCCTGAGAATGGAAAATTATTGTCGACCAAGGTTCGAATTTAATGTATACTTTTCGAATAATTATAGTATAATGTCTTCGACGTTCACTTACAATGAAATTTTATATATTACATCTATATCTATGGAGAACGGTTGCACGTAGCGGCGACATTGTTTTGCCCGGAGTTTGTTTGTCGATACGTTTGGTATGTCGAGACGGTGTCAATGTCCCAAGGCAAAACATCAACATGAGTCGCTCTCGATTCGCGTCGTCCTCTGACTCATGTGCCGCTACAATTCCATTATTATATTTATATATTGTTACATTTTGTATTTTGTTTATAGCAAAAACATCACTTTGGTGATCTTGTGAGATTCCAATGCAACTTCGGATATGTGTTGTCTGGTTCCTCGGCTGTTGTTTGCACGTCCAGTGGAGCTTGGAATGGAACCACTCCCGAATGTCAATGTAAGTGGGATCGTCGAAAATACTGTTTTACAATAAATTGTCCAAGATATAATTTGAAAGAACGCGTACAAAAAATATTTTTCTGTGTTATTTAATGTTTCCTATATTCTATAGTAGATCAAATAATATCCTTTACATTTTTCAATACTAAAGATAGTATAATATATAGAGTAAATGATATACACATGTACTCGTACGATCACTGAATGAGATACCGAAGAAATCGTTGAGAATCATATGAACAGCGATTAACCAAAACTATTATTTCTAACATAATATTTCCACAGATGCCAAGTGTGTGTCGCTACCAGACGACAAGAACGAAGGCCTCTCGGTGATCCGCAGCGACGAAGCCAGCGTCCTGGTACCATTCAAACAAAACGTCACCCTAAAATGTGGCAGCAACGGCCGTTATTTGCGCAATACAGCTACCTCAGGCTTCCGTCAATGCGTGTACGATCCGAAACCAGGTCTACCAGATTACTGGCTATCAGGTTATCAACCAGCCTGTCCAAGAGCCGACTGTGGAAAGCCTCTTCCAACACCTGGCGCGGAATACGGTCAATATTTGGACACCAAATACCAATCTTCCTTCTTCTTCGGTTGTCAAGACACCTTCAAACTGGCTGGTCAAACAAATCGTCATGACAATGTAGTCAGGTGTCAAGCAAATGGAATCTGGGACTTTGGGAACCTCCGATGCGAAGGTCCCGTTTGCGAAGACCCTGGACGGCCTAGCGATGGCTTCCAAGTAGCCAGAAGCTACGAGCAAGGATCAGAAGTTCAATTCGGTTGCAGTAGACCAGGATATATTCTCATTAATCCCCGACCGATTGTCTGCGTTCGAGAGCCAGAATGCAAAGTCGTGAAGCCTCTTGGTCTAGCCTCTGGACGAATCCCAGACTCAGCCATCAATGCAACCTCGGAAAGGCCTAATTACGAGGCTAAGAACGTCCGTTTGAATTCAGTGACCGGCTGGTGTGGCAAACAAGAGGCCTTCACTTACGTCAGCGTTGATTTGGGTCAGGTTTATCGAGTAAAAGCAATTTTGGTGAAAGGTGTGGTGACGAATGACATCGTTGGCAGGCCAACGGAGATTAGGTTCTTCTATAAACAGGCTGAAATTGAGAATTATGTCGTCTACTTCCCTAACTTTAATCTGACTATGAGAGATCCTGGGAATTACGGAGAATTGGCGATGATCACCTTGCCTAAATATGTCCAAGCTCGGTTTGTCATTCTTGGTATTGTTAGTTATATGGATAACGCTTGTCTGAAGTTTGAATTAATGGGTTGCGAGGAACCAGTGACAGAACCATTGTTGGGATACGACTATGGCTTCTCTCCTTGCGTGGACAATGAACCACCAGTGTTCCAGAATTGTCCTCAGCAACCGATTGTGGTACAAAAGGGAACGGATGGAGGATTATTGCCTGTGAATTTCACTGAACCCACGGCTATTGATAACAGTGGAAGCATTGCGCGATTAGAAGTAAAACCTCATAGTTTTAGGACACCACTGAGAGTGTTCCAGGATACTGTGGTGAAATATGTGGCCTTTGATTATGATGGAAATGTTGCTATTTGTGAGATCAACATCACTGTACCTGGTAAGCATATATTCTATCTTCATTTTTGTAGCCTACTTCCTGTTTTTCAACATTAGAATTGTTATTAAAATTATTCGAGAATTATTTCCTTATGGTCATACAAGATTTCTTTCTTACGTTTCTGGTACCAAATGAGAAAGGTGCAAAGCATTCAAGCTTTTATAATCAATAAATTTTAAGAGTTCCCTTATATATCATATGATGCCATTCAAAATGTGAGATTTATAGCAATCATCAGTAATTCTCTTGTTAACAAATTTGGAAATTTTTCGAGAAAATTCTATATTTTTATATAATTATTTCTCGGTTATCCACAGACGTGACACCACCAAAGCTGAGCTGTCCCCAAAGCTACGTCATAGAGTTAATAGACAAGCAAGAAAGTTACTCCGTCAATTTCAACGAAACTCGTAGAAGAATCAATGCTACAGATGTTTCCGGACCAGTGAAGATTACATTTGTCCCAGAAAGAGCAGTGATACCAATTGGAGGCTTCGAGAATGTGACTGTTTACGCGACAGACTCTAGTGGTAATAGGGCATCCTGTCACTTCCAAGTGTCTGTTCAAGCAACGCCTTGCGTCGATTGGGAATTGAAACCACCGGCTAATGGAGGACTAAAGTGTGTTCCTGGTGATAAGGGACTTCAGTGTATCGCCACTTGCAAGAATGGCTTCCGTTTCACCGATGGTGCATCTGTGAAAACGTTCACGTGCGACGTCGCTAAACACTGGTCTCCTTCTTCTGTCGTTCCTGATTGTGTCTCAGAAAGTAAGTTTCTTCGATTTTTTATCTTAATCCTGCTACATTCTTTGAATCATTTTTTACATGCATGTGTATCGTATCTCTTTTAGATACCCAACAGGCGAACTATCACGTGGTCGCAGCAGTGACTTACAGAGCCAATGGCGCTGTTTCGAGATCCTGCCTGCCGCAGTATCAGGATCTTATGTCTCAATATTATATGAATCTGAATAATATCTTGACGCAACGTTGCTCCGCTGTGAATGTCAATATGAACGTGTCATTTGTGAGATCAGTACCGTTTCTTCTTGAAGAAAATGTTTTGAAGGTGATTATTATGGAGCAAGATTCAATACATTGTTTGTGGTATAGAAGCTTTTGATAAGTTTTCAATAAAAAAAATCACTAATATGGACGTGTGTTTTAGATGGACTTCATTCTCGTCATCGTACCAGCTATACGTCAACCTCAATTGTACGATCTCTGTGGCTCCACGCTGAACTTGATCTTCGATCTATCAGTTCCTTCCACCAGTGCAGTTATAGAACCGTTATTAAACGTTTCTGCCATTGGAAATCAGTGTCCTCCTCTTAGAGCCTTAAAGTCGTCCATCACTCGTGGCTTCACGTGTAGCATTGGCGAAGTTTTGAACATGGATACCAACGATGTCCCACGGTGTCGTAAGTATATCTCGATATCAATTTCCAAACTTTTATGAGCATGCGCAGTAACGTGCTTCAGTTTTTAAAAGAACACAGATTTCTAAATTAAAACTGTACTTTATCCTCGATTTTTAAAAAGATGTTCTTGAAAACATTTACATAGAATCACTTCTCGTCCTACTACTTTGCTATTAAACTGTTATAGATTGACTAGACTTTAATACTGTTTCCTCTCCAGCCTATAAAAAACTGAAAAAAATCTAGCTTATAACTCTCTCTATTGTCACTTTCAGTGCATTGTCCAGCCGGGACATTCGCTGGAGAAAAGCAAAAGCAATGCACATCCTGCCCGAAAGGCTTCTACCAAAATAGCGACCGCCAAGGATCCTGCTTACGCTGCCCATTCGGTACATACACTCGAGAAGAGGGTTCCAAGAGCATAGACGACTGTATCCCCGTTTGTGGATACGGTACCTATTCTCCCACAGGTCTGGTACCATGTCTGGAGTGTCCCAGAAACAGCTATACAGGAGAGCCGCCAGTTGGCGGCTACAAAGACTGCCAGACTTGTCCAGCAGGAACCTTCACCTACCAGCCAGCTGCTCCAGGCCGAGATCGATGCAGAGCCAAATGTTCTCCCGGCATGTACTCTGACACAGGACTGGCTCCCTGTGCTCAGTGCCCTAAGGACTTTTATCAACCTCAACACGGAGCTACCACCTGCGTTGAATGTCCGACAAATATGTACACCGATGGTGCAGGAGCAGTTGGACGAGAGGAATGCAAGCCGGTGCAGTGCACCGACAGTGTGTGTCAACATGGAGGCTTATGCGTTCCAATGGGACACGGTATCCAATGTCTCTGTCCTGCTGGATTCTCTGGAAGGCGCTGTGAAATCGATATCGACGAGTGTGCCTCTCAGCCTTGTTATAATGGAGCTACGTGCATAGACTTGCCACAGGGTTATAGGTGTCAGTGTGCTAATGGTTACTCGGGAGTTAATTGCCAGGAAGAAAAGTCAGATTGTTCGAACGATACGTGCCCTGAGAGAGCTATGTGCAAAGACGAACCTGGATTTAATAACTACACGTGCCTTTGTCGCTCTGGGTACACTGGAGTCGATTGTGATATCACTGTGAGTATTGAACCACTTAGAGTTGGTAATTGTTGGAATAATCAAGGATATGCCAAGTTTAAGATTCTTCTCCTATTTCAGAGGTTAAAATTTCAATATCTGTTTTTTTTTCATGCTGTTCCCTTATTTATTATCGAGGGACAAATTTTCTATCGTTAACGAAAAATTTACAGTTTCTCTTGCTTCTCAAAATAGCAATTAACGAGTAATAATAATAATGTTTATTTGTAGATAAACCCATGCACAGCCAGTGGAAATCCTTGCAACAACGGCGCCACCTGCGTAGCGCTGCAACAAGGTCGATACAAATGCGACTGTCTACCAGGCTGGGAGGGTCAGAGCTGTGAAATCAACACGGACGACTGTGCTGAAAAACCATGCTTACTAGGCGCCAACTGCACAGATTTAGTAGCCGACTTCAGCTGTGACTGTCCTGCAGGATTCACCGGGAAACGGTGTCACGAGAAGATAGATTTATGCTCAGGAAATCCTTGCCTAAATGGAATATGCGTAGATAATCTATTCAGTCACGAGTGCATCTGTCATCCAGGATGGACAGGTGCAGCTTGTGAAACGAATATCAACGAATGTTCTAGCAAACCTTGCAAGAACAATGGCCAATGTATCGATCAGGTTGATGGATACACTTGCACCTGTGAACCAGGTTACACAGGCAAACAGTGTCAACACACTATCGATGACTGTGCCTCTGAACCTTGTCAAAACGGTGGAACATGCGTGGATCAGTTAGAGGGATTCGTTTGTAAATGTAGACCGGGTTTCGTTGGACTTCAGTGTGAAGCTGAATTGGATGAATGTCTCAGTGACCCATGCAGCCCCGTTGGAACAGATCGTTGCGTTGATTTGGATAATACTTTTGTTTGTCACTGTCGTGAGGGTTATACCGGATCGGCGTGTGAGATCAATATCGATGACTGTGCATCTGATCCTTGTCTAAATGGCGCCACGTGCAGAGACGAGGTCGGTGGGTTTAAATGTATGTGCCCTGAAGGTTGGACCGGAGTTCATTGCGAGGTGGACGTTGGAATGTGCCAAAATCATCCTTGTCAGAATGATGCGGCTTGCGTGGATTTGTTCGTAGATTACTTTTGTGTGTAAGTATAATGGTAGAATGGTGTGATTTCTTAGTTTATGTACTATGCAGAAGCGCAGCCATTTGTAGTATTTTCATGTTATTGTTGAGATTCGGATTGTTTGTAACGATTTAAAATATTCTGTAACAGATGCCCGTCAGGAACGGATGGAAAGCAATGTGAAACAGCACCCGAGCGTTGTATTGGCAATCCTTGCATGCACAATGGACGTTGCCAAGACTTTGGATCTGGTCTCAACTGTACTTGTCCCGATGACTACACTGGAATCGGTTGTCAATACGAATATGACGCCTGTCAGGCTGGCGCGTGTAAGAACGGAGCTACGTGTATTGACGAAGGTCCTGGATTTACTTGCATTTGTCCATCAGGCTATACAGGTATTTTATTCGATAAATTACAAGACAATAATTCAGATAGAAATTTACATACCATAGACAAAGCGTTATCGTATAAATATTATTCAGGCAAAACGTGCGAGGACGATATAATCGACTGCAAAGAGAATTCATGTCCACCATCAGCGACGTGCATCGATCTTACTGGCAAATTCTTCTGTCAATGTCCTTTCAACTTGACCGGTGACGATTGCAGAAAGTGTAAGTCAATAGATAGTATTTTTGTAATAATTAAAATATACGCGTAATAATTGGTAATATCCTTTCAGCTATCCAAGTGGATTACGATTTGTACTTCAGCGACCCAGCGCGCAGTAGCGCAGCCCAAGTGATTCCATTCTTTACTGGAGGAAGAAAGAGCCTAACAGTGGCCATGTGGGTGCAATATACTCAAAAAGATGAAGCTGGAATATTCTTCACTCTCTACTCAGTCAGGTGGACGCTCATATTGACACCTTTTTCTTAGATATCGATTTAAATTAAAGTTTCCCAATAATAATAATTTATTGTTAACGCGTTGTTATATTATTATTATTACAACAATAATCATGGTAATATATTATTTGCTTCATTTCTATTTCAGCTCTCCACACGTTCCTATGAATAGAAGACTTATGATCCAGGCACACAGCAATGGAGTCCAAGTGTCGTTATTCCACGATCTGCAAGATGTTTATCTGCCATTCAGAGAGTATGCAACGATTAACGATGGCCAGTGGCATCACGTTGCTGTAGTTTGGAACGGTGAAAACGGCGGAGAATTGATCTTAATAACAGAGGGTCTAATTGCCAGCAAGACGGAAGGTTATGGAAGTGGAAGATCTCTTCCTGCTTAGTGAGTAACACCCTAGTTATCTACAATACATACGTATATCATAGTTAGCTTGTCTCATCTAACTATGCTTCGCTTAACCACACATGAACTTATAAAAACTCCATCTTTCAGTGCTTGGGCAGTGCTAGGTAAGCCACAGAGCGAAAATACGAAAGGCTACACGGAGTCAGGCTTCCAAGGACATCTGACCAAGGTACAAATCTGGAGTCGAGCCTTACATATCACGAACGAGATCCAGAAACAAGTTCGCGACTGTCGTACCGAACCTGTTCTCTACCAAGGTTTGGTCTTAACTTGGGCAGGCTACGATGACACGGTCGGAGGAGTAGAGAGAGTCGTGCCTTCGCACTGTGGACAAAGAGTATGTCCACCTGGATACGGCGGTACCAAGTGTCAACAATTGGAGTCCGATAAAATTCCACCGAAAATGGAGTACTGTCCAGGCGACCTTTGGGTGATCGCCAAGAACGGATCAGCTATAGTTAGCTGGGATGAACCGAAATTCGTCGATAACGTTGGTATAGTGAGGATCCAGGAGAAGAACGGACATAGGTCAGGACAAACATTGATGTGGGGAACGTACGATATTAGTTACGTGGCTTATGACCAGGCTGGAAACTCTGCCAGCTGCAATTTCAAGGTCTATGTACTATGTAGGTGAACTCTATGTACAATTCGAATTGCGTTTTCCAGTATTACGCGACCTTTATGAAACAGAGACATTTCAGGGATAATTTGTTTCATCTTTCAGCCGACTTCTGTCCAGAATTACCAGATCCAATTGGAGGCACGCAACAATGCAAAGACTGGGGCTCTGGTGGCCAGTTCAAGGTCTGCGAGATATTCTGCAACCCTGGATTGAGGTTCTCTCAAGAGGTACCGAAATTCTACACCTGCGGAGCTGAAGGATTCTGGAGACCAACCAACGATCCGTCCCTTCCTCTCATCTATCCAGCTTGTACAAGTAAGTTTAACGTTAAATTGCTTCTCCTATTATTCTTTTTCATTTGTTGTTCTAATTATGTATCATACTGTCATATCTGTTGGTCAGGTGCCACACCAGCGCAGCGTGTATTCAGAATCAAGATGAACTTCCCGACATCGGTGCTATGTAACGAAGCTGGTCAAGGAGTGCTCAAGAAGAAGGTTCGAGATGCTGTGAATTCTTTGAATAGAGATTGGAATTTCTGTTCATATTCGTACGAAGGTGAGCAATATTTTGTATAACGTACGAATTATTTGTGGAACTATTTTTCATTCGACATGAAAGAAAATTTATGGTTCTCGTTGTAAGTTCCGAAGAAAGCTTAAAATAGCAATCGATCCAGCTCTTAGATGGTTTGATTCGCAACCTCGTTATATCATACTTTGTACTGTATTAAAAAATTCTTAACGAATGTATTTTGTCTTTCATAGGAACTCGCGAATGCAAAGATTTGCACATCGATGTTCAATGCGACCATCGCATACGCACCACCAGAGAAACGAACGAAGAGGATGGCGGAACTTACATAATCTCAGCAGTAGTACCAGCTGAACCGTAAGTATTTTATCCTATCAACCAACAGTGTCTCCGCGTCAAACGTCTCCGCGCTGTTCAAACAAATAGAATGAAAAATTATAGAATAGAAAGAAATAGAACTGAAATTTCTATTTGAAACGGATATCACGTTCGCTTTAGTTATAGCAATGAAATTTATAATCTACTAAACATCGCGATACAGCTTCGAAAAATCATGGAAAAATAACATCAGATAGGATGTGCGAGAATGATTGGTACTTAGCATTTGTTACTTGTGTTGCATCGTAGAACGAGACAAGCTCGGCAAGGAAGCGATACCTACGAGGTGGAGATCTCGTTCCCGGCGATAAAGTAAGGACACAGCAACTCGATTTAAGCCACGTGCGAAACGTATCATTGTACATGTGTTCTCGTCATTCGGGTCTCGGTATTATCCGACATTCATCTCACCATTTTTAAATATATTAAGATCCACGTTACATGAAGCATTTTATCATTCCCAGCGAAATCACGGATGCATGAATCGTACATGGAGAAACAATAATCGTAATCTATATCATAATGTTACTAAACTCGAACTAATTAGACTAATTAAATAATAGGTCGGCTCTTCTAACGTGACGAGGAACCGTTCTTGTCAAATGTGTATTTATAAGAGGAGAATCGAGCGACGGTCGATTTTAATAAGTTGTCGTTTTAATGTCGTTTATATTATTTTCATTTGTTTCTGTCGACGATGTGATTATTCATTTATGGAATAGTTATGGTTACGAACGAGATTCTGACAACTGTTAAGTCGACTCTAACCGACAATTACGAAGTAAACGCTGGTATGCACGTTGTTACTAACTGTTCACACACGACGGACTAGTTGAATGGGACACTTTACCAGAAACCAACGAGTTTACGATAGTAGAATAACAATGTAACTCGAGCCGCGTAACACTGGACTTTTGAAACCAAGCTGTTAGATTAAACAATGAATAGTTTTAACGGACTATATTTTATTTCTCATCGTTCGGAAACCATACAAGCCATATTTTTCAATCCGGTAAACTTCTTAACGAAATTTTCTCAAATATTTTTGTGAAAATTATTTTACACGATCGGATGATTTTAATTTTTCAATTTTTACGTATAAACGTTGTTTGGAATTTAGCGAAGAATTTTGTTTAGAATTTATAAATCCGTAGAAATCGGATATGTAATATGTTAAAAACTATTGATTGTTTTATATACCAAACAGCTTCGGTTCGCGATATTAACAGAAGATTAAACCTCCCAACGACATTCTGCCTCAGGCATGTAATACATTAGAATTCCAGGATGTGTTGGACATTAAACATTACGTAGGTATATAAATTAATTGGTGTCGATAATAGGTGACACTACTGGCCAGGAACCAATGGAAAGGCTGCCTGATTACCTCCGCCTTCAGATAACGGCTGTACATACTTGCGCATACTCTCCTTTTGCCTGCCGCTAAAATAGACCGCCCATCGATTTCCAATTTATCAATTGAATTTCATATTTTATAGCGACCCGATTTTGAACGCAAACTCGAACGAGAGAGCGACTGTTCAAACTCTATTGGAGAGATTGATCCTGGAGGAAGATCAGTTCGACGTTCACGATATTTTGCCCAATACCGTGCCAGATCCAGCTTCTTTGATGTTGGAGTCTGATTATGATTGTCCTGTTGGACAAGTCGTTATGGCACCCGATTGTGGTAAGTATGTTTAATTACTTGCAGTTAAAAGGATTAGACTAAGCCTTGAAAAATAAAATGGGTGGATACTGTACACGTTTACACATTCCTCTTTCCTAATCAGAATATCTTCCCACTCGCCTCATTTGAATCGTTGTATTCTCGACTAGAATATCTAAATACTCGCGTAAACGCCTACTTTTCTAATTAGAATATTCAAATATCCATTTAAACGCATTCCGCATAACCTACTTCTACTCGAATTAGATTAACTGTAATTTCCTATGTCATCGGCTAGAACACGTACGTATTTAGATATGTTCCAAACGTGCCCATAACCAATTAGAATATTCAAACACCCGCTTAAATCCCCCCAAAAGTTCTGAGCTTCAAACCCAACTTCACGTTCACGTGAATTATGTAATTTTAAACGTTCTGTAATTCTCGTCTATTCATTCCCACGCAGAATATTCAAACAGCCATCTAAATTCCCCTCAAATATCCCGAATTCCACGTATATCTCACTTTCATCAAGTTCCTATGTCCTCGGACGTCTTCCTCGATTGTCCAAACCTCGTATTTAACCCCATATTCATCCTAATTACAGTGCCGTGCGCCGTGGGAACGTATTACGACGAAGAAACGAAACAGTGTCTGTCCTGTCCAGTGGGAAGCTACCAGAGCGAATCAGGTCAACTGAAATGCAGTTCCTGTCCGGTGATAGCAGGACGTCCTAGCGTAACGGTGGGGCCAGGTGCTCGAAGCGCGGCCGATTGCAAGGAACAATGTCCCGCGGGAAAATACTACGACGACCTGGCTGGTCTCTGTCGAAGTTGTGGCCATGGTTTCTATCAACCTAACGAGGGTAGTTTCTCGTGTTTGTTGTGCGGCCTGGGAAAAACTACTAGAACAGCGGAAGCTGTGTCTCGAGAAGAATGCAGGGACGAGTGTGGCTCTGGACAGCAATTGGCCGTCGAAGGAAAATGCGAACCCTGCCCAAGAGGAAGTTACAGAACTCAGGGAGTTCAAGCTGCCTGTCAAGCGTGTCCTGTTGGCAGGACGACACCGAATATGGGTTCTGCGGCGATAGAAGAATGTTCTCTGCCTGTATGCGAACCTGGAACTTATTTGAACGGAACGCTGAACGAATGTATGGAATGCAAGAAGGGAACGTACCAGTCGGAGCCGCAGCAAACCTTCTGCATACCTTGTCCTCCTAATACCAGCACCAAAGGAACAGCTGCGGTAAGTTTCGTTTTCTGTGTAACTGTAACTTTGAACATTTACGGTAGAACTCGGTTCGTTTAAACTTTTCTTAGCACCGTAAATTCTAATGTAATTTTTATTCTTTAAGAATTACAACATTTTTTTAGAAACTCGAGTTTCTGAGAATTTCAGAATCGTTAACTTGTCGATTTTTAAGGACTTGAGAGTCTCAATTTTAAATTTTCGAAGAATGTTCAACCCTTAAGTTTCTAAGCGTTTCAGAATTTTTAATAAGTAGAGTACAGACTGAAATACGATTGATAGAAATACCATGCCCCGATAACCGATCGACAGAGTCAATTTAGTATTTTTAATTAAAATGTGTTGCTTCTTTTTTTTTCTTTAACTTAGACCAGCAAAGCTGATTGCACTAACCCATGCGAGACAAGCGACGCGGAAATGCACTGCGACGCGAACGCGTATTGCTTGCTGATACCGGAAACGAGCGACTTCAAATGCGAGTGCAAGCCAGGATATAACGGAACCGGAACCGAGTGCACCGATGTCTGTATGGGCTACTGCGATAACGAAGGAGTGTGTCTTAAAGATTCGCGAGGTCAACCATCCTGCAGATGCAGCGGAAGTTTCACCGGAAAACGGTGTACTGAAAAGTCTGAGTTCTTCTACATCACAGGTGGCATTGCTGGTGGAGTGATCTTAATCATCTTCGTCGTTCTTCTTGTATGGATGATCTGTGTCAGGTTAGTGGGCCACAAAATTATCAACTCTTTCCTTAGATCGAACTATATCGAGAGATCTATGAATTTTTCTACATAATCATTTTTGATAATACGAAATCGATTACTAAATTTAAAGATCGTAGAATGTACGTGAATTAGCGATTTGGAAATCTGCTGTTGGATATTTGTGTAGAAAAAAAAAAGAAGAGATATGAATCTAATTATAATAACATAACGATAAAAAGAATATAAATTGCCTTTCGTAAAAATAATCTGAACCGTAATATTTGCATACTAATACACGATGTACGACTATATCGTAGTAATCTGTATAATAACAATATATAATAATAATATAAATCATCGCTGTATAAGAATGGTACATACTGTATAATAATACCATAAATTGGTGAATGGAACGGGGAATTTTCTGTGGTACCAGAACAATCTTCTAGAAATATCGAGTGAAAAATAAAATAAATTCTTTCTACAGAGCTTCGAGAAAGAAGGAACCTAAAAAGATGCTAACACCAGCGACAGACCAAAATGGTTCGCAAGTGAACTTCTATTACGGCGCGCCCACGCCGTACGCGGAGTCCATCGCGCCGTCCCATCATAGTACCTACGCTCACTACTACGACGACGAGGAGGACGGCTGGGAAATGCCTAACTTTTACAACGAGACCTACATGAAAGGTGAGAATAAAAAACGGGATACTGCGAGAAGTACACATTAAGTTTCACAACTTTCACGGCTTCTCTCTGCGTCTTCTTTCCAGAGAGTCTGCACAATGGCAAAATGAACAGTCTTGCACGCTCCAACGCCAGTATTTACGGCACGAAAGACGACCTTTACGATAGACTGAAACGTCATGCGTATCCTGGCAAGAAAGGTTGGCATACCATTTCCAAATAAGCCTTCGGCGTCTCCTTCTTTCCTTTTCGATAATAAAAGAGTTTGTAAAAATACTCGTGAAGCATGTGACCGGACTGTGGATATTTATGCGTTTATTTCGTGTGTAAATACGCACCAAAATAACCAAGAATAAGTACAAACGTAAAGATATACGTGTAAAATATCAAAGATAAAATACGTGTTAGAAGATTAATTTAAGAGCGTCGCTTCCTTATCAGTGTCTATAAAAATATCAGTTTGCATAGATAACTTCGCAGTCTGGTTATCGCATTAAGGGTAACTATAATTTGTTAGATTGTAGTACCTATAAGTATCAAGATAACCCGAAGGTTATCGTTTTAAGTGACTTTTTAACGGCAGCTACGAAATACGCTGCTCAAAATGATTGTAGATTCGCTATTACGAATGGTTTTACCGAATCGATCGAGCGAGCACAAATATAAAAGACGCTTAATATAAATTTCAATTTTTGTTCGTACGATGCCGGAATAAAAATTGACTTTAAGACAATCGTTAAAAGAAATAAAAATAAGTAAGTGATTATAATAAAAATCAATCCTCTAACTTTTATGAGGAGCATACATGTATACTTTCTTACGAAAAAAAGGTAACTACTAGCGTCCTTACAAAGAATTCGACAAATATTCCTCCCATAGGATATTCTTCCATTGAAAGCATCTAAATACCGTGCTATAAACGTTTCTCGTATCATTAGAAGCAACGGAGGTATGAAAGTAGCCAGTTTCAGCTGGAACACCCTGTATTTATACTTATGTATATAATTGTGCAGATAATGCGGTGGTACCTACGACCGTAACTTTTCTATATCTAAAGGTCAAATTGCAATAGGTCGTTGGGTTCGCCTTCGCGTCATCCGCCGTACTGTATTAAAATAGAAATGACGCTGCAGAAAAACATTCCGCGCATCTTCCGCCATTTTCATTCGTTCTGCCAATCCATCAGGATTCTCAATCTGTGGATCATGATCCCACGAGAGTGGCAGGATGTTTTCCGAATGGCCGCCGCAGTTATTCTTACAATTAGTTGTAATTATTTTTATAGAATACCCTATATAGAATATTAAACGTTAAGTTACTTGAATATTAGTCTAGAATATTACATATAAAAAATCTATTTTCTGTGCGTTTTCTTTTTCCTCTTAAAAATTCCTTCTTATACAAATGTTAAAGAGAAAGGTTGCAGATCATTTTTTTTTTTTTTTTTTTTAATTACGAAAGAATATCACGACACGAAGATATTTAGGAAATAATTTGCTCCAAGATAATAAAAAAAGCGAAACAAAGTCGGGCAATATGGCCCGCTCAATTCTTATCCGTTCTATTCTTCCTCAGAGCCAAAACTTTGAAATTTTCAAGAAACTAATAAGAAAAAATAGTTCTAACGAGGTGCGCAAATATTTTTCCAGACAAAAGCGACAGCGATAGCGAGGGCCAGTGACCACGACGAGTGACCCGCGTTCTACCATCGTAGAATACAAAGAAGAAAGAAAAGTACATCCTAGTTACGCAGATTTTATAAAGGATGTCCCATCGTCGAGACCAATTTATTTATTATTCCCAAACGAGGATCGTACCGGGGTGGCGCGTTCGAGGAGATTCGTGGTTTCCGGCGTGGAAAAAGAGGTCGATATCGAACCCGCGTGAACCTCTCGAACGCGTGTATTCGCGTCGGACGTGTACAATGATACAAAGTGACGTTGCGTTGATCGATTTATCCAGAGACGAGATCGAGTCCTGGAACGACGATCCGTCGTCTTTTTTTTTTCTTTTTTAAAGTAGGATCGTTGTTTCGGCACCCGTTAACACATCGATCAACGAAATCGAGAGAACGAAACGTTCGCAACGAAAAAGAAAAGACTATTAAGCGTGAGGTTGTAATTTTATGTAATTTATAATACCACCTAGCCTAGTTAAGGACTATTCTCTTTTTTATTTTCTATCGATTAACTTCCACGTCTTTCTCTCTCTGTCTGTCTTCTACGATTTATAACGAGATGCGAACGAGAGGAGCAAGTGTGTGCATGTATGTTAATACAACTCCCCCCGACCCCTCTTTCTCTCCCCTTTCAAGTTCACTGTCCCCCTTATACATTAAGCGAATTTATATTTTGTTACTATAGATAATATGTGTATCGCTCTCGCTGTAATATAAAAACGTTGCATGTAGGCGACTCGTGCAGATTAACCGGGGAAAGAAAACAATCAAAAAAAAAAAAAAAAAAAAAAAAGAAAAAATGGAAAAGATGGAACGAACGATCCCAAGAACTGATCGCGAATGTACATTGAACCATGCCTACCAACCTGTTTTTCACTTGTATTGTAAAAACTTTAACAAACGGTTGTTTTTTTTATTAATAAAATATATTACAAGATACTGTAGTTTTATTATATTTATTCTTTCGTTTGAAGATCGATTTTCGTCGATCGAAGATGGCTCTTTAGATTTGAAGATTTTAATAAAATATGGTACGAAGAAATACTGTTTCCTTTTTACTACTTATCCTTTCGTTTGGATTAATTTTTATGAATCGAAACTGGATTTTGTAGTTTAAATATATATTCTGCTAGAATACCGTTTTCTCTTCTGTATTATTTATCCTGCCATTTAGGTGGATTTATATCTATCAAAGTCGGATTTCAATTAATCCGAGCTATCGTTCGCTTTTATCATAAAAACCTCGACAAACGATTGTTTCTTTATTAATAGACCGCGAATCTTTATGTAATTTCTTTATGTAATTTTTATGAACATAATTGGAACGACGAGGTCTAAATAAAATAAAAAAGAAACTAAAAAAAAAACTTATTTCGCTCATCAAATGTTACAATGAATATCTTAATTTGAATATTACGTTACTGCATACCGTAAATTTTTCCATTTTTAAATGTGCTATAATTACACGAATATCTACAGTCTGTAGATTAATAAAATTTACCATATAAATAAATATTACGATAAGATATTTCTTTTTCTGTTTTTTTCTTATTTTTTATTATTTATCATTTTGTTTGAATCGACTCTTATTAGTAGACGTTGTGTATTTCGATTTGAATATTTTTTCGTCCAATCTTAAAGGGATTACTCTGTACATTTTGTCCTCGAACACAAAATCGTTCCAGGCATCTTTACGCGTGTTCGGCTTTAAGTGTTTTCGCGTGTTCCTCGCGTGATCTTCATAGGATTTGCTTAAGCGAAAAATCGTGTCGTAATCACGTCCATTTCCAAAATTCTGTTCGTTTTCATTTGTCTTGTCGTTATCTTCGTTCTCGATATCTGATTCACCGGAGCTGATAATATAGTCCTTGTTTTCGTGGTTTACCGATTCTATCGACGGACAAAACGTAGCAAAATATGATTGGCAAAAATTATAGGAAGATTATAATACGTGTATACGACTTAAACAGGTTCGTGATTCATGTACCTTGCTTAGAATTGCCTGTCATCAGTTCCAATAGCAACTGAAAGTATTTTAAGCCACTTATTGTTGTTTCGTAATTACGACAATTATCGTGTTACCTTTACGTGGTCTGCAAAATCCGTGGAATCTAATTTATGCATCATGAGTTACGTTTGCTTTGTTCCGGTTGTACGATCGCCGAGTTAATAGATTAATTACGATGTCTTGTATTCAACTGCATTTTTCTCTATTTTTTTTTTTTTTTTTTTTTTTTTTTTTTTTTTTTTTTTTTTTTTTTTTTTTTTTTTTTTTTTTTTTTTTTTTTTTTTTTTTTTTTTTTTTTTTTTTTTTTTTTTTTTTTTTTTTTGAGAATATTATTTTTCTTCTTTGTCCATTGTAGTTTTGGTTAGTACGTTGAATGGAGGAGCAACGATGAATTGACTGTTTGATCGATGAAATGGTTGTTCGTTGTTTCGATTCCGATCGTTTCGATATAAGTTTAACGCAGGCGTTCCAAAGTGCAAAATTTTCGGCATAAATCTTTGTTACGGATATTTCGTTATAGCGACAGTTCGTAGGAGGTTGCATCATAATTGTGCTAACATTGCGAGTAATCATTACGTAACTCCTAATGTATTTAAAATGTCCAGAATATTGTGTAGATTTAGTTTTGAAATAGTTGATTCGTTAATTAAACGTGACTAATTATACGTAAATAATATTATTATATCGCATCGTTTATCTTATATTAATTATACCATCTACGATACGATGTTAAATACATTTTTAATGTATTTATTTTTAAATTAACGTAACATAAAAAAATAAATTATTAATAAACAAAGGGATCATGTTCGCAATTGAAAATGTTGCGTAGTTCCAAATATTATCCATTTTCGTAATCGTATCACGTGGATACGTAACACGTACCATCAACTCCATCTAGTAACACGTTACGTTCTTCGCGAAACTGATTCACTCCAACGATAAAGTTGCTGAATTATTAATGCGGCGTATTCCAAAATAGATTAGTCGCATACCGCAAAAAAAGAAAAAAAAACAAATACGTCACATTTTTATGTAACTGACCTAGTACGTTGTCACGTAACGTACCATTGTTTCAATGTGCTCGAACGAACCTATATTTTTATATCATGCAACAGACCTCACGCTATATGTCACCAGAAGAGCGACACAAATATTTACATAAGCGGTAACTTTCTGCTCGTCTTTATACGCAGTAACGTTACTTTCCACTTCAAACAAACTTCTCGTTCAAAAATAAATCTCAAATCTCCCTAACATGACTATAGAATATGGGAGAATTTTAGTCGTAGGGCGACTTAAGTTACGAGTGTCGAAAAGTGGAAAAATACGATTATCGACTGGAACTTCCCTGGTCCCATATCGAATCTACGTGTCAGCCTTCTTCCCACTGCAGCGTTTCTTTGCAACGATTGGTCGCTAGTGTGCTCATCTACGCTCAGATTGGTCGAAAGTGACGTGCTCTAGCATCTAACGTTCAACCAGACACCGGATCCGAGGCGCGTTGGTACCGTGACGTGTTTAATCCCGCACTACCGACGTTCCAGCTCGCATTCCGCGAAGAAGATTCGGAGAGGTGTGCCAGTGCGAAGGATTAGTGCTCGAGTTGCGTACGAAATCGTTTGAATTCTCGAATTAACACGTATTCCGCAAAGAAATTAGAATTGTCGGTACATAAAATAGTTCTCGCGTTCCAAGTGGAAGGTACAACACCTATTGTTTCAAGGAGGGTGAGTGATATATTTCGATTTATCGTGTTCTGCCTATACGTTAGATCTGGCCGCCGTGTCTATCCGCATTATATAACCATAGATCGAGCTAATTTTGTCATTTATTGAACTGGCAGTACACGAAAATTACGCCGCAACTATGTAGCAAACAGTGCGAATCGATCGGACGACGTAGCGCTCGCCTATATACGTCCTAGCTGTTGTGCAAAATATAGTATTCCAGAAAGGTCCCGAATCATTGTATATCTCGTGTGTATCACGCGACTGATTTCGATCATTTTCTGCGCAAATTCGCGTTTCGCACCGCAACGTAGTACAAACGAATAATGCCGTAACGTGAGCCGGTTTGCGAAAATTTAGTCACATGCGTCGAGACTGCCTGTTACGTAACGAGATTAGTATTAGCAACGTAGAATGGAAGTTTCCTTTCCCTGCGTGTCCTAGAGGTAGAAAAACAACGATGGCATATCGATTCTTATCGACGGCTTTTTTATGGCAATCGATAATCTTGGTATTTTTATTTTCTATATATATGTATCTTGATACACAGTTCAAGTATTGAAAATCTATAGTAATGATACAGTTCATATCAAAACTAACAAATGTTATTTAGTATTCCTTGTAAGGATTGGAAAATTTCGGCTTCTCTTAGATACGATATTGTATATTTTATCTGTTGTTATGTTAGTTACTTCATCATTTTTAATTCAGCATATTTTTTCAATATTGAAATGCTTGGTCAATAGTAAAGATTTATTCAAAGTTTAAGGCTATGTTATAACATTGTATATATATATATATATATTATACACTGTATTACAAATTATCGATTATAGTTATTGTAGTTTCATAGAATTATATAAAATAATCGATAATTATCAATGTTCATGCCTATCAATATTTTTCCACCTCTTTTCTATTCGATAAGCAACGTATCAAGTATCAAAGAATATAGCGACTCGACGATAAAAATTGGCTGTTGCCTACAAATGATGTTAGAACGCGTTTGAAAACGTACGGTTATCGAATCGCACTTTTTGCGCCGATATTCCGCGAATAACAGTACACTAAACGTTTACTCCGTGGTTTGATAAGTATGTAATCATCGAAAAATCAAAAATCAGATCGTACATGCATGTTTTACATGTACATAAACGTTTGTGTGCGTGTGGCATGTAAACAATGATAGCAAGAGTATTCTCTATGTCTCCATTGACTTTAGAAATATGTATACTTTTAATATTCTTAGTCATCCCACAATTATATTGCACAAGGAAAGAAACGTTTAGTTGTAGTTATATATGTATGTATAGTGTGTATTTTATATTTTCGTATGTTTTGTTTTTGTACATTATATTAAACTACTAAACTTCTTTGATTTTTTTTGCCAACAGACCTGCCCGAATATGGTATACCTGGTTTAAGATCTTGGTTTAAGTGTCTAACTGTGTTTTCAATAAATTCTGTCTGCTGATTGCACAGTGAATTAAGATCCAATGTTGTGTTTAATACGTTTCGTACGATCCCCTTAACACATAGGAAATATTATCTTTTCAGCAAAATATTAACTCTGTTATCTTGATAAATTAAATCCTTGTTGGTTTGTAATCACGTTTTATAGATGGAATTGTCGATATTTTTTTATCTACGTATTCATAAATTTATTATCAGAATGTACTGCCTGTTTTATATGATTTACATGACGTATATTTTGTAGCGTAAAAAGCAAAATCATTTGGAAATTGTTTTAATATTAGAAAGGTATTCAAAGTATCGTTTTTCTATCTGATAGAGTCATAATCCCATTGTACGGGAAGTCCTAATGTATCGTAAATGTGGAAATATTGATCTTTTTCATAGGTATCCAAAATCCCTCCTGTTTACGAACACCCAACAGCCAGCAACATTTCATTTGAGAAAGGAGGCGTGTTTAACGTATGTGTCCTCTTAGGTGTTAACAAGATCCCATTGAAGAACCAAGTGGTGGTAATAAAATTTTAAAGAAATTATATTCTAGGTAACAAAGCCATGCAATCGTCAGCCGTGCCTGTCATTTGCTTCTCGTGGCGTGAGATCGTGGCCACCAGAGGAAGAGCCTTCACAAATGGATACAGTTCCTTTGCTGACACCGACCATGGAGACAGAATTGTTGAACGAGCCATGGGTGTTCCCACAGCCAAAAACGAATGCAACAAAAGAAACAGAGAAAGAAGCATCCTCCGTATGGGAGGAGAACTTTCAGGATTTAAGCGGTTACATGGATCCATTCCAGGGTCAATGCGATTTTCATGCAGGTGAATCACCTACTTTTAAACTATCAGGTTAGTATCTATCTATTACATGAATATCTGCGTTAAGATAGAAATATATGTTATCTTTCATTCTGACATTGCAATTTATAGGTACGAAATACGAGGGTAACAGTGTATTGTCTTCGGAAGAGGGGGTATTGAAAGATTTGATGAGTGTAACAGATGAAGAAAAGTGGAGCGTGAAAATGAGTACCGCGGAGACGACCGAACATTTGAACGACAGTTGTCACAGCCTGCAATCTACATCAAATGTAACTAGCAAATACGAGAGGAAAAATAGTCCAACAGAATCAAACACATCCAACTTGTGGTTAAAAATATCAAAAGGATCAACTAATGTAAATACAAGCAAACAGAATAATACAGATGTTAGTGCACCATTCCAATCCAGATATCATATAGAGGAAATTGATTTGAATGATGCTTGCCCGACTTCGTTCGATTCCACCGAGAATCAACGTGAAACATGGGATGTATTACGAACAGTGGAAACCACTGGATCGGATACGTTCGATTTATTGTCGTACCTTTGCGATGTAAGTTGATACGTGTAATTCAAATCCAAAAAAAGTTAATATCATATAAGTAAAACAGTAACACCGACTAAGTAAAACAATGTTCAATAAAATATCGTATACGGCTTTGTAGGATGAAATGCATTCTCCGGAAGGTAGCGTTTCAACAGATTCTTCAGTAGCGTCGAAATCATGGTCACCCTCTAAGTTATCCACAACGATTCCACAAACTAGCGTGAAAGTGAAAACGGAGAAGAACGAGACTGTCGTCCCAGAGTGCACAAGAAATCGAACACCATCGTCGACGATAACTTCGTCTTCTTCGGACGCACCTGTAGTATCAACGAGGAGAGCGGAACGTACAAGGATATCAGTTAGCAACAAAATAGAGAAACCTTATAGTCGAGCGCGACGGGAGAGAATAGAGCGAAAACGTTACATAGAGTCAGACTCGGACGATCGAACGTCTGTTTTGCATTATCGAGAGTCCAGGGAGAAGAACAACGAAGCTTCGCGAAAGTCACGTATGAATAAAAAAGCGAAAGAAACTGAGATGGCGAAGAAAGCGGTCGAATTGGAACGGGACAATAGGATATTGAAGATGAAGGTTGAGGAACTTGAAAAACTCGTAACATCGATGCGCAGTGCGTTATTGAGATCCGCTTTGAAAAAAGAATTCTAAACAGCGTTTCTTCTACTTGTTTCGAATGATTGTTATGCGGCGGGTATCGCATAAGATTTCTCATTTCTATCATCATTTTTGCCTTATACATATATATATATACATATATTTTGTCATATAAGAGAAGAAAGCGATGCATCATTTTTATTTATATATAAATCTATATCACTACGACTATTAAGGCGATGAATGATTTCAAATTGTATTGTTATATTTGATTCGTCTCTTATTTGTTTCTTATCGATCGTTTGAAGCAGATTGTTGTTGAATTCTATGTATATATACATATATAACGTTACTCGAAGGAAAGATGTATATATTAACATCTTACGTAAATGTTTGTTGCACAATATGTTTGTGTTTGTTCTGTTTTTGTTCAAAGACATCCTATTTACAATGTTTTATAATGCTTATAACGAAATCTACGTTCANAAAGAAAAAAGATTACATAATCATATTTTGTTCAGCCTTGTATTGTACCTGATAAAAAGTATAAATATGGAGGTTAGAACAAGATAAATTATGATCGGTAAGAATATAATTTTTTTACTGGCGTGGGCACAATAGTAGCATGATGTACAATTAATATTCGAATAAAGAACATGCTTGTCAGAATCTACCTCGTAGCGAAGAGAATTATTTTTGTAGACACTCTAATAACTTAACATGTCGGATAACAAAGGCATTTATCTAAATTCAATAATTCCTGTAAGTTCTGTTTATAAAGAAATTTTAATATCCATAGTGATATCATTGCATACACTTATCACAATATTACGAAGATGTTATTCTATTATTAAGCAACGTAATACAAATCAATCACTCAGAATTGTTTTTTCGTTTCTTCAGACTATGCTGTAGTGAATATTGAAAATTCTTACACGTGTATGGAAATAAAAAAAGAATCGCACGGGTAATAATTTTTGCATCTAGATTACTATCTAAGCTATATTAATATAGAAGATCTTATTTCAAAATAATTGAGAACGTTATCGGAACTTTCCTAACCAGTGAAATGTAATTGTCGATATCTTATTTTTATTAAACTTATGTTTTATCTTTACACAGAATATTATAAATCTAATAAAATGTATATTTTTATATCTTATTTTGTTTTATGTTTGCATGTTACATATTAAATATTAAGCTGTGAAAAACATGTATATTATTGTTTATATTATGAAATATGTATACAACTCGAATTCTACATCCTAAATGTGTAAAGAATTTGTTAATAAATGTAAGTATATCCTCCGAAAAATAATACTATTTTCATTAACCTAAATTAAATACACATGAATTTATTATTATATATATATATATATAAATTCAGTTTGTTTTTATAAAAATATTTTTTTAAATTTATAGTTACAATTTGAGTATTTAGACATTGAACGGAAACTTAAAGTTTGTTTGTTGCACTTGGCAAATTTTGGTGTACTGCAACTTTTGAATTTTTAAATGTTCCCGCCATGTGCGTGAATATCACATTGGGAACCATGTTGAAGTCGATACCAGCGTGGATACGAGTATTTTTACAGCATGAATTGCAATCACTAACTACATTTTAAATAGAATTTTAATAATACACCGCTAAACAGGTTCCCGATAATAAACACTAATCGGAAAATTAAGCATTGTTTATTAGGTTAACACGATCAGATACTTCATTATACGTGTCTCAACTTTTGGCAATGTTACATTACATATCACAATACTCGAGCCTCGTTAATCTTAAAGATATAACGATATACTTACAGTTACTGGAATAAACTCGAACTATCCCTGTTCTGTCGTAATTCTATGAAAATATGATTCAGTATTGGTCCAAGGAGATCTTATCCGCCATTCCATCAATTCACCCCTTTCCAAAAATTTTCGTCCATTAGTCACTTCCCGAACACTCAACATTCCACACAATTTTCCACTGCAGAATGAATCATTTTGAGCCTAATTCAAACCACACTGCACACGCAAAACGCAATTATCGAACATTATCGCGACGCACGTAAGCCGGTGGAACTCGATTTCAAACTACTGGCCGCCATGACGGAGCGGGAAAAGGAACGGTTGCGCGCGCATCGTTCTCTACGCGGCGTGCTACGAGAGTTCAGTACGCTGCTAACAGGTGGTCCGCGTTGATTGGTTAACCAACGGAACCAGCGAAGGTTCGGCCGGGCAGCACGTGCGACCGATCGCGCATTTACGCGAAGAACGCGAACGCGCGTGTATCGTTCCGTCTTTGGTTTATACGGAAGTCGACTTTACCGATCGAAGGTCAGGTCATCCGTGTTTGGCGGCGAGCTTACGGCGAAGAGCTTGCTTTCGTGTAACCTATTGGTGGCCCGATACGTTCATAGGTGTACGGGTGTTGGCTATCGATCCCGCTGTCCCGATTTCCTGCATGTTCATTGGCGCCTTGGTTGCGAACAGTGCATCGTATGGTACAGTGCGGGTTCCATTCGATCAGTGCTGTGGCCTTTCTGTTACGCTCAAGATATTTGTGTAATTTTACTCTTTCCATCGGGGTGATTTTTCCTTGTACCAACGGGAATTCGCGGTTCTCCAGCTTTTCTTCGGTAAGTATTGGCTCGTATGTTATATATCTTCTGCAAATGGATTGTTTATCGAGATACAAATATACTTGTAATCGAGTGCACGTGTACGCGCGTGCAAGTCGGTCACATTGAGCCGGTACTTCGTTCCATCTGGTGCATTTCGATTGCATCGAGTGGGTGTATTAGTAGGCGAAGGGGTAATCCTCTTGACGATTTGTGTAGAAATTACTCACAACTAGGGACGATTGTACTATTTTCGTCGAATTTGTTTGTGTATCACTCTGAACAACCACTTGTCGCGCCAATCCAGCTGTAACTCTATCTTCATTTAGTACTTTCGTATTTATTTTTCCAATTGCGTTCTATCTATGACACTACCTGAACAGAGTTTATGTATGTTAACATATAGACAATTTATCGATTTTAGAATATATCGTTATAAGACCAATTGGAGAGATTTGTTCATTTTACTTAGTGATACATACATCGCGTTCGTTTTGTGCCCATATAATATACGTTTAGATACATTTTTAACATTTGTAACAATATAGTTGAGAATAAAATATGACGCTGATAGTCATTTTTCATTGAAATTACGGAAGAAACGTACGTATGTCTTGTTCAATTTAACTTTTGTTAGTTAATTATTTTTAAAAACAAACATAACCTTATTTGAATCTCTTCAGTGATAAAAAAAAAAAAAAAAAAAAAAGGAAAAATTTCGCGTTGTCAAATTATAAAATTTCTGTTTTAAACGTCACAATACTTCAATTGAATATTAAATTTTAAAACATTTTTATTTTCATGCATTTTGTGAAAGTTATACGAGTTGTAAAACGATCGTTATTTTATTGTTCCGGCGTTGTGTGTTTTATGCGTGCTTGAGTTTAAAAGTGTTATTGCCAATTCGCACGGTCGGCAATGTGTTAATGTCTTTGAAATATTTTCTCATGTTAAGGACGGCTATAATGGAAATAGAGTTCACGAGAGGATAGAGAGTGCGACATGGTGGTGTTTAATGGGAATGTGAAACTAAACGATAATACCGGGTGCGTTATGTGGAAGCTGAATGCGGGTAGGGGGGCGCGTTTGATTCGGTTTAAAAGCATTGTATCGCGCTGAAGGGCGGTTCACACAACCGGCATTGCGTTAACGTTGATAAAACAGTTGCCGATGCTTTTTTCAAAACGTTATCTCGTATGTTGCTCAAATATTTGTATACAAAGAGGCAGTCGAATCTCTCACGTACATGCCAATCTGTTTTGCAATATCGTAAAACGAAACGTGACAATTTCATCATGATACATATTCTACTTCGAGCATGACCTTTCCATCAGACGAGAGTAGCAGACGGATAGCTATTAAACGTTAATAAACCTCCTATAACATCGTATGACTTGACAGTTACGTATGTATTATATACATATGCTTTTTAACCCTCTAGATACATATATATTTTCATTTGTCAATTTTCTGCATATGTATACATACTATGTAATTTTTTAATCGTCTATTTACGTACACTAACGTATCAATAGTATTGGAACACCTGTTGATATGATATTACAAATTGAATACTATTTATTGCTTTCGTTTTTCAGTTATTTGTAAAAGAATGAAATAAAATCAAGTTTCTAAGAGTTTTTCAATAAGAACGGTAATGGGTAGTGTTCTGAACGTTCGTAGAATTATCAGCTTTTGACAGAAAAAATTACTAGTTATTAATGAACATAAAGATTACTTAGAAAATGATAAAAATTACCAAATGTACAACTTGGAGCGGTTACGTTTAATTCTCGAAACTTTGTTATCATTTCAATTAACTATCGTGTAAATTGGAGTAGAAAGATTGCATGAACTTTCTGTTGGAAGAAAATCAATAACATTCAAAAATGTACAATCTTTACTAAATGTTTCGAATCGTTTCAATCTCTAAAGAAACGAGGATTTTATGTTTGCCTCGTAATTATAAAAACGCGAGTAAAAAATTTAACGACATCGTATTTCGTTCAAACGATAATCAAAGGTGTATCTATCATACTCCACGCTCGTGTTCCGGAAAAAATGTTACCGCTCGTTATCTCGATCCTGCTATCGATCAAAGATACGTACATATGTACATAACACGTAAGTACCTGTTCAATAAATTATTTTCCTTAAAATAATTAAAAGGTACACAGCAAAAACCACTTTTGTCCAAGTTTGCCTTTTTTTTTTACAGGAATAAAATAATACATGTTTAGTATTTTAAATAAAATAATCATTATATCGCGGTAACTGCTTAAAGTTCAACTCTTTGGTTCCTTTCCTTTTGGAGAGATACTAATTATCAATAATGCGAACGAAAAGCTATGATGGTCGGAAGTAAGAATATAATGTTCGTTGTCGACGATACTTAGCGACAACCAAAAAATGTTTTCATAGCCGATAATATTCGTAACGTAAATTAACCATAACATACGAATTCTTATATTGTAACTTTTTTTTATGTAAACAGTTATGATCGCGTATTGTTATGCACTATATGAAAAAACCGAAATTTGGACTGTTCTAGTTACGAGCCATCGCACGATTCATTTTCACATTAAAGTTTCGCGAACCTGTTTTTATGTTCACAACTGTGTTTCCTTGAAATATACCGGTTCTGTTTGATATCGGTGATCATGTGGAACTCTTCCCAGTTGAGTAAAAGGTCGGGCACGATTAACACGAGACTGATGATTGCTTTTAAATTTATTGGCGGGACAGAGATAAAGTAAGGCGGATCAGTTGAACGATCGAAGAAGAGTCCAACATACGTACCGTTTAAAAGTTTGTTATACGATCGTTTTTTTAACGCACATTTAGTAACGTGTGCTCAGGAAGAACAACAGACCTCGCTAATGTACCCGCAGCTGCTGATAATTGTCGGAATTGTGTAAACATAGCGCGCTATGCCACAACGAGCACTCGTTGGGCGTTTACCGTTCGGAAATTTCGTTTCATTTCCTGGAAACTCTTCTTCTGCCTGAAATCTGGATTGTTGTCGATAGTGTCATTTTCAGCGTGATTGTTTTCGTGGCTTCTACTTTCCTCTGTTGCGTCGTTAGTTTTGTCAAAATTACAGATAATTTATTTTTTACATTTTCATATTCATAATAAATATGTAATATATAGATGACATCGATAAAATTTCAATGAAATAGTTAATTGAGAATATGCAGGATAATACTTTTAATTTGTATGATCCTTTAACATCCTAGTATTAGTGACGCGCTTTTATCGTATATGCATCGCTATGCTATGAAACTTTTATAGGAAAGAAAACTGATTATCGTTGACCAGAATTGAAAATTATCGTTCAATAGGTTTTCGATAAATAATAGGTTTGATAAATTACAATGGGAACCCTATGGAAATTTCCTTCCTTCTTTCTTTTAAAACCATGGCCGTAATTCCGCTTGTTCTCATGCTTCTTTTATTTGCGAGAACGATATACTTAACTCGATACTTAACCCTGTTAACGAACTGCAATTACGAATTTGTAATGTGATAACCGACAATTAGTATTACGAAGGCTAGAAGGACTATAACTTAAACTTATGCTTTTCTATACTATAGCTGTATAATAAGAACGGATTTGTCGCGTTTTAAATTTAAAATCTATATTTCCCCAATCGTATGTCGTTTTCTAACATGTGTGTTCACCGTCGTAAAAATTTTTTTTTCTTGTGCGGATAACACGGATTTGTTGCTGTTAATAATATTTATATAAAATAGGATTATGCGAATCATCTAAGCTTTATTCGTGCAATCATCCATTTCGTATGTAAAAATCGAAATAAATATATAAATGAAGCTTGCACGAGTCTCTTTTAGAGAAGTAAAGCAAAGATACTCTTTTGTCTTTGAAGAAATTCTCCATTGTTTTCCAAGCGAACGCGTCGCAGTTCATTTCGCAACGCGTTCGATTCTCCTTCCCTCCGCGAGAACACTATACATATATACATATGTACTTAACTCATACAGACAGGTCCATTGATCTCGTTACAGTATACAAGCTCCGGTACAGTCGTTGCATCGTGTTGCACTGATAGAATAATAGAATATATTAAATACCAAATCGTGTTCGCAAACGTTACGATTCACGTTCAACCGATTTGCACTTCTCCATGTCATAGAGAAACACAAGTGAAAACAATAATTCGTTCAATTTCTCTGATTTTTCTCCTACGTCGTTAGAAAAATATAATTATTTCTCCTCGAATTTATAATATATGCAACTGTTGACGAAAATATTCGAACATTTGTAGAAACATTTTACGAATATATTATGTATCATACGAAACATTTTGACGCTTCTTTACGAAACGAAATTCAATGAAATATAAAATTTCGAGTGCAAGTTTTCCATGCTAAGCGTTCAAATATTTTTCTCAGCTACTATAATTATTTTGAAATTGTTTGCTAGCGTAGAAATTCTTCGCGTCGTCATTGACCTATATAAAGGTAAAGGAAAAAAAGAGGAAAACGTAGGAATAAAATTAACGACCGTTCGAAATTACTAATGGTACTTGCCATACTTAATTGGGATCGAATATAGTTCGATCATTCTATATTGACTACGCGGAAGACAAGATAACGTCAATCACAGAAACACGCTTATAAATAGACTGCGAATGCTTGTGCATTTATGGGAAATCTAATAATGCAAAACTGTAAACTAAATTTTCAAACGAGAAATGTAGTCCCATTTTCAATGGAATTCTACGTTCCTATCGGTTCCAGCGATATTAGAAAAATTATTTAAGATTTATTATCGAATTAATTTCGGAAAGATTTAGCGGTTCACTTTATCGTAATAGTATTTTAAAGTTATAAAATAATGTTGTAAGTAAAGTTATAAAGCAATGCATATACGAATCGCCTATGTATTTATTATCTATATATTTATCTCATCAACTCGAGGTAACCGCGTCTATCATAGTCTTTCCACCGGTCTAAAAGAATCTGAGTCATAGTTTAGAAATCAAAAGTCAAACAATCCGAAGATAAAGAGTTTCTCATGTGATAGAACAGTCCGTACGAGAAGCGAGAATTCCAAAATGTCCGCTTTCCTACTGCTTCGCGTCGCAATATTCTACAGCAGGACTTCGATTATCTGAATTCTGCGCAGGATAACCAATTTATATAGAGCACCTCGGTAATCGTGTAAACAATTGGCAAGGCGGTGACTTTATATAAGAGGAAGGTATACGTAAAAAAATAAATATAGGATAATCGTTCCCGAGAAAATTCTTATTAGAAAAGAATTCTATTATTATAAGTTATATTCTATTATTTTTTCACGTGGAATCGTTTCCTCGATTATTGTGTCATTTTCTCCAATTAAAGATAGTAGTTCAGTTAAACCATCCAATTAAACGATATCCGATCACAAGTAATATAAAGTATCTAAGTATTTTTGAATACTACTGTACACCGATCGTTCAACCTTCTCGAACGTTTTGCCTTCAGAAAGTGTCTGCCGGTATCCTTGGAAGACAATGAATCCTCGAGGAGAGATCGTGTCCGTATTCTTCTGATATTCTTTATCCTCCATGGGCAGACTATACGGCAATTCATTGACTGGCAACGGCACGACACTAGGAACGATCGAGCAAGCTTAGGATCATGGAATTCTACGACGTGGGAAGCAGCGATCTCAGGGAACTGTGGGAGTCCTATCTCTCCGAACCGGTAAGTACATCGTCGTTTATTTTGCCTCATTTTCTCCCTATTGCTTCCGATTGTTATTCATAATTTGCGTGCATAAAGCGTATACAATTTATACACAGAGGTACCTAACCATCTTATCGAGCGAAAATCTGTACCGTATTACACTCGGAGTAAATTAGACGACAATAAAATATTATTCGATGAATACCAACAAAATAACAGATACAATAACATATTCAACTTGTAATATATTTGTGTAATAGAGATTCGAATGCAGGAGGTTGTACTGTATCGAAGAAGAAACTTTAAAGTTAGTCAATTTTCGTCTTCACTGCCGTATACAAAAGTGTCCTGATTTTCTTTCATTTGATAACAGGGCAGCCCTCGTGATTGATATTTCTTCGTCAATAAATCGTATATCACGATTAGGCTTAGAAGATCCTACTAACCTTCGCTTTATCGTACATCGATGTTTCCCTTTAATTTCCCGACATTGTTCTATCAAAAATTGTTGTACTTCTCGTAAGATATGTGTGCCAGGAACGTTACCTGTACTCACACGAGGATGGACATAGTCTATTTCTCTCACGCGTTGAATCCTCGCGATACGAGAAAGTTTTCGATAGGTAAACGAACGAGAGGAAACGAGCGTTGAAGAAAAATAGGTAACACGCGTGTTTCGTATTTCTGCTTCCTGCTTCTGCTGACAGATTGCATTGCCAAAGCTTGTTAACGTGTAATTAGTTCGCCGCGGTTCCTGTGGATGAACAATAGAGATTGAATCGAGGTATTTCACTTCTTACGTTTTCTGGAGGCGGTCGCAAGTATCTTTGGTATTGATTCGTTGGGCGTAATGGACGTTTTAGAAGAGGAAGTCGTTGGGTTAGGTTATTCGTGGCAAAGTGTGTTGGTTAATTTCAATTGAGGAAATTAAAGTGGATGATATTGACTCTTTGCGATGGTTATTTGAACGTCCAGTTATTTTGTATTAGGCAAAGATTGCGAATTTCTTCATTCTTTAATTTACTTCTCAAAACTTGGAATTCTGTAGTATTTAAATTTTTCAAACTCTCTAATTTCGCAATTTAAAAATTGTAGGATTTTAGAATTAAAAAGTTTCGAAATATAAGAATATTGGAATATTGGAATTTATGAATATTCAAATTCTGAAATATTGGAACTTGAAATTTTTGGTGCCTTCGATCAAATTTTGTAAAATCGCGAAAGTTTGAATTCTGTGATTTTCGAATTATTAAAATTTTCAACACTTTGAACCCGCGGCTTTTCAAACTTTTAAATTATTTTCCGATATTAGACGCTTCTTAATTAAACCTGACATTTAAAGTCCTGTAAATCGTTTAAGACCCATCCAATAAGCGTTTTAATATTATGTTTCAACTCGGCGACTGTTTAACTTCTTAATTAATTTATGTCGGCTATTTTTACCTTCATGAGTGGAACTTACGTAATTGTAATGGAATATCTCGTCGTAATTATTTTACGAAACTCAAGTTTCCACGGAGGAAAAGAAGAGCTGTTTCGTTACGGTTCGGTTGCTCCTCGTACACATAATGATAAAAATATTTTTAAATCTACATCGAGTATTCATTTTATAATATCGTTCAACGAGAAATGTTTAATATCGGAGTGTAAAAGACTGAACATATTAGTGTCAGTTTATTCACCTGTATAAACAGCTTGTCGCACCTTACGCTCCCACATTTGCATTTTTCAGTGCTGGGTCATGCGAAAGAATTACATTTCGATTACGTCGTTAAACATTTTTATCGTTGTTTTAAAAATTTCTAATTATATAAACCGTCGATATCTTTTTATAAAAATTATGACTTACGTACAGATTTCAGCGAAGGAGTTTCAATTCCAGGTAGATCGAACATTGAACATTGAACATTGAACGTTGATCTACTTAAAAGAAGAGTTCGCGACAGGAGAATGTTCGAAAGACGCTGAAATTTATGCTACAAGTTTACCACACTATCGATTCATATTTATCACGAACTAAGCGCTATAAAAGTAAAATGTTAAAAAATGAGCAATTTGATGTTATATGGACAAACAGCAATTTGCAACACAAAACGGTTGACAGAAATTTATTTACGTCATAAATTTAAAGCCTCATTCATAATTGTCACCTTTGCTAATTTCCAAATCCATTCAGAAAATATTTCAAAATCGAGAGAATTAAATCAGGGAACGTGCGATAATCGTCGAGTTAATATTTACACGAACGTTTATTTGTCCAATACAATCCATCCCGATTCGCATGGTTGCGTCATTTGCATCGTGTTTACAGCTATATTAGTCACTGACCGCCTTCTCGACGCCTCTTCTTCCCTCATCGACCAATTATATTATCGTTTGCTAATTACTCTTTGACAGGATCCGATGAAATTTACCTTCTTATCGAATATTCATCGCATAATTTCCTTTCCACTTGACCTGGCGCCTCCTTACTACCAACCTTCCTCAACGAGCGTGCTCCTTCGAGCATGGAATCTTTATTAACGACATGGTTATGCGTGAATTTGCTATCGCGTCGCCTCCTGCCCGCACATTCTTATAACGAGTAAATGATTTTTAATTTGTTAACCCGTCAAGGACCGAGCTATAGTTTATCATAATCTTATACGGTAGCTACGAGAAGTATTTGAATATTATTGCTATTCGTTATTGCGTGTATGTACAGTGTATACATTGATCAATCAGCTTCAGGAATATTAAATTTCGTATTATTTAAGAGCACCTTCGTACGACTACAAAAATTTAATTCTATGAAAATGAAGTGTACATAGAACGCGATCGAAAGATATTTCATTCGGAAGAAGGCAAAGTGCAAATACATTTTGTGGTCAATGCTAATGTAAGTGTACGTTTCGTATGTTTAAAATCAGCTATTCGCGCTGTATACTAATTTTTCATCAAATATGTACATTTGCAGTAAACGTTTTCCAACTTCTGCGTACGATACATTTTTAGATCGAATTGAAATTTTACGAATATAATCGCGATAGTCGTGTCTCATGCAGCGCTAATGAAATTTCAAAATGTTTTATGTAACGCGCTTACACTCGATAGTCGAGTATATACGTGACATACGTGACTTTATATACAGGCTTTATTATACAGGCTGAAAGAAAAACAAATTCATTATATATATATATATATATATATATATATATATTTTTTTTTTTGTCGAAAGATAAACAAGAGTTTACGTATTCGTTCATTACGTTATATTGAGTAGCCAAAGTGTGTCACATTGTTATCTCGAATTATGTTTCTTTCCATTTTTTAACGAGTAAAAGATTTTTTAATACTAAGACCTTAGTTTAGTTTAATTACGAGCGATTACGAAGATGCCGTCAGTGTGGCGCACTGTACGTTACCGTGCACCATCTACGTGTTTTCTCTGACGGAAGAGACAAAGATTTGCCTTTTGTCCTTCGTTACGCAATAGAGAAAAATCGCGATAACGTTAGGTGAAACGATGGAACAAGGTGTCGTAAAAAATATCTGTAAAAATAACCGGTCGTGTCTGCGAATTCTGGATCGCTGGGTTAACGAGTGTCTGTTTTTACATAGATTCTCATAAAATAATATGTACATAGTTGGTTGGAAGAACGGGTTTTGAATCATTCTAACGGAAGTTTACAGGCATATAGTAGTTATTAAAAGCAGTAAAAAATGTTTAATTACTACTATCGTAGAAGATATACAGTAGCAGGTGTATATTCAGCGAATTTTATTACGAACAATTCTATTTTAATTCTCTTCTTTTTCTCTATAATATACGGTTTACAGAATTTATATATATGTCGGGTCGTCTATGGAAGGCGGGACGTGTAACGTATCTTGCTGTAAGTAATCCATCGTTGTTGTATACCAGATGATATTTATTTAAGCGAACGTATTACAAAAGGTTAACGAGCGATATCGGTGATCGGTGATGGATGACGGTTACGTACGTGTGCTTCGGACTAGTCGAACTTATCAGTCCAAGTGGAACTGTCCTTATATACTCTTCTACGTACCTCTCCGCATCCCTCGGGTTCATCTTTGTTTTTAAGAAGAGGTATTTAATTACTTTGTACCTGTGTTGGATACACGTCCCTCCCGCGAACGTGGTTACGTTCGGCGACCCATCGCGTCACTTCGAGACCAAGCCATATAAATACGATAATATATGGTTTTTAGGTCTCTTTGTAGCTTAAAGCATTACAAACGTAGGAAAGCCACCCTGTTTGTAATTATTACCGAAGATAAAAGCTTGAAAGCAAAACCAAATCGAGAGAATTTTGACACAAAGACTTTATCCTATGTATTTAAATTCCCGCCATTGGAAGAACTTTATTTTGCCTAAATTTTGTCTTCTACGTGTCGATGCAAAGCATAGCGAGCGATCGTAAATTGATTTAATATAGGTCAGGAATCTTTTCCCTGTTATTTGTACAAAGACTTGTCCGGAGATTAATGCTTGGACTTATCGTAACGATCAAGTTGGATCAAAAACATTTATTGGAGTTACTCGATGCAAAGCCATCTCCGGTAAATTACAACTAAAATTTTTCTGAATTTATTGTACTTTGAGATAAGTTTGATATACAAAGTACAATACAAAGAATTAAATGTCGCCAACAGACCATTCTCAGTTTTTTCGACACGCCTCTTCCTTTGTTACGCGGAACAACAGACGCAGGTTTTTCCCGCGATGATCACCGTTAAGTTTAACGATTCGGTTCGCTGGAAAGCGTACTATACGCCTCTACAGTACCGTCTGAGAGATGACGTAATTGAGTAAAAGGGGATTGACCCCCTCCCCCAAATATGACGAGCCATCGCGGAGGCACAGATTGCCTTTCAATTTCTATTACGGACAGAGATTTGTTAGGAAGAAGGTTTGGTTGGCAACCGAGCCGATACGAAGCTTTCCGCCTTGACCGTATGCGCGTTTATTTCTTGCAACCACTTTTTATGGTTGCGTTTGTCCTTTTTATACACTGCGACATTCAAGGTGAGATTCTGGCACTGCGCGTGAGAAAAATGTTAGGAAAAGTTGATCTCGTGAACGTACCTTTAAATATATAGTTGATAATTGATATTATTAAATATTATTGTTCCTTGTTATTATATTTTATTCTTAATATTATATAAAAATGCGTGCGGTTAAGACGTTAAATGTACGAGGAATATAAGTTAGTAGTGCATATTATAATTATGTTTTTCTTTCACCGACTAATGCATTTGAATTTCAAACGCAATCCAATAATACTTACTATCTTGCTCCTATTTGAATTCCGTAGAATCATTCTGTTTGTGGAATTCATTTCGCTTGAATATTGCAAAAAGTTACTTATAAATTCTAATGTTTTGAACGACGACCGAAGCAAGCATCTGCTACTTTCTTTTCTACATCATCGTCTTTAAGACATAATAGTGGCACGTATTCTTTCTTAATGTAATATATCCGAAGAGCCGCATAGCATTCCACGAAAGGCGTGAAAGGAAAATCATTATTCCAAGTTGAGAACCGTGACTAATTTATCGCCACATCGTCAGTCTTTGTATCTAGCACGAATGGTCCTTTTAGAAAAAAAAAAAAAAATAGTTAACTATATGACTGGTGGAATTCTCCTTGGAACTCGTGACAAGCATGAGGATTCGAAGAATTTTTTCTGGAAGAAATCAGCCTCGTTGGTCGGGATCTTCCTCTTAACGTGCCGGCGATTTGTTATGTCTGCACGGGATCAAAGATTGTTTCTTTGATTTCTCCCAATTACAGCGTCGTTTTCTGACATCGCTATTTTTAACGCGATCGTTGTGCAAGCGGCTGGTCCGTGACGATTTAAAACGATGTGGGACGTATCACATGTACTAAATTGCGGTAAAACTAGGGTACGAGTCGCCAAGGACTCGGATCGTACGGCCTGAAGCAATGGCGGCAACAAAATCGCCTCGAAAGTCGTGCTCCACTTCAACGTGGTACGCTTCTGATGTTCACTTCCACCCTGATATAAAATTTAAAGCACCATTGGGACTGAACTAGGTCTCGATTAGCTCGAAAGAAATTTTTAAAAAGCAAAGTTGAGACCTCGTTCGAGTAATCACGAAGCGCTAGTTGATCTTAACTATCTTCTTTATTCGCAAGATTCTCAAATTTACTGCGAGGAAAGTTTCTTGCTCCAAGCAGTTTATAAAATATACGCACTGACTGTGAAGAATGATTGAACATTTTATATGGAACATTTTGACCAGTTCATGGTTTATTTAGAATGGTGCGAGTTATATAGAAATTGTTTAAATTTTATTAGCGTTAACGATCGTTATTAATGATTATGGGAATGTATGTAAGAGCTACGGAGTCGATTGTCGCAGACATACGCTTATCAAAAAATTAGTATGCGGTATGGATGATTGCCTTCAAATCATATAAATAGCGACAGAGATAGTTTCACTAAATATCGAAGCTTATTGGTACAATTGGCGATCGACTGGTTAATTAATTTTTTGACCTCTGTGAAATGTACGTTTGCTATGATGTAAATATATACGTAGTATAAAAAGAATTAAAATTAATTACTGAAATTGCTTGTGTTTAATGGGTATATTATGGAAATGTATGTTTTGGAATGGTAATAGGAATATTTTGCTTTCACAACTCGTGCGAAATATGTACCGTCTATCTGTAAATTGATATTTCTTTTATTAAAACTATAGTGGGGATAATGACGGCGGTTTGGGCAAAAATATATCCGAAACGCAAATAATAATTCCAGTTAAAAATGCTTACATCTATTCATGAAATCAACGTGCTCCAATTTTTCTTTATACGTAGCTTTTAAGAAACGATCGTTGGACGATAAGCTTTAAAGAAGGAAATGCGTAGAAGTAGATATTTCTCACATTTTGATAGAATGCTCATTGCGATGATTAACGGTGCAACTCTATAAATATTGCAAAGAATATATTCTGTAGAACAGAATAGTTTAGATTCGTTAACGGTCAATGATATACGGTATGTAACAAAGTAAGACGCTTTTGTTTCCATTTTTATAAATATTTACTATCGTCTTATTATTACGTTAATGAAACTACAGGTCTATGAAAACATCGATTGTTAATAAAAATCGTTTGGTAAAACTCTTCGACAGGATATTAAATATTCAGTATCTGCGTTAAATGCTATGCGACTGAAATAGTAAATAGTATTGTAAGGATTAAATATTTCGTCGAATCGTAAAGCAAAATATAAAATAACATTAAATGACAGAAAATTTCCTTTATCTTTTTTTCCTCTATTTATTTATGAAATCGAGTTATTTCAAAACTTGGAAATATTCGCCTATAAGAAACTCTAAATAATATAAATATAATAAAAGTCACTCTATCGAGCACTCTCTATAGAATCGAAGCAACTTTGATCGAATATAGACACTGATTATTTAATACCTTGTCAAAGCGTTTCGCCAAATCATTTTCATTAGGTATTTGTTTCCATAGATTTTTGATTTTATTCACGTAAATCGAAGCGATTTCGATTTCATACGTTTACCAGACTGTGAGAACACTGTCTTCCCTATTCAATGACCATTGATTAAATATCTAATCTAATTAGGCCTCGCGATAAGGCAAAGCATGACGTCGTGTTAGTGGCAACCACCAGTAGGAGTGTCGTGGTTGGCTGGTTTTTGGTGCAAAAACCGGAAGCAACCGTGTACCGAGTTCACGAGCGGAAACACGTAGCTGAGAAGGAAGTTACACTCGCGATACCACGAAATCACTCTCTTTCTAACGTCTATATTTCGTGACGATACCCCGCACGTTCGTCACGATTTATCATATTTTAAATTGTTTTGTAACACTAACAATAAATGCACTATCGAATTCCGATATCGTTCTCTCGTAAAACGATAAGAACAAAGAAAACAAGATCGTATCACTGACGCGTATAATGTTTATTAATTAATATCGGATAGTAATATTTGATTAGATTCTTTAATACACTCGTCCGCAAAATCGAAGGAACACCAAACTGCTAATTTCTTTTTTTCACGAAATCGCAACATTTCAAAGATGGATATCTGTTGGATGATTTAGCGAACCTTTAATTTTATTGGATTTTCGGACTTTGCTTTAACGATTTAAACGATGTCGCCAATCGTAAGAGTTTTCTTGGTACGATGTGTCTCCGCGTTTATGTAATATCGTACGTAATAAAATATAAATATAACGTTGATCGATCTCAGGAAATAAATTAATAAAGATTAATTCTATGATAGCGTCGTATGTATACAGAGTAGTATACAGAATTCTAGGAATTATACTATATACATTTTTTTTATGAATCTAAAGTCGAATTCTGTAGATAAATTCATAGATTCATAAATTAATTTGTTTCACTGATAAACGTTTGTATAAATCCGAACTGGTATTCTATAAGTGTACGTTTACAAATTAAACTATTTTATTGACAAATTATATAATTCTTAAGAAGTGTATATAAGTCGAAGGGGAAGCGTGAATCATTAAAAAATGCATTTCCTGGTATCGTTCCAGCGATAAAGTTGCACATCCTCCACTTGTTATCGTTTATTTATTCAGGCCGTGCATAATCCATGTTTTGCCATTAATTCCGTTACGTCGTTATCTACATGTGTCCATTGGCAAAAAAAAAAAAAAAAAAAAAAAAAAAAAAAAAAAAAAAAAAAAAAAAAAAGTAAAAAAAGAAGAAGGAAATGTACGTTTTTTCACGTAGCCTTGATCTTTAGTATACTTTATGAAGTAGCTGTGACTTTGTTAATCGGTATTCACTGTGACATCTAATATTTCGGAATTTACTAGTTGAATTCAGATAAAATTATTAAGAGATAAATCGCAAGTATTATATTAGCAATTTTACTTGACTCGGTTTCCTAACGTTCCATGTGCTATTTTATTAAAATTATATCAAGAAAATGATCACTCACGCTTCCTTGATAATTCACCTACAACGAAAAATATTTCTAACCGCTTACGACCGCTTTACCATCAATTTTTACCATTAACGATATGTATCGCTAATTTAGGATTCCCTTATCTAAAATCATGCTCCTCGTTAATGAAATAGGATAGAATTCATAATTCTCGAATAATGATTCAACTCAAAACGTTTAACATATACGTAATATACGTGATAATATACTTTAATCGTATTATTATCAAGATATTCCAACTATTTACGATATCAGCATAACTTAGAATTTACTGATCCAGAATCATTATTGCCCAAATATTTTAAACAGTTGGAATATTGTAATATATTTCAGTAGTTATTCTCAAATCATTGTTCTCAGTTCCGCACGCACGAAATCATTTTCCATGCATATATTAAGTCATATTTCTTCAATAATAATTCACTTAGCTATAGAAAATACTCAAATCTCATTAACAATATTATCATGTGCTTACTTTAATCTTTAAATTATCTACTACATACTAAAATATCTTGGATATTCAGAATATTAAAACACCGCTCAATTATCGTTACTAGACAGCGAATTTTAATGCAAATTCATATTTTCATAAACCTGTAATAATTAAACAAATTGAACGGTATACTATGTACGTAGAAATTTGCTTCCACTGAATATCCACTGAACGCTGTACCAAGTACTATACTCTGGATATTTTGTATTCACATTTTTACACGTTACGTACATTTTATGCACTTTTATACTTTAAAATTTCCTACGTATGGATAAAAATCCGCGGTCTAATCGTTAACAAAATACCTTAGCCATTTACTATACTACCATAATTCGAAGTTTCCTTGAATTTATGAAACCGAGGCTGGAATGGAAAACGGTCCCGGCTCGTTTCGTTGAGAGGTAGCGTGTTCATTCAGCATTCTCGTCGGCCGTACGCGCGTTTTTTACGCAGGTCTCGCTTCCTTGATCGCTGTCACGCATCAGTACAACCCGTAGGAACAAATTGGAAAGGATGAAGGTTGTTCACGAGGAGTTCACCGTACCGTGGCCTCTAATGTTCGTTGCCTTCTACGATCTAGATGTCGTGGATCGACTTTTTCTCGAAAGTCCGGTATCTTCGCGTTTCCTCCTTTGCAAACAGAAAAAGATAATGCTCCCTTTCGTTTCGTGGATCGCGTTTATTCGTTTTCGCATTCTCGCCGAACTTTTTAGCGACAAATATCGAGTCGAAAGTTTATGCGAATTGGTATTTTAAAGGATAAATATTAGATGGGATGAAAATTGGTTTCTCGAAGCGAAGAAAATGGTAATTTTGTGTTTGGAATCGGTAATAGCACGTGCTTTAGGTGCGCTTGACGTGTTTCGGAGCGATGGTTTTTTGAATATTTTTGACATATCGGCGATGCAGTGTGAAATTAAAGCGAGTCTCCGCGTATTAGCGCCGAAAAGTTATAAAAGCGGAAATTTTCATGTTACGAAGCTTGGAAAGGTTGGAAATTGTGATAATTTTGGGGCTTGGAAAATGGAAAGTTAGAGTATTTGAAAAATTGAAAAATTTCAAAGATCGAGCACTTGAAAATTCAGATAGAATCGTACGTTTCTACTATGCTAATATCTTCTTCGTTTTTTCTGCAGTAAAAAGAGTATTACCATATTCCGTCGAGCTAAAAATATTCTTTTTTTTTTTTGCAAAATTGCGTCTAGTATTACATAGGCGATAGTTAACCGTAAACGTTTTTGCAAGGACGTTACGATAGCTGTGTCTGTCTATTTAGATAACTGTTGCTTGCGCACGACGTTTGCCACTCTTTCGTTTTTTGTAAATAATTGCGGTTACGACGTTATTCGATATTATTATAAAAGACATTTTTTAACTCGACGCTGTGAGTAGTAAAGTCACTCGGTCGTTCACACTCGATCTACCATCGGTGATCGAATGATTTGTTTGATTAATCGATCTATATATTTACATACTAATTTTCATACTGAACGTTTCAATGGAAGTTTCATGGACTTTTTATAACAATCGTTTGTTAATATCATCGAGGTAAATAGATTTATCACGAGTGAAAAGTGTACGTGCTATTCGTCAGGCGACGTGTTCCGATTCGAAAAGTTTCAGTCTTTCGAGTCTCTATAGATAAGAATTTGAAGAAGTCGGAATTTCTGTTAAATATTTTTTGAAATTGTGAGATGATAATTCGAAAAACACGAAGCTTAGGAATTCGATAATACGACAATGTGTTGGTTCGTAATTTAGCTTTCACATATTAAAGATTCGTTAATGTTCGAGGCAAATATCTCGTCGAAAACTTATCAGATCGATAATATCTGAACAATTTAGAAAGTAGAATATTCATTAACCTTTAAATTGGAAATCTGAAAATATGAAATCTTCGATTTCGGTTTGTTCCTCGATTTCCCTCCATTTCCTCTTCTATTTTAATTCGATTTGTTTTCATATGAAAGCGTGACAACGCTTCCCTTTATCGCGTCTCTCCACGATTTTAAAATGCATGGGCGGTCTAATTCAATAGAGGCGCTTCCTCTCTTAATAACCACGGTATTTTCCTCTGTTACTCCTTTTTTTATCAGCCATTGTTCGAGCGTTATCGGAGGAAACAGATAAAGCAATCTACGATTGCCGTACTTAGACCAGCTCTCATCGAACGGGTCAAAGGGGTTGTTGCACGTTCCATTGCCTTTAAAAATGTTACAAAATATTCTTCGATTTTCGCACAGTTGCACATACCGAAAATTTATCACTTTAATACTAAATAAGCTTTTTATCGCAAAGAGCATAAGGTAAATTAGAATGTTTTTGAGATAAAAATTATTCCGAGAAAGAGCCCAAACGTTTACGGAGTAAAACGACCTTGGAGAATGAATGATAACCTTACTTTCTCGCTTTTCACCTTGACGTGAAATTACCGTGATAAATGACAAGCTGGGTTCCATTAATTTCCACATAGAGAGAAGTGCAAAGAGACGGTAGAGAGGATTTCTAAATACGCTCCGTGGATCGTGGAATATTTTCCAACCAGTGAATACCGCTTTATTTGATTTCTTAATATAAATGTCGGATATTGACAGCGTAGACAAAGCGAATTTTTCATAGAAATTTTACAGCATTGTAAGAATTTTATATTTTATAATATTTTTAGCTTTATAAATTTACAACGTCGCGTTATGATACCTATAACTTTTTTATCAACCTTTCAGGTCCTCAAGTTAAAGCACTTACTTTTACCAGATATTTTATAAACTTTGTACTATATTTGCTAAATTATGGATATTTGCTGCTGTAAATATTGCCTATTATCGACTTGATAAATATTTTATCCGCTCATAATAAACGCGACGATTGAAATTATATTGTTGACTGATCGAAGTTCCATAGGATTTCGAAGAATATTCATAAGCCAGAAGATGAATAAATTGGCAATTCTGAAATTCAGTTATCTAACTTCTGTCTATAGATTCGCATCGTTCTCGTGAAAAGATCGTCATAAAACTGACAGAATGTTTTGTCATTAGCGATAAACTCGTGTTTTCGACTCGTGCTTTGCATAAACGATATTTTCTCGGTAATACGAAGGAATATGTATAACGAAGAAAAAATACGAATTGCATCATATGTCGAATCCAAGCGTGATTACGATATCAAGAAATCCCACCATTGATATTTTTATTCTCGTCTAACGTCGAAACGAACCGCGCCACAGTTTTATGATATCGCTACCCTAATCCACGATACAGTTGATACATTATCGTTATCGCGCATCGATATACAGGTATATGTACATGTATACTTGTGTGTCGTAAGGGAAAAGGCAGGACGAAATGATAAAAGCTCGAGGATAATTGCATAAATACGTACGTACTTATCAGAGAAACTGCAAATTACTATACCGAGTTGGTCAACTATTTTTGTGATATTTTATGTCTAGTTTCATCAACGTTAACGTCTTTTTCTAGAATTCGAATAAGTACTTTTGACGTAATTTTGCCAGATTGTTTTGCTCTTTTTAGGTAGAGTCAAATTTTTACCAATAAAATAGAACCTAAGCAGAGATTACTTTCGCTCGCTAAAATTCGATTCTTCGTTTGCAACTTATATTTACGCGTGGAACAACCTCCTGCCAATTTTCCCCGAAACGAAGCTCCCAACACGATTTTGTTACCCCTGATTTCCTTATTTTCTTATTCTCAAAACTATTCGTAGAAACTAACTCCGTTTGCACGATAAATTGCACACCATCCTGTATATAATATTGCCCTCGCAATGTACACTATTTCTTTCTCACTTATCCCTTTATTTATTGTTATTTATCATCTATTACTACTATGTATATTGTATTTAGTTAGTAACGTTACATTCTTTCGACTAGTTCTCGATTCCAAAGTTTCCATAAATAATTTATCGTCGCGAACATCATACTGAAACCACTCTTGCGATTTTGCACGTAGATTACTGGTTTATATGAATAATTCGCAAACCAGTTGGCCGATAAGACCACTGAAATCGTAGTTACGATCTATTGACACCTTTCAAACGGAATTTCGAGGCAAGCGTTAACGGAGAGGAAAATGGAAAAGTCGAGGAGTGGACGCGACGGAAAGACCACCTGCGATAAAAACCTTATCAGCGCATGTACATGCGAGTGCGTAATTTTTGCATTCGTTTTATCGCGCCTCGTATACATGCAAACTGTTCGTTTCTCTTCTTTCTTTTTCGTCACGCGACCGATAAACATGCGTCTCCACAGTTAAAAAGGCACGCACGAAACACCGGCTAGAAAAAAACCGTTTAACCTGTTTCATTTTCTTTTTTTCTTGTTTTTCAGCGTTTAGTGAAAAGTAGTTTGCTTCGAGAGGGTAATCGTCGGCATGATTGATGCTCTTTTTCGATTTTTATGTCGTTTCGAGATCATTGCTTTTTGATTGGAAAAAGATCTGCATATGTGTCGGCACGATATTTAAAAAAAAAGACGATAATGTTTTGTGTATTTTATTTTTTGTTGATAAAAATGATCGAAATTTTATATTACATATTTTAAGTTTGTATCGATTAATTAATAATTAAAATGCACGCTGTATTACGAAAATGCAACACGGAAATTATTCTTGTAATACGCGTGATTCTTATAGATATTTTCTTAAAGTTAATTCATTCGAAGGCTTAACGATGATTCATAAATGATACGTAAATATTTCTCACCCTCTACGAATTTTCCCATCGAAGAAAGATTTAATATTAGGAAAACCACGATTATATCGAAAGAACGATAAAAGCCTGGTATTTCGTATTTTTAGAAAGTGTCTACGAACGTAGAAGATAATAAAATTTATTATGAAAGATTACAATATAATCTTTATCTTATATACGCGTAATTGTATTTAACATATTTTAACCACTCGTAACATCCAGTTTATTTTTCACCGTAATAAATAACAATCATAAATTAGCAGCGAGCGTGATAATGGTAATTAATAAGAGCGCGGTTTAACGAAGATTTGCCAGGTCCCAACGCGAAACGCATAATTAAACGTGGATTTCCTGGTTTAGCGAATAACAAAATATTAACTCATTATGGCGCTGTTTAAGAGAGTGATTTGCGAAACTTGCGTTATTCTACAAATGGAATGTTCAAACACGCTACATATATCTGTGTCTGTGTTACAAATATGGTACAAAAGTGAAGTTTATAACGATCAATAACGGAAATAAGCAGAAATGGGTGAAAGGTTAATGTCATAATAAAAATGAATATAAATGGTACTTAACTACAATACTTAAATATAAACGAGTAAAAATAAGTTAACGAAACATTGAAATTTCCTGGCGAAACTGGCGAGACGCCTCTCGATGTAAAATTATTCGCAATTTTCGATATTAGAGGTTTCGAATAGAGGTCTCGCGATAAATCGTGAACCGTTGCTCGCGATAGTTTCTTAAATCCGTCCTGCGTTATCTAAGCAACGAAAGGCACGAATGCGTTTTCAGATAATTTTTACAGCGTGTAACTGTCGCTTATCGCTCGTCGCACGCTTAAAACATAAATAATTTCTCTGGATTCGTTCCGAAGTTACGATCCGTTTTATTTTAGCACTATCAACTCTACACGCCGACCGAATGCTAGTAGAATGTCATTTATTTTCGTCGTTGATAACGTCTTTGAACTGTTTGGCGTTCTTTGCTCTGTTTTCGAGTCTCTCTGTATTATTTGCTAGTGAAAATTTCGAAAAATTGTTCACGATATAGGAAATTCCAAAAAAGTCAGACCAGATTCTCTTCGTTAAGGTTTTAGCATGAATTTGGAGTTGTAGTGGGTAAAATTCTGGCGTTAGATCGACCAATTATATCTAGCTGATTCAAGAGAAAATGCAAAATAAATTCGCTCGATTAATTTCGCGATACAAATTTAGAATTCTCGTAACATTTTACAATTAGATTCAATGTCTTTCAGATGTTGTTAATTTTCCTTCTGTACTTTTGCTTCCATATAGGCGATTTTTATCACTCGATATCTATAATTGCGTGACTGTTATCGAAATGATATATCGTTTGTTAAAGTGTGTCGATGCGCGCATGAAAATGCCAAACAATTTTTCTAGGACGATTTAGAAACGCTTCGAGGCGTTTTATCGTTGAAAGCGATATTCCTTATGCAGAAAATAGCGTGCACAATACATTCCTGCGATTCCACATTGCGCACGTTCCTTTTCACTTCTCGTCTGTGAATCACGACCTACCTATATATATATATATCCAATATATATATATATATATATATATATATATATATATATTGGAAATTCCTTGTTTCTTTACAAATTTTTAAAACTATATCGTTTATTAAACTTTGCGTGCAATGAACGTTGTCTATCGAACTTTTATTTATAGAACGTCTTTATTAAGATGTCAAATTAAACGTAAACGTACATTTGCAACTCACTTTTTCATTTTCAGTTTCTTCGGTTACGCCTAATTAATTTGGAAAAAATTCCTATAGTAGTTTTTCCTAGATTTTCGTAATATGATAATATCACTCTAGTATTTATTTTATTCGTGAATCATACCGCGTACTCTTCCATCTAATTTTAGCATCGCGATAAACAAACGATACTCGTACGTATGCAAATTTAATTAACCTCGCCAGACGAGTCGAACAGCATCGGTGATTTCTTGAAATGTCCAGTTAGTACCGTTTAACGTATTCGTTTAAATAGAAAGAGGGAATAATATTGCACGTCTTTCCATTGGTTCTCAGAATGGATAAAATTTGTTCTTATCAGCGTAGTTGATCGAATAATTATTACACGGATATCGCTGCTGTAATCAGCTGGTGTAATTAAAAAGCCATATATACATAGGCACAGATGTCTGGTCAACAACGCCCACGAAGACGGAAGTCGTAGATCGTAACAATGCATTCAAAGAGGCGCATATTTATAAAACCGTGTCGTGCTTTTCTTCATTTCCTGCAACGTGCGACATTTTTTTATTGTCTCGGATACATTTGCGCAATAAAATTCTAAAAATAGGGTCTCTATAAAGTTAAGATAAAAAGAACGCCCCTTTTTCTTTCACCCAGGCTTCGTTTTCTCCTTTCCAATGTAATTTTATTTACACTCAAAATAATAAAAATACGGAAACACCTTCAAAATACTGAAAATACGGAAAAGCAGGTGCCAACGAAACGTTCACAGCAACGAAAACTTTTCCTTCTTTGCGTTAGTCGAACAAAATATTCTCACCTCTCGAAGAGAACGATAGAAGCAAATAACGCAAATACTAAAGAGAAAATCGCCCCAAATTTACGTAGATCTTTAAACATTCGTTAGACTCTTCTCTCTTCTTCTCCGTTCAATCATCCGCTCGTCTATTTTAAACAAATCTCCGAAACAATACAACTCCTAAAAGAGGGATCCCACAAATTTTGCGTAGCGAAGAAAATCCTTTCTCTTATTTCCTTATCCTAGCGATCCTTTGCAAAATCTTCTCTGGTAAAGTTTACTGTATCTTGCTAATAATGCCGGTACTATCAAAATCACAGCCTCTTTGTGAAAACAAAAAAGCAAAAGGGAGATACCAAGAATATTAAAATAAAGACTTCGCGAGAACAAGCAGTGATAATTGGAATAAGATCAGGACACGCTTAACCGAAAAATAAGTACGAATTGAAAAATAATTTTCCTGTTAAACGCTAAGCTTGCTGTGCCAGACTCTTAAGGTTACCTCCCACATAATCGTAAGAAAAAGAACATAATATGGACAATGATAATAACGATATCCTCGCATCGATTCCGCTCCAATAAAAGATCATCGACTTCCATGAACTTCATACTACTCGACGCGACTTTATATAAAATAAATGGTAATAATAATAACGCAAGTCTAGCAGCCACAGACTGTAAATTATCATTTTTACTTTTTTCGTCCATTCGCCCATGAGCGACTTTCGTTCGAATGTAAAATCAAATCGCCGAGAAGTTGATCTTCTTAGGGGCGTCTTCGTGGAATACGGCGCGCGTTTTCCTTGGGTGCTGAGTCGCGTGTAAATCGCGTAATCCCCGTGGCCAGAGGCGTCGGCTACCTGTTGAATCCTATGCCCTCGATCGACCGCGTGTTCGAGTCAGTTTCGCGAGAGGAAATCGAAGCGTACATTATTCCCCAAGTTACGTGAGAACTCGACTCCGAATTCCATCGTGCAAGTACCTCACCGAAGCGAGCCGCTTTCATTGGCATTTTTCGGATGCTACCTGCGGCTCGTGGCCTCATGGAAGCTCACAGGGGCCCACAGGGGGAGGGATTACGTCATTCGAGAACCTCTCGAGGATGTTACGAGGATATTAGAATGCGTGACCAGTTCCTTCGTCACGAACTGAACCTGTGGATCTTTTCTACGTCAGGAATTTGATTCGTGTGCTCTTTGGGTAACCCGTGTCGAAATTTGTACGTTACGTTGGCTCATGAAGGTGTTTAAATACTCGCCATAGACATTTTTTTTTATGTCTATATCGTGCTCGTTATATAAAACATTTTAAGATTTCACAAGCATCGTAGCGAGACGCGTACGTTATTACTATATTGTTAAAATTTGGATCCAGTCTGAAAATGTACATGGAGATTGCACGATATTCGTTGCAAACGCGTATTTAATAGAAAATTAGTTTGACGGTGTACGTAGTCATTTTCAGCATAAAATACGCGTTGAAAATGGTGCTTGACTGTTTAAATACGTTCGTGATCTTTACGAAATATATACTTGTACCAAATATCTTGCAACTTCTGTAAGTATTCTGATTATGTATTATATATTATATTCGTTGCCGTAATAGTAATAATTTAATGAATATTTAATAATATTAAATTATATTATCATACAACTTTAGCTAATCCAAGCTTCGTCTTTATCCAATCAATCTCATAAATATTATTTTTGTATCAGACATATTTCACGCAGGATAGTCGATTCTACCGCGTTTCGTCCAGCAATCGTCGCTTTTCTACTATTTCTGTCTTTTAATTAACGCATTATAGTATATTTACGCGTTTTAAATTCTAAGTAATCTGAAAGTGAACCGATATGATCAATACAACGAGTCAACGAGTCAAGTATACAGTGACTCACGTAAAATGTGATCGAACTATCCTTGAAATTTATTTTCAGAAGCATTTTTCTCCTGCTTAACGGCAAACAATTTTCCTCTTAACCTCGGTCTTCTTTCAATTAATCCTTCCATTAAAAAATTCTACGATCACATGCTCGTTGAAATATCAGTGATCGATGCTCCTTTGATCTCGCCGTGATCTTTGAACTTGCGAGCTTTCGAGCGTTCCTCCAGTTACACAAAATTTGTCGATAATAGACAAATAAAATTCCACAAAAAAAAAAAAAAAAAAAAAAAAAAAAAAAAAAAAAAAAAAAAAAAAAAAAAAAAAAAAACCCGAAGAACATAACGCGCGAAATTCGAACAACTCTTGATCACTCGAAACTATCGTCAGCTACGGTAAACCAAGCGTCAAATCCATACTGTGAAGCGCGCTTCCGGTATTCAAACCGGCACGCAGTATCCAGATACCCATATTCCTTCTTTGCTCGGTTGTATTTCAAGGTTTCTAGAGTTTCTCGACTTTCCTGGTATCGTCTACTTGTCTATCCGAACAGGTATACACAGTCGAGTACCTGTTCACCGGAGGGCATCGGGTTTTGAAACGAGCCACATGGTCGTGCATACCACGGGAAAGAAGATCTGTCGTCATCGTTGTCTTCATCATCTTCAACGATCCAGTCGTCTTCGTCTTCGCCGTAGTTTGCTCGTGATAGTTGCACGAACGTAGAAAGGGAGAGAAGGGGAAGTGAGCTAAGTGACGGGACGGTTTCGATGGGACTCGAGGACGTTCACCTTTTTTCGTGACTTCATCGAGGCTGGTACACGCTGGTAAAAGTGACTTCTGCCAACTAGAATCCTATAGGTCGCCGTAGATTCTCGACTAACCAAAGATACTACTTACGTTTGCGGGACGAGTGGAAACTTTTACAAGAGGTTTACTTAGGAGCAAGAGATTTACTTACTTGGTAAATCGTTGGCTCTCTTTCTGCTCTAAAGTTCCTCGACCCTTTGGAATTCGAGAGGTTTCGAGCGATTAGAATTTAAGACGTCGAAGACGAGCGTGTTGGTGGAATTAGGAAGGCGCGAGTATGGGGTGAATTTTTGATGGGAAACTGGGATTTACGAATTTCGTTGCACGCCGATGTTTGAGAATTTTCGACGAGTTTGTTGAAAAGATCGTTAATCGTTAATGCTTTTACATTTGTACATCAATGTCGAAATTTGAGAGATATTGCTAGACCTAAATTTGTAGATTCGAAAAAGTTATTACTCGATTAATTAAAAAGTTAATTTTCAATTCGTAACTTTGACAAATTAATTTTCCTCGCGCAAATTGACCAGTCCAGTCTTCTCCAAGAACTTAACTTTCGATAATTTACCAACTTTAACTCCCATTTTTAATTTCTCTTCGTTGAAACTCCAACATCCGTTAAGTTCTCAACGTTCTAAATACAATGGAATAAAAGTTCCAAATCCAAAGCATCCAAGAACCTGGAATTCCGTGTCTTCGAAGACTAAGTAAATAAATACAATCTCTAAACCCTAAAGGAAACCTGCTCATCGCGAACGAGTCTTTAATGTCGGTTGAAGATTTTTTACGTAACTTTGAATATTCGGTCGCGCACGAAAGGTGTTCTTCAGAAGGGAACCAGTCGTTTCTGTGCGACGAACTAACGTGAACATTATCGAGAACTAACAATCAAGATCGTAACGGCTTAATCGAAACGTTTTATTGCACGTGAATATATAATCACGTCCGTAGATTTACAACCGGCGACTTTATATTCGTTTGTCAAACCGGATTCTTAAAACCAGATAAGCCAAAATGTAGGTCAGACGAAAGAAATGTTTAATTTTTAGTTCTGTAGAATCTTTTAGGAACGAATTTAACATAGCTTTCTTTTTTATTTCGGCTTTATTTCATAGCCACATTTGGGTAATTAAAATTAAATATTCGGCTCGTTGTCCTTTGATATCAATCGCGACGATCGAATTCAATTTGTACTCGTGCGTTTTGTTTCTATGAAATTTAACATTCGTTTAATAATTTCATATTCATTGACTTCAATTCTTACGACAAGTTTCCTCGCAACATATTTTTAGAATCTTTTTTTCTTGAAAATTTAATTCGGCAGTGGTCCAAATTTATTTAACTTTAAATTCGTTGATCTGAATTTTTAAATTCTTAGACAACGAGTACTTTAATAATAAAGTTTCCTTGCATTTTTTCCATGAAATTTATTTTGGTGGTAACCCGAATTTATTTAATTGATTTCGACGAAAATCATTGTTAGCGACTGCGCGATCTTTCCCGAAAGTTTGTAAATTATGTTCGTTCGGTGACCACGATTTTTACGATCGTTTTCATACATCTAGAGTTTGCCAGCGAGTTGGCGAACAGAAAGGTCAATTCTGTCGGATACTTGGCATAACTGCACGCCTTGTTGCCTCGTTCCTTGCAAATTCGCGATTGTTTTCCTGTTTCTGAACGGGAAATACCGGTTTTCGTTGTACTTCTTTTTTACAGTCTCAACTTTTAAATGTTTTCCAGCACTTTTTGGGTTTTTATTTTATGCCCCTTTTGAACTTTAAACCGGTTTTCATTTCGCGGCACCGGATAAAAATAGAGTACTAATATACAACAAAATCGTGTTTATATTATGCTATTTCTTCTTGTCAGCAGATATCAAAAACGAATTATATCGCGTATTTGATCTTCCGAATTAATTGGTCGACTTGTAATAAATATTTAAATTTAAAAATGTGAATTTAAACGATCATAATACTTCAACATATTAATATTTATTGCATCGATCTTTGAAGTATTCAATATTATGATTGTGCGTGCAGTGTTACATACATAATTAAACGTACGATAAACGTTTCGTAGAATGATATCGTGTAATATTTCTTTCGTTTTTCTGTATTTCTTCGGTGATTATACAAATCAATTGATAACTTCTCTACCGACAACGCGATGCCTCTTACGGCTGTGTTTAGTATATAAAGGCACTTCGCGTATTTGTTTCTTGCCTGACTATTGAATAATCGGTGTATATTCGATCGAACAATCAATTTAAGCGTACGAAACAAACAGATAATTCTTCATTTTCAGATTTAATAATTTATTAATATCGTCCTCGCAACAGGGAATTCAATTCAGAGGTTCGATCACGTACAAAACGTGCTTAACAAAGATAACAATTTCATTTATTTACCGACAATTTTATGGTAGATATCCACGGTTATGGTTCCGTGCTGTAACCGTATCTTACGGAATAACCTTCCAATAAATGTATTTCGATAATTCTATAATCATATCTCTAACTATTTTTCAGTAATCGTATCTCGATAATTTTCTAATTGAAAACGAAGAAAACAAGCCTCTCAGCGACGTGATGTCGTTTCTCTATTTGGAATTTAGACATTGAATGCCGCGAATAACTTTCGATTTAAAAACTGTTTCATCTGTACGGTTCATTAAAAATTAAAAATCTGCTCCGTCGTTAAATAGTTGGATATAGTGCAGCAAACGAACGAAAGGAAATAAAAGATATCTTAATAATATAGTACGTTTAATCTGATCTTTTTAATCCTCAACCTTGAACAGTATCGTGGGGTCATAGGTGACACACAGCAGCTTGTATTAGGTTATATTAATTTATGTTCTGCATTTTACGCGATAAAGATTATCATTGGTGATATGGCGTAAAGTACAGAATACGGATTAAAGTTAAGTAACCTAATTTAAACCGAAGCCCGAACTGTCGCCTGTGTCACCTGCGATTCTAGGATACTACTAGCCGAGGATTAAATTTCTTAATTTGGAAACAAACGTTTAATCCAATTAATACATCTTACGGTATATGTTATTATAAAAAATCGAGGCAGTAATATAAACATATATAATACGAACTAATTACGATATTACGGACACGCTTCGTACATCTCCTGTTTTTTCGATCGCGAATAAAAATATTTCGAGTTTAATTGTTCTAATCCGATTAATTTTGCCAAGCGATATTATTGTACGATTTAAAAATTCTTCTCGAAATTCGTACCGCGTAAACATCACGAAAAGCCATAAGAATTAAAAAATAGTAGAAATTAGAAAGATGGTAATTCATTGCGACGCCACAGTTTCGACAATTCTTCTTTATTTCTCAGTGTCGTACTGGATTCGTATCAGTACAATAATTAATGTACAAGTTGCAATGGAACTATCGATTACTTGGAACTCGGACGTAGAACGTAGATAGCTGTAGTTTTCGAGCAACCATGAACGTGACCCGAACGTATATCGACTTTTTACGTGAACTAGGCCCTACATGGTCGCCTATAGTATAACATATGACACCTTGGTGGATCGATACTTCCATTAGAAGGAAAACGATGATGGTTAGCTGCGAAAAACGTACGTAGGAATTCGCGAAATGCGACGAGCTCGTGTCGATTTTCCAATGGCTGACGTATCCTTGGCTCTTATCGCCGCGAAAATGATAGACGATGTCGATCGTTCATTAGCAGTCAGCCATTGTTTATGCGATTTTATATTTTTAAACATAACCGAGGGAGTGAAATAGAGACTCTTCCTAAATATTACGATGAATATTTCGCTTTAGATATTTTACAAAAATATTACATTTCTACAGATTTGTATCGTATATTATTCTGTTACATGTCGGTAGTATATGGTGGGTATAATATACGTATGTTGAATTTTTCCTAATTAATTGTGTATAAACTACGTTGGTTCACATCCAGTAAGCAAATTTAGAAACCTGTTCGTAATTTGATCTTTTATAACGTATCCATACACGTTAGGCTACTTTCGAAAGCTATAATTTTACTATCTTTTCCGATTTCTATAACCGATAACTGCGTTCACCGTATTTTTGTTAAATTTGACAATCGATCGTTCAAGAATCGAATGATAGTATCACGATCGAAAAGAGATTTGTTCGATGTATTTCATGCATTCTATAGAAACCATAGACGAATTGAATAAAATTGAGTGTCAACTGTGATCGGACATATTATTATAGTTATCGATATCTGATCAAGGATTAACGTCGCGTTGTTCGCGATTGTCGTAATTAATTTCCATCAAACTTGCAGTTTCCCTATTTCTCAAATAAAATCTCACGATTTTACCATTACTATGCTTCTTCGAGCATCGGAACAACAGTTGGCTGGACGAAAACGTGACTGTCGCTCGTCCGTTCGAGTGGCTGGTAAAGGAATCGCTTTACCGCGACCGAAGAAAAATGATTTGTCGCAACGTCGAAGCGGAAATTAGCAGTTAGCAACCATAGATTTCTACGGTTTCGCGAAGGCACTGACACGAACGGGCTGAGCCAGCGAAATAACTGTCGGAGAAAATTGCTGAGCTACGACACCGTCGGCTCTTGCACTTCCCGTACGGCTCCATGGCGAATTAATATCGACGTCGAAACTACCGTGATAGACGTAACAATTACTTTCTCGAGGCTAACTCGACGTTGTTTATGGTTACAAAGTGATGCTGAAGATAAATTATCCGAGAAATCGATGACAAAAAGTTATAAAAATTACCTCGTTACGTCATTGCTTCTTTATGCAAGTGACAGAGAGCCAATAAAAATTGGTAGTTTGATACAAAATGAAAAAATAGTTTACTAATAAATGCGAATAATTTTTTGATAGAAATAGAAACTTAAACCATCAGGTATATTTAAGACTGATTTAGAACGATTGCATATATTATAGTTTGATTTTCAATGGAAGCGAAGGATGCATTTCGATGGAAAGTTACAATTAAAATTGGTTCTTAAGTGTTGGCCAACTGGTTAACGGGTAACTGTAATTGGGGATTACCGAACAGACTTCGAAAAAGAACAGGTGATGTTTAATTGGTACTTTGCTTGATAATGGGTTAGTTCGAACGGTCTGCGATATAACAAGATGTCGACGTCAGTAGTAAAATCAAGCTTCTGTTCAATTTGAAAGATAGTCGGCACGTACTTGCAACTAATTATAATTTATAATTTTATTAATAGCGATGGATTAAGTTATTTTTTAGCTTAAACATCGAACGATATCAAAGACACGCCAGCAACGTTAAGAAAGATATTTTTAGACGATTTAAACGCCGTTTATGAACAATAGTACTTTGAGTTAAAGAAAATCGTTGAAACGTAACAAGTCTGTTTATTTCGATTAAATTCCTCTTCGTAATTTATAGTCTAAAAACATATTTTTTTATACTTTGCAGGGTTATAAATGTCGAATATTATAAATATTCCAGAAAATTTGTATTTCAAATAATAATTGCAAGCTAAATTCGATATAAAAACTTAAAAGCCACGGTACATTCTGCAGTTTCTGCACGATTCGTTTCAACGTAACAACTTATAAACTCAAAACGCTTCGACAGACTGAAAACGTCTTTTAGCAAGAAATTAATCTTATCTGTCGATGCGCTTCAAACGGAAACCCGATTTCCTCCGAAGAGATTCCACAGAGTCGAGACGAACGACGTTAAAAATCGAAGAAAAATCTCCGGAAGCACCCTTATCTCCAAGTTCCGCGGTAAAATGACCCGTTAGCGACTTCCGGCGGAAGTGAAACCGTGTAAGGAGCTGGCTAAACGGCGATGCTGCGACTGAAGCATAACGGAAAAGCAGACGGGGGTAGAAGGAGCACGTACCAGAGGAGAGAGACCAAGTTGAAAAGAGACGATCGTTGGAGATGAAAAAGGAAGAGTGGTGTCGCGACCTTGGGCTCGAGTTCCGCATTGCTGAAGCGCAACAGATCTCGCGTATCCAGTCGTTGAACGTGTCAGTTCTCAGTTGGCAACGCGACCGGTTGCTTCAACATTTCTCCTTTAGAAACTGGAAACAGCTAGTTTGAAAAACCAAGAAAATTTTCTACTTCGTATTTCTCTTCGCTCGTATTTCATTTCCTCTCTGTCTCTTAGTTTATTTTCTCTTTTTCATTTTCTTTTCTCTCTTAACTAAGTAAAATCCAATGAAATAGAACTTTTTCGCGGATGGAACGATTGGAAAAGAACGTTGGAAAAGTGTTGTGAAGCTGGGAGAAGATAGTTTGAAAGACAAAGTTTCGTTCGTTTCTCTCCCTGTTTATTCTTCCTTCGCTATTTCTTGATCGAAAAAAAAACAAGGTCTTCTTTCCAATCGATATGGTTTAAAAGAGCATGTCGGAAAGACATTTGCTATAACGAGCTATACTTCAAAAGAGGAAGAAAATTTTGTAGTTCGCGTCTCTATTCTATTCCCACTGTTTCGTTTATGGTTTTGCGATGTCTCATGTTTCGAACGAAGTAAAGTGGAAGCATAGGTGAAGAAAATATAGTGAACTCTTTGTGGTTGGAACGGCTGGAAGAACACGTTGAAAAAGTGTCGCGAAGCTAGAGCCACGGTCCCAGATTGTTGGTTGCTAATTGTCTAGGGCAGAATAATTGTCTTGCTTCTGGAAAATCACCGGCTTTGTTCTCTCGTCCGTTAGAGAAACGACCCATAACGAGCGAGGAGAAAGAGCAAAAGCCGCGACGCGACTCAAATAAATGACGATACGGAAGAACTTTGAATAGAATTGCGTCCGTGCCACGATCGTTTGAACGTTCGTTGGATAAATCGTCTTCTTTTTAATACCAGAACTATCAAACCTGTTAAAATGCGTTTCAGATCCTTTACTTTAACGAAATTGTAACTTTTACTCGACTTTCGTCTATTCGTTTATATTCGAAACAATGTTTATTTTATTATTTATCAAAGAACATAGCCGCGCGCACGTACATGTTTTTAACAATTTCAAAGGCTAAAAATCGAAAATCTATCATCCTGACAAGATTGCCGATTCTAGCGTTGAAAGACTGTCCAGTGAACGCAACGACGAATGTGTACGAATACGATCTATCCGGCCAAAGACTTTTACAGGTTATTATACAGCTAATTCTTTTCTCCGAGTAATTCGATTTAGGAACTGTTTCATCACTGCCGGATAATTTGTCTCTGAAACATCCTGTATGGACGTTCACTTTTAGTAAGAGCACATTGTATCAACTTTCGAACGGAGGCTGAGAATATCTTTCCCCTTGCAACCATGTAACGCAATCACGTGTAACGGTATCCACCTCGAAACGTGTCGAGACTTTCGCAACCGATCAGCAAAATATAATAGAAGTTCACCCGTGGTATAGACAGCCAAGTTATTGAATTTCACGCGAAACTGTCCTTCCTTTTCAACGATTGTTTTCGGGTTAAGCGTCCGATTTTTCAAACGTATAACACGGTCTACGATTGTTATTAGCATTCAGTGTCTTTGTAAGAAAAGCTGGAGTTAGAAGGTCGAAGTTATTTTCTTTTTTGTTTTCCGACGAAGAGAAGTATCGTAGAAAGTACCTGTAAGAATCTTCGCTTCGACTTTCCTATTGCTTTCCTATTGCTTCGTTTTAATATTCATGAGGAAAGGTAATAGCTATCGTTGGAAACTTTTATCGTGATCGGAGGAAATAAACAGTATCGTGAGATTGTAGGAATTGCAGGAAATTTGATAAAGAAATCTGGCCCTTCTCCGCAACGTACGATTACAATCGCCGGAAACTTAAATAAGGTACAGGATATTTCAACAAAAAGAAAATATAGTCCAAAACATACGTCGATTGGAAGATAAGGAGTCGGAAAAAATCTTTAAATCTCCTTAAAACAAACAAAAACAATCGACCGAAAAAACTCCAACATTTGAGTCTAAAAGTCCAACGAACGATTCCATAAACCCAACAATCTTGCGTCTAAAGTCCTCTCCCATAAAACCGAAAACTTATCATCGCCTCGACTCGGTCACAAACCATTACGCGTAACAGAATCTGCAAACGAAACAAAATAAAAGAAAGAGAAGCCGGGCAGTGACCGGAAGGTGGAGCTAAGCTATGCAGCGTTATGCACAATGTTTCAAAATATTTGTTTCGATAGTCGTGTTTCGATCGGCTTAGCTTAGCTTCGATGGAAACAGTTCCTTGCACTGTGCCGCTTATTTTGTCCAATCGATTAATTCCACAAAACAAGCAATGGATGAGCGATATTTTACGTTTTACGTCATGTACAACGTCTGGTCTATTAATTTCTCCATCTCTCGGAAAGTCGTACAGTGGCGTTTTTGCAAAACTTGTGCGGTTTCTTGGCAAGATATTAAAAATTGAATCGAATCCTTTGCTCATATTACGCGCGACTTACGGAGGTACGGAGAAAGCTAATAGACCAGGATGTATCGTAGATACCTCGCTAACGCGACATGAAACATAAAATATCGCGCACATTATTATTTCGATATTTACCGTTAAAGCGAATTTTTCGAGACGACCTGTTGCTTGAGACAAGCTCGAATCGAGCGCTTGGTTGTCAAAAATGTCAAAAAACGAAGTCAAAGTAAACACTTTGTCGTGCGAACAACCAAATATTTTTAAATTTCTCACGGCGTAGCGCCGCTTCGCTTGGCTTTTTCGACGGTTCTCCGGCGAAAGAGCGAAAAAAGTGCGGAACCTTGCGCGTTGACCTTGACTGTTGTCGAGTTCCGCATTGCTGGAGCGCGAAGGGCTCCAAGGGAAGGGCCACTTGTAAGATCGTTGGCCTGGTGGGAAGAAGGGCGAAGAAGAGAGACTGTACCCGTGGCTGGCAGCTTCGGCCTTCAACTTGACCGGCCCGACTAGCGCCCTTCTCTTTGGTCGAGGCAAGCGTGACCGCTTCGGGATACGAGCACGTACAATTTTAGATGCGGGGTCCTTGACACCTTCGGCAACGAGACAACTGGCAGCCATTGACAGCCTCGAACGTTGCTCCCCCCGTCCATTGATTCGCACCGCGAGTCCTCCGTTCGTTTGGCTTGGCCGCGTATGTGCCTGGCAACCAACGAGCGTACAAGAGAGACGAGCAACCTTCCCAGCGATCGGAAACTTCCAAGACGGGTCGAGACTCCAACCTGTTAACCGGGTTACGCCTTAACTCATTGTTGACAGGTCACCAGCGAACTCGTGTATTTATGCACAAAGTTCAGTTAATTTTTGCGTAAGATAGTCGGTCAACAACGCGTCAACGCGTTCAGTTTACGTGAATTTTATGTATTTTGCCTTCGCGTCGCGACGAATCGAAGTATGCGTATATCGAAATGTAATTGAAGAAGATCTTTACTAATTATCCTCTTAAAAGCAAACCATCCGCTTTCAGTATCGATCGTCACAGTGGCTCGAGAAGCCTGAGCCATCGATTGCAACTAATAATTTTCTTTCAAATCTAAACGGAAACAGTCTTTTCATCGAGCCTCGTAAAATCGAAACGATTTTTCAAATTTCAAAGATTACAGTCGCACAGCGTTGAAAAATACTTTGGAAATTAACTCGACTCGTCGTCGTAACTAGCGCGTCAATTTTACACGTTTTATCTTGCGAAGATATTATGCAATACCTGCGTACTTCTTTCCGACAATGTTACCTAAGTCATTGGTATTGTTACCTAAGTCGATCATTGTTCGATCCATTAGGTACGAAAATGCGCACAATACACGTAACACGCGCAACTATGATAACACGTTGAAAACGTAGTTGCGTTATGATTGTTTAACGGGCAACGCGAATTTCTGCTTAGTTTTCATTTTTTAAATTATATTCACGGAGATTCGAATTTGCGTAAATTTGAACTTGTGACATAGCGATGTTTTGCTTGCAGGGCCTCGGCCAGGATGTTCTCATGGGAGCCAAAGAGGAAGAATGGGGCAACGCATTAAACGTGCGAGATAAATCCTCGTTGGGAGTTGTGTTAAGGGATCGTTTGATGACGGATGCCGCCCTCGGAGGTCCACGACCGATCAAGTCCGAGCACAATTATAGTTTGTTGGCGTCGAGTCCTCCTCCAAGCCCCGCGACACCCGGTGCCAACCCCCATACACCTAATTCCGGATCGTCCGCCGATAGAGTCGGCGCTTCTCTCTCCACCGCTAGTTCCTCCATCGATTCTACTAATCTGGATCATCATAAATCGTTGGACATTCGAAGCAGAATCGATGGTAAGAACACACGAAAACTCGGACTGTAGTTGTAATCTCTTTTGGGAAATTTCTTACAGGTCAAATCGAAAACCCTGTTAACGTTACAAAATCTTTGGTAGCACCGTCTTATAATGTTTTATAGGAACTATATAAATTTTAAATAAATTCACGATAAATGAACAAAAGTTCGTTCTATTAGTAATGAAAAAATTAATATAAGAAAGAAAAAAATTATTATTATTACGAATGAATATAAAAAATGTAAAGTTTTAATGTATGCGAATCCAATTGGAAAGAATTAATTTCCTCATCTAGTAATTACGATATCTTTATCCAATGTTTAGAATAGTTAATCTTCGAATATTTACATCTTATTATTTTATCAATCTTATTTTTTATTGCCACATGGATGCAGAAAATAGAATATCTAACACCGCTGATAAAAATGAGCTTCCGCTAGACAAGGGATAATAAGTTGATTTGATAAAACGATTAATTAGATTAATTAGAAGTAGTTGATCGTTCATTTTTTAATGAAAAGATTTCATCGAGCAAATTCGTTATTCGGGACAATTACGCAAGGTGATGCAGGAAGATCAATTCTTCGGAAATATTTTCGAAATGCGAATATCTCGTTAATGATACCGAAAAATATATTAGATAAGAGTCGAATGGTTTCACGCAAGATATCGTTTGATGTGATTGCTTCGCTTTTTATGCGTGAAGGCCAGATTTTTGTTTCGTTCGGTAAAACATATATTTTTGTATTAGTCGAGATTTATCTAGTAAATTTACCGATGAATTCTTTGATCTATATATGATAGTTAGTTTCTTGGTATATTCTCATAGATCGTTGTGAATCGTGCCTTCTTGATGTTTTATCAGCGAATCCAATAACGTGCTCGTGACTGCAAATAATCTTAGATAATCGTAATAGCATATAAGAGTATATCCTTCGGTAGATCCTGATATCATTATCGGTAAATCTTAAGACCTCTAACCATATCGGTAGAGAGTATTATGCAATATAATTCGTAATCTTAGCAAAATCGGGAAACTTTAGTAATCGTATTAAATCCAAGGAATCTTACTTCAACCAGCTGTTCAGTTGTAACAAATTTTAATATCGTTGTTATCGTTACAAAATTACGAGAATCTAATTGTAAGTCACAAAGACTTCTAATACCACCACCAACAAAATTTTGATATTATAATTCTTAACTCGATAAAACGCTGGTGATAATAATGCTAATGCCAATAATGATAATAGTACGAATATTGATTCCACTAATATCCCCACGAACCTTCACGAACACACTTGTCAGTTAGAAAAAATTGTCTCATCAAAAGAGAAGCTAGACAGAGCCACTGCTATGTCCGTATGTAGTAAACTCTGCAAATTCTATTATTGTCTCCACTACTGTCAACTTTAATTTTTAACAAAATCATAATACTATTTACAGCTTCGTTGCTATTTCCAACTGTGTATCTTTCTTTACAAACGCATACAAACACACGGCATAGTAATCCCTATAATATTCCGTAGATAGGACGCATTTCTGTTAAGGTTCAACCTCTCTGGTTGAGTTCATAAAAATGCAAATTCGCAGAAACATGCGCAATCTAGTCGTAAGAAGTCCGTGCTATAAAAGGATCTAACGTCGTCATTAGCAGATCCAACAAATATTAACGTTGTAGCGTAACTACTATAAGCCATCCATTCTCAGTACCAGGATTTTCAACTATACAAAGTCCTAACGTTACAATGTACGATCCTACTAATACTCGCACCTCCATTCACCGGCACGTCTATCAGTCGCGAGAAACCTTCTCACCTTCCCACATTCGACTTTCAAGAACCTCTTCCTCAACATCGTTACGGTGCATCGCGAATGACGGGGTTAAGCTAATGCACGATACACTTGAAATACACTCGAAAGCTATAGCAGAATCTCTTCTGATAGAGGAGGATACAACGTTACAGGTGTAACAGGAGTCTGATAATACTGCTAATTTCAGGGAACCCCGTACGATTGACAATATCCTGCCGTCATCGACGCGTCTCGTCAGTTTCATTTATGCAGCCTGTGTACGTCGTTGATCCATTAACTCCTCGAAACGACCCAGTTCGTATTATCGTATTGCTCAATGGTATATCAGTAACGTGTAATGACTGGATCTGATAGCGGTTGTCGCGATCCGTTTGCTCGTTGTGATTTCATTGTACACATTTGTACACGTAATTTTGGACCTTGGCGTTGCCTGTTCAGCTTCTTATAACGCAATAGCGGACAGAAAAATATTTAGAACTGATACATAGTACCTATATACTTGGGTATTTGTGCACAGAAGAATACATATGGAATAGCGCGCGAACATACGAAGATCGAGAGAATTTAGATTCAAAGTTGTTGGAAACGATCGTCTTGCGTGAATAAAATGCGAAGTAAAGCGAACAACGGATGATATTTTTGTTTCCGCAGATATGGAGGAGGAGTGTTTCCCGGCGATCTCGATGAATACCGCGTCGGGACGCGACGAGCTGCCTTCGTCGTCGTCCACGTCGTCTACCTCAACGATTATCCTAAAGAGAAGAAACAATGTAGTACCTGAAGACGTGGAGTGTACGGAGATCAAAGGTGAACCGATCAGCGCGCCTAGCAGTCCTTCGGAGTCTTGTCAAACGTCGATAACCGACGACAAAAACACGATAACCATGGTGTTTCCTCAGAGTCTTCATTTTTCGAAGAACCACATGTCGCAGACCAGCGATAGCGAGGAGGATGACGAAGAATATTATCAGGTACTTCCATATTCTCTTTGTCTAGAATTCTTGAAGAAGGAATTCCGTTCGTGAAAGTGTTCGCAAAGAAATCTATCAAATGTTCAAGGAATTTGTAAAAGCAAAGATCGAAGCGTATGATTATTAAAAATTCAGATACACGTTCGTCTTAACGATATATATATAATACGACGATTATTCAAATGATGGAACTTTTAAGCGCGAATGTTCGTGTCTTAGTAGTTATTCGTAAACGCGTGCGAACACTTGTTCCAACAGATAACGTCAAATACCGAAACGTAGCTAATTATTAGAGTGGAACGATGTTAGTATAGATGTAACGACATGTGTTTAGGTATTCCGCAATTTAACACGTGTAATTGTTACAGCAGAATGACTTTCATATAAATACTTTTCGTTTAATTCTGTTTGAACGAAATTCTATCGTTTTTATTTGAAGCAAATTTTTGTAAATATTCTGTCTCTTTACATCTCGATAGAGCGTTTAAAGTTCGAGATCGAAAGAATCTTACATTCGAAATTTGCCTCTTTACACTCTAGTGTATCTAAATGCAAATAAAATTAAAAAAAAAAAAAAAAAATAGTAACATTTAGTAGATGTTCTTCGTTTTCCTATGTAATTACGATTTTAATTGACAGAATTTTAATTTGCAAAGGAACGGAAGAGCGAATATTCGACTATTCCAAAAACAAAATTTCGTCGACGCTCGATCTTCTTACTCGCTGATCTCGAATTACGAGTATCTTTTGCCGATGCATCTGAGAATGATAAAAATGCTAAAAGAAAACAAACTTTGTGTGTCACAGGGTATGGAGGTAGAAGAGTACAACGGGGAGGCGAGCGATGAGAAACAGGCGGATTTACGCGCGTCCAGGCAGGGCCTACCGCCAACGCCGCCGAGCAGCGCCAGCTCCGACAGCGAGGGCACCGCTTCCGCTTCCTGTTCGCCGGAACGCCGAGATTCCCAGAGCTCCGCGCACGCACAGAATCTCAGAGGCCTGCTCACGCCCAGACTTTACATCACAAACGGCACGCACACCACCAGACAGCCGATACACACACCCTTGATTTCCTGTCAACCGGTGAGCCAAACTGGAATCTTCTTTAATTAACGCCACTTTTTTCCAGGCGCGTATGTAAAATAAGCGACTTCGAGTTTATAAGATAGTCGGTAACCTTGCAGTCAATTTATAACGTAATTATGAAATGTTTTTCTGTTATAATCGAGCCTATGTTACGAGCGATAGTAACGATTCTTTCCTTTTTTATTGCAGATTTTTCAATATCGCTGTATAAATACTCGATTAATTTTCAATTCTCAGAAAAAGTATGCATTTTCATGTCGCTAGTTTATTTATTGCAAGGAGGTGGCGTAAATAATAGTGCCTGTAATAAATCATATTTTTCTTTACATTTCGTTTCTTGACGCCTCGTTATTCGTTCCGAAATATTTTATGCGAAATAAATGATAATATAGCGATATAATGGAGTAACCAAGAACTCGATATAAGTGTGTAATATTGCGTAAGACACTAGAAATGAGAATGCGACAACCACCTTGTAATATAATAAGATATGGGCCTAAAGTACAAATAAATTATTATTATTATTATTATCATATTTTACGTAACGTAGTTTACGTTTAATTACGTGATTTACGTTCTATACATGCTTTCATAAGAGTTTTATAAAACGAAGGTACATCGCTTCTAAAAATTAAGCAAATATCTGATGCCTTACGCGAAATATGATTTTTTAAATTTTGTGAAAGAGACCTGATATACAATTGACAAGATATATAATTAACCGTTACTACGTTAATTAACATTGGGTCGTAACATAAATAAGTTCGGTGGAATAAAGAAATATATCGAGTTTGATCGGACTTGTAATTTAAAAAATGATATTTTGTAATCCAAAAGAGAGACTTTTTCCAATGAAATTTACTCCGCAAACACAGAGAAAGATGGACGTAGGTTGTGACGTTGCGTTAAATTCATCTTACAGAAAGGGTCGACGGGTGTGTTAACGTTGACCGAAGAGGAAAAGCGGACATTGATCGCGGAGGGATATCCAGTGCCTACGAAACTGCCTCTGACGAAACAAGAAGAGAAGTCCCTGAAGAAAGTCCGTAGGAAAATCAAGAACAAGGTGAGTGTCGAATACGTGTTAGAAAATAATTAGACCGCGAATGTTTATGCAAGTTCATATTTTTAGCAACGCAAAGTATTTTACCTTTTAAATCTTACAGCGAGTACTTTATTTTAAATCTTCCGTGTATTTTCGAATATTACGCATGTTCTTTTTACTTGTATATCCCATAAACTTGCAAACATCCGCGATCTGCAAATAATTATACCGCTTTCATGCTGGTGTTTCGATGAAATTATCTATTACTGCGTAGTATGAAATTCGTTTCTTAATCTTTGATTCTAGACAGGTTCTGTTCCCCGCTTGCATTTTAATTTTATTTTCGATTTCGACGGGTGATAAATTTTGTGTCGTAATTAATTAACATTTGAGAACAAACTTGCCCAAAATCTTGCGTCTGTGTTAAATTTGACGACGATAATTACGTAAAAGCAAACACTTTGTCGCTAGTCATTTTTTTGCGATACAGCTTTTTTCCTTTATAAATCAACGGCTGAAGGAAACACTTAACTCTTCAAATATACACTGAAATAACCAAACTTAATCAAACAAATCCACCTTTTGCAAAATGTTAAACTGTTTATACTCTATTTCAATTTCTCGTGTCTAATATTCTTGTGCCGTGCGAACGAATTAATTTAATTTTTAACATCATCTATTTACTTGGTTTTCGATATTTCCTACCTATATCAATTTTTAACGTGTTCTACTTATATATAATACGTTATTTTTAATAATGTTCATTTTGTATTAATTTAACGTTGTCTACGTATTTAATGTTTTATACCTAAATCTTAATTGTTTCTTATATGGAAGAATTCTTTTTAATTCCCTTTTCATCTATACAGCACAACGAACAACACATCGTCCACATAATTCTGTCTTTAACTTCAACAAAATTTATACGAAAAAATATCTTCCCATTGGACGCAGAATGTAACAAAGGAAAACTGCATCGGTTTCCAGAAATTTGACGTAGCTATTAATTACAGAAATCAGAATATAATTTTCTCATAATGCAAACTGTTTCCTTGAATCGGTCGAATCGAACAGCCAACATGACGACAGTGAAAATTATTAAGCAAAACTTGGCAGGCAATTTTCGCGGAACGATAGCGCAACCAACGCTCAACGAAGAACAAAACTCGACGCATGATCGGCTGTTTCGTGTTTCAGATATCAGCCCAGGAGTCGCGACGGAAGAAAAAGGAGTACATGGACGGCCTAGAAAGACGCGTGACAATGCTCACGAACGAGAACTCCTCCTACCGGGACCGACTAACAGCCTTAGAAGACACGAATCGCGAATTACTGAAAGAGCTTCAACGTCTGCAAGCGCTTCTTCAACTACAAAACTCGTAGGCGCACCGTTTCGAAATAACGTTGAAAGTTAAACTACAAACCGACGATTTGAGTTATTATCAAGAAGACGTTATAATCGCGGTCATGGTGATCGGAAGGGCGATTTCGCGAAGACTGGTGGCCAAATAAAGGGCCTTAGAACGTGTTCCTGATCGTCGAATCACAAGTGTTTTTTTTTTTTTTTTTTTTTTTAATCTTGTACGTTAGTTTCCTTCGATCCTTGGACAATTTGCAATTTTCTTCGATTATAAAAGGGAGAGAAGAAAACTTACGTTTCCTCGGTGGATATCTTTCAACGGATAATCCATCGAGCTTTTATGGGATCAAATGTTCTTGCGGACTATTTCCCAAACAGACCATTTTCCAAGGGAACAGTGCAATTTCCTTTACATTCCTGTGTAAAGTCTTCCTCGTGTAGCGGATCGAGCGTCAGTTGAGTAGAACGATTCGCGATGAAAATATATTCCTTGGATACGCCTCGTCTTCCTGTTTTCCGTAGACAGGAGTCGGCGGAGGGTGCAATTCTGCCGGGAGTGCCTTGATTCGCTTATCTTTCTTCCATCGCGAACGACGAATTGAAAACGAATTTTCTTCTCCTTTCTCTTCTATTAGAAGTGTTTCGTTACGTTTCTGTTATTGTATCGCATCTAATGAATCGAATTCATCGAATTGTAACATATTGCGTAGAAAGAATGTGGAGAAAGTTCGATCGCTATACGATCTAAATGCGTAATACATCGAGAGCTTAAAATTGGTGTTAAAAATCGTAAAGTACATGCTCTAAAGTGATTATAGAGAAGTTATTCTGCGTGTAAAAATGAATCGGCAAGGCAAGAATAAAGTATTTTCGTTAGAATCTTCGTTATTGAGAAAATCGCATTTGTCTATCGACGATTTTTTTAGAAAACGAGACTTTAAAGGAAGAATATTATTCTACATTTTCGACTTCTTTTTACACGTAGACTCAACCTTCACAGCAACGACACCATCCTCGTTCGATTTGGAGCGAATTGAACATACACATATCCGATATATTTTCAAACTCGATTATCTCGAAAACGAAATGTTAAATAAAAAAGATTCATTCTTTATTTTTAATTTAGTTTTGCTTACAGAATAACCTTCTGCCACCTATTTTCGAACATTCGGTACATATAACGTTCGTTTCACACTTTATTTCGGAAAGTTGACCGTAGCAGAAGCGACGTCTAATTTACCTCGGAAATTGAAATCAAAATGTAAAGAATACATTTCTTAAAATCGATCGCATTTCAGTTTCCTTAAAGAAGAATACATTTTAAAAGGATAGCGACTCGTAACGAGATTTGATATTATTACAATGAGTTAAACGAAGATGGAATTCTACGTTCGAGAACGTAACTTTCTTTTCGGCGTTGTTCATCTTTCACGGATAACTTATTCCACAAAGTTCGATAAAGCGTATGGAGAGAGTTTTGATTCAAACGAAATCTCAACAAACGTTCAAAGAACGTGCGAAATTTAATTAAACGACAAGGATTAACCCTCCAAAGGCAGACGTATATTATATTTTTCCACGCTCCGTAGTTACGCTGGGTCATTTCCATCCAAGATAAATTTCCTTGGTATTCTGGACTTTCAAAAACGTAAAAAATGCCTAGAATACTTATCGATGACTTCACTGTACAATAAAGTTATTTGTCAAGTCAAATATTTAAAATTTCTTTCGATAAATAATCAAAATTTCGCTTGGACGAGTAACGACCCAGTTTAATTACGAAGAGTTAAACTTTTAGCGAGACATTTAGCGATAAATAAGCGTTCGCGCAGACTATTAAAGTATTTAGGAGCGTAAGTGTATTTTCAATCGAGCGTCGATTGATGTTTATGTTCGCTTGACAGCGATGATGACTCTTCGATTTTCGTCCAAATAATATAATAAAATTAGGAAACGAATATAGAGAACGAAGAATAGTTAAAATATAATATTAAGACGACATACAATTGAAACGATAAATGTCCAACGCGTTAACTATATAAATTATATAGATAATGAGTGATTATAATTAATGCGGTATTTTATCTAGAATGAATACGAGATGATCGTGTAAGTCTATTTTCTCCGGAGAAAATTTGTTAGATTGACATATATATATAATATATATATATATTTAGAAATTTATTTATAGATTAGGATTCATTCACGCGAGATATAGATTTGTATATTATATTTGTAAAAGAAGACGTTTATTTAACCATCCGTACGTTGTTGAGATGGTTCGCACCATTGTGGTTTTAAGAAGAACGTGTGCAATGATGTTGACTTTGATTATTTCTTCAAAGAACGCGCCACAGTATATAGATGTAATTTTTTCGTATTTCTGTTATATTATGATACTATATTACGTGCGGTGTGATTCGTAGCACGACAAAGGAAGATAATTTTTCGGATTGCGAACAGTTGAGAAATTGCAACGAAACGTGGAAAATGAAATTCGAATCCTTGTTTCTAGAAACAGATATTTTTCGAGAAGAATTGTATTTTAAACGTAATAAGCAGGGTGTTTCTCTTTCCTGTTTTTTGAACTTCTTCGAGATTCTTAAAATTCTCGTGTTCTTTATCGAAAAAGTTTATTTCAGGAAAAAATAAAAAAAAGTAAAAACAGCGAATAGTCGAAGAACGTTTTCTGCGAAAAAAATATTTTCTGTGTAAGAGGTGTTTTTATAAAAAGACAAACACTCGGTATCGAAAATATAACTTCTCGATAAAAATAAATTTCTCGAGAGATTTGCAATTTAGAAAGTAACGATGGTTTACGAATACACGCACAAAGAATCGTATAAAACTGAATTCTTCGAAAAATATCTAAGAAATCTAATCTTCGATTTGAACAAAGAATCGGTAATCTGTTAACTTTATAACGAATCACGCCTCACTTTGCATATTCTATGCTCGCACTGATCACATGTATCGTCGAATTTCAAAGGCGACAAATTTTCATTGTCTAATGGGTACAAATATCACCGAGAATGTTCACGATCGTGTGAATTAGAGTTAAAAGAAGGGTCGACGAATGGGGTTCTAAGAGAAAACTTGTCTCGAACACGAGCGCTGCCATTGATTACTATAACGATTTTCGAAAATATGATACTTTCGGCACGCGAAGTCTTGCTGATATAGTTGAGCGCGAGAAGAGAAAATTCTCCAAACGATTGTATTTTCTTGAATTTTAAAATACATAGGAATTTTATTAACGCATCAAGTGCCATGATAGTTAAAAATGAAAACTATAATAGAACTTTGATTATTGGAACATCCAGATGGAAAATTCTGCTTTTCTTCAAATTTTGCTGTAATTTCTCTACGAAATTTTCCAACCATCCAACACATAGCACTGTGTTACGCGACGTAAAAGTCTGCGTGTGTATTATCGATGAAAAGTAAAAGAAGAAACGAATGTCGGAGTATGTTTTTGAAAAAAAAAACGATTTTATTTGAAGTCGAGGACCGCTTGAGAAATTCTGGGAAATGATAGAACGGTTCTTGTCTGTTTTAGTTGGCTATTTAAAGCTCGAAGCCGAACGAGCTTCAGCGTCTGGAACGTCTATTTTTATGCAGAATTCGCCGGGTCGTTTAAACAATAACAAATGTGTTAGGTTCAGACTACGTCTACAATTTGGATGCTCTATCTTTTATTTCAAACAGGTTGTCCGAAAGATCGGTTATGAGATAGATTGGATAAACAATTTGGTAACTTATCGCGACGTAATAATTGTTATCACGTGTCGAGATAAACTCAAAGGATTTATTTTATTAAATATGCTTTTGCCAAAACTCATGTTTCTCCGTGATAACAACAATCGACATTCTGTTTTTCTTTTTAACTCAGAATTTTTATATTGCGTATAGAGTACCTTTAATAATACGATTAATTTAAATATACATTGGCTTTTTGTACAAAGAATTAAAACTTTTAGACAAGTTACTAAATTTTTCAATTTGTCTCGGCAAAGAAAATATCTCTGCCACAAGTCTGTTAATTTAATCGCAAGAAAGATGGGTTTTCAAGAGTCACTGTTTTATTTTAAAAAATTGAAAGGGAACAAAAATCCTATTTCCTATTTGCAGAAAACCTGATTAATCGATCAAAGGGTAGGATAAATTTTAACTGACATGGCATCAAACGTGTTAATAAATATCAAAGATGGTTGAAGAACGTTTAACAAAATAATTCGAGGCTCCAGCACATAGAAATTCGATGGCGCGTCTCCGGTTTCTTCATCGAACACATTTTCGATCAGGATCGAGGCTCCTCGCGCGACTTTGCGATCTCGTCGTTCGCGATCACGTGTCGCTTGGATCCAGGCTTCGGACCAATTGAAGTTCGCGAGAACTTCGATCAACTTGTCTAGCGGTCGTAAGCCCACGAAACAGGGAATTTTAAACACTATCCGTATCTTAAGCGGATATTGAAAGCTGAGATCTAGGGAAACTGCCAATTTCCGATGTTTCAAATCCTAAACTTTGAAATTTGCAAATTTTCAACTTTTCGAAACTTTGAACGTCTCGATTTCTCTTAAATCTATTCCTCTAATTTTTCAAATTCCAAATTCTCCAAATTTCCCAAGCTTCGAGTTTCTCGAATCTACAAAAATATAATCGACGATAAATTTATTTCCAACTTAGGTTCCCGGAAAATAAGTCCTTTCGTATTCGTATGTATAACAAATTCGTGATATAGTCATTCAACTTTCGCCAACAACAACGAAAATCCGTGAAAAAAGTTATCGGAAGGAACGTGATCTCCATTCAAACTCGAGAAAGCTATCGTAACCAAGATACGCGTAAAACTCCCAAGAGATTGAGCAAAAAATTAATGAGTTTACCAAACAGAGTCACGTGTGTTTATAGTACGCTATTGAGGAGAAAAAAGAAAAAATATGAGAAAGACACGCACGCTCGTGCGTTGCGTACTCACGGTAAAAAAAGCGGCAAGACGCGTAAAAAAGGCAGGCTAACTCGGCGTCTGTCAATTACTTACGCCTGACCGAGCACATCCGCGAACGCGAATCCTACCGACTTTAAAGACCGATGTGCCTATAATGTTCTTAAAGGGGATACTGTTTTTCGCGCTTTCAGTTGTCGACCCTATCGGTGGTACGCGATTGTGGCGTGACACCTGCACTTATGGGGTAACATCGACGCATTAAAGATTAAAGCCGAGCGTTGAACGCCTATGGGCGTTTATTACATCAAGTAGCGGGTGTTGGTCGTAATGGTCTCGTAAATAGGTAGAACGTAGAGGAATTTTCCAATGAAAAGTATCTCCGGTTTAGATAATATTACAGTGGAACTTTGTTTATTTGAACGAATTTTTAACTGCCCGATGAATCGAAGTTTTGCTGGTTGAATTCGTTTATCCGAGCGCGAGCTGCTATTACGCGAACGAGAAGCGATAGGCAGCAAGGACAATTGGCGAACTCCTATTATACGAACTCTAATGATAATAAATTGTTTGTCCCGTGACAAGTTCAGATAAATGTAGTTCCAGCGCATAGGTAGAGATACGTTAATTTGCTATTTGAAAGAAATTTAAAATTTGAGAAATTTGTTCGATTATTCGCAACTGTGTACGTCTGAACGATCAAATTTTGGAATTCTCAAGTTTCCGTAACTTTGCATCTCCGAATCCGTAGACTCGCAAATTTATTGTTTCTCGAATTGCACGTTGAAACTCTCAAATTTTGGATATCTAAGATCTTCGTGCTTTCAAATTGTTCGAAGTTTCCAAGTTTCGACATTTTTTACAGTTTCATATCTTCAAACCTTTCAATTATCTGAAATCTCTAGATCTCTAGCTTACCAAATCCCGCACACTCGAATTTCAAAGCATCTATTATACTTGTGAGTTTCTAAATTCCCAGTGTTCCCTAATTTCACAATTTCCAAGATTCTGTGAATCGTTCCGTTTTCAAAAATTTTTTAAATTCTCTTCGCCCAAATTCTACGCCACTCGCATTCTCCTCGAATATCTTCGCGCTCTTCGATCCGTGCGTTTCTAGATTGTCTGAAAGTCGATCAAACGTCTATGTAAATTAATAAATCTCGAGATATTTGAAAAATTACTCGTTACAGTTCCTGTTAATCCTATTGGCGAGAAGCAGACGCAATTTATACGTCGGTGTTATCCAACGATTCGCGGAAACCGTAATTCCTGCTATACAATTATACGAGTACGTACGTAAATTCGCTGGAGGAAGCCTCGTATCGTTAGATAAGAATCATAGCCTGTCGCGCAGGCAATCGTATATAATTTCTTGTACAAAATGCCAATTGAACGGAGTTTTATCCAGAGGAGATGAGAGAAAGAGAGGAACAGAGAGAGAGAGAGAGAGAGAATGAGAGAGAAAGAATTTAATATATTCTATAAACGAAGCTTTATATAAATGGTTATATATATACATATATATATATATAAAAATATACATATATATATATACATAAGATATTTCTATATAAACAGATAATATATGTATACACTAAAGAAAACGTACACAAACACATTTACGAATCTACAAAATAGACGACGAGAGAACGATTGTCATAGCATAGACTGTGGATATTTATGGAATTTCATATTTTTATCACTCGAACGATCAAGAAATGGATCAAGAAATCTGTAAACAGAGATTCGTACCACGAAACTAGGTATCGTAATTTTATCGTGGACATCTCGTATATTTTTGCACGTTGTATGCATTTTAAGAGTTGCTATTCTTCCAAATTTCTCGCATTTCATACTTTTAAATATAAACGCCTAAAGATCCGCAGGCTAATCACACGCAAAACAGACACGTACACGCAAGCAACGTTCGTTCGATTTCATTATCGCGAATCGACGATCGATTACCGATTCGTAAAATACATTCGCTGCATCTGTGTGCCCTGCACCAAATATCCGATGTATCGCGTGCATTATATTATTTATCCGCAGAGACTAACTGTGTATATTCTCGGTATACGTGTCCTCGTGTTAGCTGTGCAACGACTTATCCTATTATCCCGACGAGTAAATGTCTTTACGCGATTATGGCGTGCCGCTGCCACGTGGACGCCGGTGCACGTGGTCGTTCGTCTAACTTCGAACGTTGTATGACAAATGAATAAACACATGTGACTTAACTTTTTTGTTTTCGACCTTTGAATTCTTAGCCACTCGTTCAAAATATAAGAACTGTCGACGACATAGACATTCGAAATTTTTAGTATCATGCTGTTTCTTACGTTTTTCAAATTGTTCTTTTAATTATCGTTCACATAGTATAAATATACTCGCACTAACTAGGACCAATTAGGAGATTTTGGTCTTCTCAGTTTAGATAAGATTAGCGTGGTCGGATCGTGCCAAGCGATTGGACAGGTTTTTCTAAACGACATACAACTCGATGAATTTTTATTATTTTCACTTGAAAATAACGATAAATATCGTTAAGTTATAAAGAACATCCGCAAGGTTTTATGGTTCTTTTTAATGAAAATCTGCAAGCGAACTAAAGGAACGTTTGTATAAAAATTCACACATTATAATAAATATAATAAAATAATTGAGTATATATTATATTAACGCACATGAAAAAAACAAAGACGAAGAATTATATATACTACGTCGAATCAAAAATCAATTGGCTTCTCAAAATCATTTTCTCCCCTTTAAATTTCGTTACGTCACTTTTACAATCGATCTTTCTAAACTATTTTTATATTCTCCTCCGGATAATTTACAATTTCGTTACGACTATTTAAATCGATATAACGAGCTGGAATAATAGTTTGTAGACAGTATTCCCAGTAGTCCGTGCCTTAAAGTTAAATACATTTGTTCGTAGATTATTGAGCGTCCTAGTTCATTGGGATGTTTCCTGCTCGGTCTCCTTGGGATTAACTTGGAACATAAGTTGTTTACTAGTGGGTTTAGGTGGTCTTCTAATCCCTTCTTAATCTTCCTACACAAATTCCTTAGTACTTGTAATACATGGCGCGACAGATGGAATGATTGTAAACGAAAATAACCTTCACCAGCTAATTGATTTTGCGCGTACGTGGAATAATAGATTTCGTGCGACGTCACTGTTCGCATTGGCAATCTTATCGGGTTTACTCTTCTGTCAGGTTTCACAGGATCATCGAACGTTTTTATCAAAATATCGAGCGACCGATACTTTGAAATTCGATTAAAACGAATTATTAAAGAAATACTTTTGCTCGTTCAATTCTCTTTGTAATTCTAAGTGAAAAAATTACGTGTTTTACTTTACGTGCCAACTTAATTATGCCCTCGAAGTAAGACCATTCGTGCATCACATTTCACAGCCCAATCTGATAGGTCTCCACAATTGAATCGACCGTTCGTTCGCGTTTTAATTAAGATTCTGATAATGAATTATCGACCTCCACCTCCTGATAGCGTTGTTTCGATCTCTTCTCGTTTCCTGCACGTCCTTCGAATTTTAGAAACAAATACATTTTTACGTCGTTGAATTCTCCGGCCCGATTAATCTAAAAGGTGTTGCGCGGTCTTTCGATGATTTTCGATTCGGTTGTAGCCAATCTTTTATCGTTAAAAAATATTTCAAGTTTTTATTTCTTAAAAAAATTAAACGATATACGAAAAGGAAAATTCTCAGTTTCGAAATAACGTACATTCGCAATGGTTATAACATTTATTGAAAAAGAATGATTATACAGCGAATCGTTTCTTACTTAAATAATATAACCTTACGCCGTGAAATGCTGTAATTTCTACCAAAAGAGAAAAGCAAGAGAATTTGTATCGTTTTATCGATCGGTGTCAAGATCCGCTTCTTCGATTTGATTATCCACTTTACGCTTAAGGGTCGATAAACTGAGGGGAGCCTCCATATTTAAAACCTCCTCGTCCTCCTTGCGCCCTTTTCTTCTCGATCTGTACAGAGGATTTTCGAATCTTCCACCGGAAGAAGGATCGTTTTCCTTCGCGTCGTTATCTTCAAGATTTGGCTCATTGACGACGTTGGCGATTTGAACGTTACTCTCCGCGCTATTTTCGAATCGAGCGAAACCGAATGGTTTGCTACCCTGCGTTTTGTCCACTCGAATTCCATCCCTTATCGAAGAAAAGATCTCCGAGAAGCCCAGCAGAAAACTGCAAATAATAACGAGACATTCGATTAAAATTCTGGATACTTAAATACGCGTCGTACTCGCATCGCAAACCTAAATGTAGGATTTTACATTGGTCAGATGCATCGAAAAGTACATTTTAAAACTACTTTCGTTAATTTACTTGCATTTGAAACAGAAAGTTTGAAGTTCCAAACATCTATCTTGGATGACTAAATTTGGAAATCTCGAAGAATAGTGAAAACTACTTTCGTCGGAAGAACATGTTATGCCTTAGAATATTTTGAAATCTATTTAGAGAACATAGAATTTTTCATTACGAACGAGAGAAAAGGTATCAGCAATATAGAACATTGTTATAACGTTTTCAGTATTTCGGGTTATTAAATTCTCTTTAAACATTCGTTTCTAAAACTACAAATTTACGATATTTTTACTTGTAAACAGCATTACTCTTTGACGAAACAGAGTTAATTAAATTGCAGAAGTTTCTAGTTTCTATTTTCTAGTTTCTAAGTATACAAGGAAACGATATCCCATTTTTATTCTTCCTTTTCTCCTTTCGTTCGTTACTTTATGAATTTATGTTTTCTTTTCATTTCTCTGTTTCTTCTAACAATTTCAAATTTCATTTTATAAATTGCCTGATTAAGTGGAAAAATATTTAACAGCGATAGCGTTCCTGTAGTTGTGGAATACGAGTTTACGGTCGTTGTTGGAGAAATGAATAACACGATAAAGCTTGGACTTCTCCGTTTCCTCCTTTTCTCGATCTTTCGCTTTCCTCGTCTTCTTCTGCCTTTTCTTTTTCTTCGATCGCTTTATGAATTTGCATCTTATTGTTCCTTATATTCTTTCTTTCTGATAATTATATTTACACTCTATCGCTTATTTTCTTTAACCTTTGCACCTCCTAAAGATATCATTCCTTTTTTTCCCTTATTAATTTTCTCTTGGAAATATTATTTTCTGCTTCTCTTCTACGATTCGTTTTTCCTTCGGTGATTGAAAATGTTATTTCACAAACTGTTTGATTAGGTGTCTACGTTCGCTTTGTACACGTGTATTACCACCGTACTGCTTTCCAATGATTCGATCGACAGCAAAGAGAACTTTTGAAGTTACACACGTTCCAATATGCAGTTCGGTTTACCGTACGTAAACACTGATACCATTGCTGCAATTCCAAGCAACCGGTGCTGTTTCTCCGCTTATTCCGTTATTCAAAATCACCGAGATTGCCACTCGAATTTCTGCTACTCGAACGGAATTCGTAACAGATATTTGTAATCGAATGAATTTCTGTTTACGATGGGTAAACCAATCGTTGTTCGTAATAACTTTGTAAGCGGACCTTTTGCATCCATACACCGCGAAATGAAAATATCAGAATCGGTAGAAATTATTTATGCAAATTAACGTGACTCTATACGAGCTACGTTGCGAGTAAATATAATTCGACATTTTTCATTTATAATCATCAATTTTTCTAAATTACTTTTCCAATGAGAATTTGTTTGGAAATTTCTTAAAACACAGATAAATGTGGGGATATTAATTCGAATATTAACTAAGTAGAATGTTATTTAAATTAACGAAGGTTTTCAAGATTAGTTTCAGGATAAAATAAAACTTGGATGAAAATTGCATAAAATGTAAATGAAAATGCTACCATTAATTCGAACGTTGTACGAATCCGCGAAGATTTCTACAATTAGTTTCTTCAGTTTGTTCAAAATAACTTTAACAAGCCAATTTTCGTAAGATAGAAATTAAACGTTTTTAATCACTTAGTTAGTTAACACAGCGGCCATAAATTCCCAAGAATGCTTATTGCAGACATTTTCCCTTTCATTTACGATTTTTCCATAGCCGAATATAAATGCTAAATTCCAAACGCTCGAACTCAGTGAAACAAAGATGTACACGTTCGCAACCACACGATGGACAATACCTTACATCGCCAGAGTTTCCTAATACGTTAGACGAAACGTCTTTCACTGAATTTTATCGATGCTTGCGAACTCTTTAATCTTCGAACTTCCAAATTTGCAAATTTCCAAACCTCTCGATTTTTAAATTTATTCGGTTCGCATCAGATTTTTCAATCTTATTTCGATCGCTAAAACGTTCTCACGATTAAACATTTCAAGAGACATATAAATGTTTCAAAAACATTTGGTTCAGTCTCGTTTAAAAGTATGCCGAAGGGAGGTTAATTTGGGAAACATCCGGTCTAACGGGGCTGCAAGCGAAGGAGAAACGCAACCAGTTGCAAACTGCGCCTCGTGTTTCATATTCCGTGTAATTACTTTTTCCATCGCGTTTCTCTTCTTTTTCTCCCTTTGCTTCTCTCTTTTCCTGTGTTGTCTCTGCCTCTCAACGATCCTCGTCATCGACACCCACGTGTCGCTGAAATATAAGGGTCAAACGGGACGAGCTTATAGAAAGCTTCATCGCCGTTTTCCCAACGAGTCGCACGTAATCGTTGAGCTGCTCGCTTCCGTTTGTCGTTCGCGAAAACATGCATCGCCCAGCTATTTTCGACGATTTATTAATTCCGCCTTCTCCTTTCTTTTTCCCCTTTTCCTTCGACCTTCTCTCTTTCATTCATTTGCTTGCTTAATTGGCAGCGTAGAACGCGAAGAGATTTTTAGTTTGCTCGAAGTTAGCTTTGCACGTGGAATCTTTTGAAAATGCGAAAATATGAAAATTCAAAGGATCGTGTTTTCGTAGTTTGAGCAGCTATTTCACAGTTTGCGGGGACATTAACAGGTCTGTGAAAGCAGAGGTCCGAAGATTCGACCACAGATTCCGAAATTTACGCATTCGAAGTTTGAAAATTTGAGAATCTGAAGGTTTACAGGTTCGCGACTGTTCGTTAATCCATCTGCGAATGATCAATAAATGATTCGTTTTTATGATCAAATATGCGAAGCGCTTTTATGGTAAATTTAGAAGCAGCAGGGATTATCACATTTCTGTTGCTCTCTGTATCGTCTCGCTGTAGCTCATAAATTTCTTAAACCATTTTTATCCGAAGTTAATCCTGCAGCAGACTTTAGAATTCTCAGAAGGTAGAAAAAGGATAAAAGACTGTATATCGTGACGTTATAGTGCCTCGTAATGAGAAATAGAGTTAGAAGAAAGGATATTATCTCTTTAGGTCGATCATTAATTAATTATACTAAGTACTTACTGCCTGTAAGAGTAGCCAAAGTATAAAAAGACGAGGAACAGAAGAAGAAGGGCGATCATTGGCATTCCCAAAAAGGGAACCAATGTGATAGCCAAATGATTATCTTGCACGGCAGCGCCAGTTACTTCTGTAGAGAAAACTTCGATTTTCATACCTATTAAAAAGAAGAAAAACACGATAAAATAAGGAAGATTTAAACCCGTTGTGACCCTCAATTTTTATGTTTCAATCTTTTAACGGAAGCAACAAATTCTCGTCGTAAGAAGCAAACAAATTTTTCGTGTTTTAAGAAATACTCTGACGTATAAACAGCGGGCGTTGTTCTATACTTTTCTCAAATTTAAAAAATCCGTGAGAGAAGAAAAATACGATCGAGTCGAAGATCATGCAAAGATCAGGAAGCAGAGTTTTCATTTTTTGCAATTAGACTACTCCATTTTTCAGATAATTCGTAATCAATTTCAGGACTTTTAGGTCATTGGGAAATATTCTTCTTCCGATTAATTTCGAACACTTAATGATTGCTATTTTGCAAGAAAAAGCAATAATAATTTACCATTTCGTATTGGACTCTATTTATATAAAAACCAAGCGATAAGTTAATTCGTTCTATTTATCGTAAATCGAATTCTTTGATATAAAGATGGTAGATATCGAAACTAAAGAAGCTTTGAAAGTCACTTTTTAATCACTCGTTGATTGAGGAAATATTCTGTTAAAAAGTTTCAGGGAATTTTCCGACTTTCTTTGATAAAATATAAAGTTTACCTTGTCTAGAAAAAGAATAACTTCCATTAATCTAGAACGAATGAAAACTGAAATTAATGCTGTTAGAAAGTTTCTTTTTAACGACTCGCTAATTGAAGAATATTTTATACTATTATAACTTTCTCGCGACGGTCGCCAATTTAAGTTAGTAGTTTTACTTAATTTCAAGTAGATGAAACGTAAAGCATTTAAACGTATTAAAAGTAATAAGTAAAATAATATTTTCTTGTGAAAAAGAACATAAGAAATAACGGGAATGTTAAACGTAGAAAGTGTTTCGAGGGGAAATGTCTTGAAAGAGTGACGGTTGCGTGCAGGTTAATTGTTTTCTATGTAGTGGAAAATTATTATAAATTATTATTATTATCAGGCCGTGTCTCGTTGAAGAGCTGTACGATTATTCATGGAATCCATAGAAATCATTTTGAAAGTTCGTTCTTCCTCACGAACGAGAAATAAATAATTTATTTCCTGCATCGCGTGTAACTATTCCTCTGCGTATTTTTACAGAAATAGAGAACGTCCGAATACGGCGAAAATAATCCAAAGAAATGGCCACGGCTACGCAAATTCACGTTGAGATGATACTCTTAATTCCAATATTCTTCGATATTCGATAACATTAATTTTTATATTTTTAATTCTGCTTCTGATATACGTGGGTATATACAGGGTGTTCCGGACAATTGAAATTCAATATAGGATAAAGAAAAGTGATAATCGATAAGCGATAAGATAACGATTACGACAGAGAGCAAATCGTGACATTGTCCATGTTTAATAATACAAACACGAGCCGGAAGAAAAGTTTCATAATTCGAAACTTCCACTTAACACACGGCTATATGCACGCCAGTGTTTAATTAAACTCGTTCGGCCCTTTCGAAAACGTAGCTTTAAATAAAAAAAAACCTTATTCTTCTTTTTCCACTTATTTTTCCACGTAGAATCGCTAGCCGGCCGATCCGTATATTTTTAATTCTCATTTCTGCGAAATTAGATTAAACGATAAAAAGAATTGACAATATATTCGATTCGCATCTTCGATGTGAAGTACCGCGTTTTTCGCGAATAGATATCGGTGACGCGTTAAATTAAAGAAAAATCATTAGTTACGCGCACATTTAGAGATAACGAAGCAACGAGACGAATAGAAAATGAAAGGATTAAACTAGAGAGACGCAACGTATGGAATTTACTTTGCAACGCTCTCTTTGCGTCTTCTGTAGCTTCCAAGATATCGATTTCCGAATAGTCGAGCTTCCTCTTTATCAAAACCTCGATCGCTCCGTTCCAGGTAGGTCTCACGTGCCAAGCGAGCCTTTCAGCGTATCTTTCTAAAGCCTCGTCTGTTAATACTTGAACCATTGATAGAGGTACTTTGTTCGTTAAAGACAGTCGACCGCCACAGTATCGACAGCAGTGACCTTCCACCTACGCTCGAATATTATTTCAAAAATGAATCTCAAGAATTTATTACATCTATGGGAATTTGCGTAAAGGATAATGATTGTTGGTTGAACTTACCCATATGGGATATTCGCAAGGCGTGAATCCACACTTTGGTCTTTCGATAGCACAAATTTCTTCGAGATAGTAACCATTTGGATCGTCTTGACAGGGACACTCCTTGCAACTATAGCCCACGTATCTGTAGAATTTTATCTTGTATCATCTTTGAATATCGTAGCTTTGTAAAAGTCGCGACCGTTTAATTCGAAACATTTGTTTCGAAAGTTAAATAAAAAATTGGCTGAATACACGAAGAGACGAAATCTGACAGTCTGAATGTTTTGAAGGTTTGAGAATTGCAAAATTTCAAGATCGAAAACTTGCAAGGTTTATGCATTTAAAAGTTCAAAGATTTCAAAGTACGGAAGCTCGAACATTTAGATGCTCGGGTTATTTGAAAATTCCAAGATTTGCAGATTCGAAAGCTGAAAGAATGGTAAATTACAAAATTGGTAAACCGAGAGGTTGGAAGATTTCGCAATTCAAGAACGTCGAAATTTGGTAGCTTGAAAATTGGAAAGTTTGGAAATTCCAACATTTGAAAAATTGTAAATCCTGTAATTTGCAAATTTTTTACTCCGAAACATGGTGAATTTTTGATCAAAAAGTTGTTCAGCGAGACGCACTTTACTGTGAATATTCCTTTCTCGAACTCTCTACTGTGAGCCATGTCTGCCCATTGCCACGCTCTATAGGGTTGCTTCTCGTCCATCATTCTCACCGATTTCACTTCGATATTCTTCATTGGCAAAAGTACGCTGAAGGTTTGATTCTTTCTGGGAAGTACGATATTATCTTGGCGACATGGTACTTGCTCGAGATGCGGCGCTGCTATTGAACTTCCGCCCCAATTTTGAGGGTCAGCCCAGAATAGGTGACCCGACCTTGACCATTGGCTGATTTTCTTTGGTGATTTTCCTGCTTCGCTCAACTATTATAATTGATCGATTAATTGGCTAATAAACTGATTAAGCACGATAATTGTTACCTAGAAAGAAATTTTCTAACGAAAATAAAAGGACGATCTTAAAGAGCGGCAACTTGCGCACCTAATTGCGAACGAAAAATTTGTCAAAAATATTAAGCAACAAAAAACGTTATTTTATCCGAGACGCGATAGGAAATTTAAGAAGAACGAGTGTAAAGATGAAAAAGCGGCAGCCGAACCTACCCTTGCGTTGCACTTAATCTTCATTTTCCTCAAATTCTGATCCAACTACAGAATAATTATTCATCCATGTCGACATAATAAATGTTCAGAAATTCTGCCGATGAATCAATTGAAGTTTGAAATCGGGAAAATCTGAATTATCGTCGGATTGTTGCTACGATAATTGCTACGTGAAAGCAATAGCCAACAGCGATCTTGTAGTACTTCGGATTTGCTAGATTTCAAACTTTAATTGAATCACCAGCGGGATTTCCGAGGAATTATTTCGTAGACGGGTCGGTATCTGAAGAAGATGAAGATTAAGCTAAGACACGGGTAAGTTTGATCGCTGCCACTTTTTCATCGCCGTTTTTTCCATCGTTCTTTTTTAATTTTCCTCGAGAGATGCGCTTGGATGTTTTGCGAGACTTTCTCGTTCGCAACGAGGTTCAAAAATGGCTATCTTTAACATCCTCCTTCGTGGTTAATAATTTCATAATTAAAATTTTGAAAAGAAAGGTTAACAATTTCGTAAACTTGATAATTTCAAAGTAGATTTATACTTTCTCTCGCACTCGCAGTTTCCATTTCATTTTTACTGATTTCGAATTTACCGAAGCAACTGCCGAAGCATCATTCATTTTATTTCTACCATTCTGCGATATTGTTCGTTAAATCTTGCTTTCAGAAGCAGAAGAATTAGATTTACGTTTTGTTTGCCGATTCTGTTTCGCAGGCTATTAAACAACGAACGAAAAGAATACGACACAATGTCGATACAATCTTCGGGTTAATCGTGTATCGTGTATAGCGAAATATATTTATTTTATTACGAGCTTTTTTATCAGCATGTTAATAATTTCGATCGTGGAGGAATTAACGAGGAATCGTAAAATTCTACTTACAATTAGTAAGATCAATTTCATTTTAAACTTGGTACTTTAATTTATCATTATTATAAATCTACCATCTGTCAAATATAAAACCAATTATCTATAATCACGTCTAGTATAATATTATGTCGTCAAAATATCAATTACTAAAATACTAATTATTAATTATCATCAAAATAATAATTTCATCTAAAGATTTCAAAATGAAGCTTAACAAATGTCAATTTCACCCGTGAATATACTGTCACCTTAATTTGTTACTATTTATAATACACAATTCGGTGATCTACGAACTAAATTTATAGCACGTATCTAACAACTCATATATCATATCATATGTCTTTCTTTAGTCAGTTATTTACGTAATTATTCGTTAACACGTGTTTCTTAATTCCTACCTGTAATTTTCCATTCCTGGGCAAGACCAAAGATCCAGATCTAGCTAAATCGATTCCAGACAGCCTTAAATCGATCGATTTTCCAATTCCCACTGCGTGTCTCATATCCAAAGGGAATGTCACGTAACTGTCCAATTCCGGTATCCGTTTGCCAATCCAATTTTCAGCCGTTTCCCATTCTAAATTTGGGAGCCAATGTTTCTCGACACCGAGAACTACTTTTATAATTAACAAAGATTGGAAAAATGTCCAAGCTTCGTAAGAAACTCCACATTTCATGATATCGAGCAACGGTTTCCTATAAATTATAATCTTATAGATTTCTGAAATTTGTTACTCCTTTAACAACACTGATTTATCACGAGTAGCAGCTAAAAGTTCTTTCAATTAATCGAAGATTTTACTTTTCAATTTCAAGATTGGAAGTTTCGCGCGAGTCGAGAGAGAAACGATTTTTTATTAAAAAGACTCGGTCAGAGTTTAGGCGAATAGGGACGAACGATTGTCGAGTTAAACGATCGGAAACTGAAGCGAATAATCGGAGTTGAAAGGGGGCGTGCGTAGAGATTTATGGCAAGCTGCTGCAGACTCGGCCTATTTATCGCGATAATTTAAGTTTCGACGATCTTTTTACAACGACGATGTGGAAACCCATTCGCGAAGACGCTTTCTGTACTTTGTATCATTAGGAACTGTCGATTTTTCTATTTTTGATCTTCGAATCTTAATTATAATATTGCGGTACCTTGCGACAATCGAACATTGCAAAAGGAAAACGTATTACTTTCACGTTTGTTAATTTTCTGGTTTTCACGTTACTTGCTGTCTAAAAGCAACTTCTCGTATTTTCTGTTATCCGAGATCTTCTAATATTCTTATCCTTTAATTGAATTTTATACGATTAACTGTCTTTTTTCTTTTTGCTTTTCATAGGCGACTGAAATTCGATCGCTACTAACTTTGAAATACGCAGGAAGACTAATTGCAAGCACAGCTGCAATATCAAAGCCGACACGAAGCCTATCTCCAATGATTCTGGAAACATTCAAAGTCCTTTGTTTATCCTCAATAAGGTTTGTCAAGGATTTTTAAGGCATCATCAATTTTCTCTTTTTTTTCTTTTTTCTTTTTGAAGAACATTTATTGGATAAACACCTGGACAAAAATTTAAACAAGGTTCATCTAGAATATTCTTAATTCTGTAAAAATAATACTTAACTACAAGTGTCTAGTATCTTTTATTCTGATGACAATCGAGATCTTACGTAAAACGGTAACATTCATAAGGATTTTTAAAGTACAACGAACGTATGCAATTCAGTGGATCGATGTTTCTGTATATTTCGGTATGAACGATAGCCTTATTTAAATTCATAGTCGCAAATGGATATGAAAAAAAGGGATACAGAGCTGGGTAAATTCGATTTGCCAGCGGAACGACAAACCATTTCAATGTTCCATCTCGCAATAACTTGTCAACCTAGATAAAATACCAGTTTATTTGAAACAACGTTAACAAGCTCCAGGACATTGCTGCTGATTTATAGAATTTCCTATTCGTGCAACGAATAAAATTTATTTATATAAATAAAGTAAGGAATACACGATACATTCGTAGGTCTAAAAATGCTTTATTTCAGAAAATCGTCACGCAAGAACCGTTCATTTATTACTCGAAATCGTCCAAGATAAATTATTCACCAGACATTATTTTTTTAAATCACATAGTTTATGTTGTTATTATTGAAATTTACATTTATTACATAATATATTATATGAACTTTACTTATTACGATGGAAATTATTTAATAATGATTCTCCGCTACTCAGCATTTTCCATATTATTTATCGAACAAATCTATGTACACGATATGAACCTTCTAATAAAGCATTTTCAAATCCATGTGTATAAATCTCAAAACACTCGTAATTCGATCGTTTCAAACACATTTTATTCGTACAAACGTCTTAACCACCAAGCCGAGTCGAACATCGCCATACAAAAATAATCACCGTATCAACCAGGCATCTTGGGTATCGTTTAAATAAAACATTTGAAAATCGGTCGTTTAAATAACATGTTCCCTTTTTTAGGTCAATTTTGTAGTTACTCTTAAATAATTGCGCTTCGACGTATCTAAAGATGAATATGATTCTTCTCCGAATTATTTCATTATACCTTGTTCCATCTTTCGTTCGAGTAAATGTTTTCTAGAGTGATCTTTCGCATGATTTCTGATTCTATTACGTAAATTGTACCGAAGACACAAACTTGCTCGCACACATTTATTATTATTCAAGTATACAATCAAAAGGAGGACTCGAAACGAGGAAAGCAAGATGCCGTTTATTTCGTGAAACAGTCTGGATTTATTATTTGTATATGCATGCAAAAATATAATTTAGTACGTTCCAAAGCGTTAATTAAAATGTAAAAGTATTATCTCGACATATGGTAAAATCCATTCTCACGAAAATAAAATTCGAACGAAAACAATTAATTAAAATCGACGCATCGCCTCAAGTTATGCTCCTTTATTTCCGTTTCAAATAACATTTGCCAAACTTTGACGCGAACGCCGCTCTTCCATTCGATTCAACCATCGTCTAAACGATGGAACGATCCACCCAGCTCTGCGGTTACTTTTATTCCTATAACATCAACCAAATTAAAAACCACCACCGATATTATCAGACGTAAAGAAAGAGAATTCGATAGGTAGATGATGAAAATGGAACACAAAGCCTGAACAAGATGTAAGAGACGAAGAACTCGTTTAAGAGACGTTGAAACTTTCGAACGTGTCTTTATTGTTGCGTTATCGATATACTTCGTCCGACAATAAAACTCTGCGACATCGAATTAGAGCTACATTGCCATAAACGTCGGCGACGCCATTCGAATGGATCGTCGAGCGAGACATCCTTCGCGAACAGTCCTATTGCGACGAATCCTCCTCGTCTTCGGGCATCCTCTTGCCAAGGCCAAAGTGATATCTTTGGCTCATCAAGTCGTTTGGTCTCTTTGGTCCTATCGGTTGTCCGTTGTTCGGATGAGCCGCCCTCTTACCCAATCCAAAACTGTAGGGCCTGCTACGTTTCGCCTCTAAAAGATCGTCCAAATTCTCTTGCGAATGATATGCGAGATTATCCACGGGGAGATAGTCCATGTTTAATCGGACAGGGTAGTCCGAGTTATCGTTTCGTTTCCCTAGACCGAAACTGTATTGCCTGCGTTTGCCAAGACCGAACGAGTAGTCGCGTCCTCTCTGCAATTATGGAATTTAATTATTTCGTAGAATAGCATCTTAGAGGAATGGCTTTTATAATATTTCTCTTTTCGAAAGGAAGCTTCTAACATGGAAAAGTTTCATTAGAAAAATATGTTGTTTCGTAGTATGTAAAAGAATCTTCTTTTTAGGTATGTTCCTACCTTGTTATCGTTTGTGTCTGCCCAACGTTTCCCAATACCAAAGTTGTACACTGGTAGCCTCTTATATTCGGAAACGTAAGTATAAGCTCTTTTCTCAGGCAACGAGTCGTCAAATTCCATGGAATTCAACATAGTATTATAATCATGAAGGTTCATCGGATAAGGCGGCGCTTCTTCCATCGCCAAAACTGGTCTTTCCACGATCCCAATCAAATAAAGGAAAGCTAAGCTCGACGTTAACAAACCTGTCCTAATCTTCATTGTAAAGTTCTCTTTCCGTTTAATTCTGGCCTGAAAAAGATAGAAATGCAATTAAATATCGTAGTATGGGGGAAGAAGCCTGGGGAAAAGGTAAAGACCGGTGAACTACAGGTAGAAAATAATAGAAGCGATGACGGTCCGGAGAAGATGGGAAATCCCGATGGGCTGTACCCCGATGTGGCTCTTTACGACATTGGGTAATTAAAAAAGGTGTACTTGACATCCACATCCGTGTAACAATGTGCATGCTAGGAATACCAAAACCGCGGTATAAAAGGTAGCCGATAGTGAATTGTTATTTACGACTGAGCTGCGACTAGTTGCGGGTTAATCGATTGTAAGTTGCGAGTTGCGAGTTGGTTAATCATTAGTTGCCGAGTTGTTATGAGTTGTCAACTGTTAGCTGTAAGTTGTGAATTATCGATTTATTTGTCTTAGTTACATCGCATTACTGCATTAAGTTCACGTTAAATAACCATCGTTTCCTGTTTATCCGTGATTTCTACGATATAATGTATAAATATATATAAAGCTCTAGGATATATTTTCTAAACTTATGTAGCCAACTATAGTAATATTTGTCGCGCGAATATCCTTTCATCGAAAACCATTCGAATCACGAGACATTTTACCGGAATGGAGGCAATCTGTTTCCTAATTTCGAATTGGGTTTCGAAATTCACAAATCATGAATAGCAAGTGAGACGACACATTGCCTCGAAAATTGCTTTCCCATGTATCTAATTCGTTGAGGATTTCCACTTCCCTAGTCCGAATCTAGTTGCTGAAATTTCGTTGCCGACTCGATTTTATCCGAAAACTTTTCATCATAATCGCAACACGGATTTACATCGAAAATGCAAAACTGAAACCCTTAACGAGTTCACCGCGGAAAAGTTAAGTAATCGCATGGATGTTCCATATCTTCGTTGTCATTATTTATTTAATTAATTATATATTTCCCAATGTATTGTTATACCTAGCAGAATAATTATTATATCTGCTTTAAATTAAACTTTCAATGTTCGTTTGCTCGGAAGCATTAAGTTATAGAAATTTGGGAATTTCTAAAAAGATTCTTTGGATAAATTCTTTTTTTTCCTACATAGATTGGTATATTAACTTTCCGGGAGAAGATGTGTTTTTTAAAGAAATAGAAAGTTCAAATATTTTCGCGCTATACTGGTTCGTAATATTTATACAGTCTGACCACTGTCGGTCCATTTCCATTTATATTCCTTTGCGAATTTCTTTACTTTCTTCGCTTCCACCATATTTATTCCACTCCACGTATTACGTATTTTAAAAATACCTTATTTTCAAAGATCTATTCTTCTACATATATTTCGCAATCCCGTGTAAGTAAAATCAATAAAATAATACATTTATCAATCATTTTCAACTTACTTAATTTCTAAAAAATCGTGCTTCTCGCAGACAACCGAGACTTTAACGAAATAATCACTAAAGTGGTATTAAAATTTGACAAAATAGAATATTCGATTTCCAAAAATCCGTAGCCCAAATAAATCAATTTTTACATTTTTACTACTAAAAATCCGAACTGTCTTGGTTCTTTTAAGAACCAAAGACACGACTGAAGTTCCAATGAATTTCTATTTCAACGATCGATCAAATTTTAACCGGTTAATTAATACAGGCTAGCAGATACTAAAACAACTCTTTACGTCGACTGTTTTTTCTTTCTCTCTTTCTCTTTTTACAACAAACGCGTGGGAAGTGGTAAAACGATCGCGGTTTACGATCCACGATTCGTCCGAAAAATCCGACGCTACCGACGATTCTTTCGAGAGCCACGAACGATTGTAAATCCTGTAAATTGAACGAGATGAGCTCCGGGAACGCGTATCCTAGTTTCCCCGTGTTGGCCTTTCGTTTCACTCGGAATTGCCACTTTAAATCGAGGCCGATTTAATTTCCACGGGCATCTCACAGAAATGAAACGTCCTGGTAAATGTTAGGTAGGTACCACTGAAATTTTCACGAGCTTCGCGAGAAATCTTGCTCCTCGGCGTACGAATCGATATTCTCAGAATTAATCTCACGAATCGGCTGGCTGTAACCTACAGAGGTGTTGATAACCCTTTCGAGATGGTGTTTCTCTCTTAGAGAAAAGTTGTTTCGCGCGAAACAACAATAAATTTCACTAAAGATACGTCTTTCTTAATATGAAGAAAGCTATCCTTCGCAGGGAAGATTCTCAAATTTTGCTACGTGACTATAAAATTGGAGAATGTGATTCGAGATTTTGAGAATCAACGGCGTTGCAGTTGCGTTTTTAGTGAGAAGTTTTTAGTCGAAACAACGAAATTATTAGTCTTTGCTACAGATATTTGCTTTTTCCAATAACGACAATGAAAAAGAAATGGATCATAATGTTATATTTGCAATTGTATTCTTATGTTCGTCGTAATAAATGAAAAAATAAAATATTCTTTATTTTCATTTCACGAAACGTAAAAATAAAAACGAACGATGACCAAAAAATGTATATTTGTTTAATAGAACCATCGTTGTTGTGAAAATTCTTAACGTTTGATCATTTTCGTTAATCGTAATCAAGTATGACCACGAAATACCGATATCCAGTGGACTTCTATATCGAATATTGAACAGATAACCAATGATACGCGGTTTCAGTATGGTATAACAACACGTGTAATCGCTCATCCTAAATGCGACCACGAATTCCTAATGATTATCGGATTAACTGAGTTCCAATTCGCTTAAGCTCGATAGTGGCATCTCTCGTATTGAAGAGACGCGATTCAATACTCTAAAATACTGTTAAGATTGTCGTGCATTGCCTTGGAATTCTATCATAAAATTGGTAATTTTATTTTTGAAAAATCTCAGGGCAAGTACTTGGAGAGAAAGTATTTTTCGTTGATTTTCGTTTTGTTTCCTGATAAAGTATTAATAAGTACGATTACGTGTATTTTATAAATATTGTTTAAATATTTAAATAGCATTCACATACTTGATGCGGTACATTTATTTTAGTTGGTACAGTTCATTGGTAAATAATTGAGAAGAAATCTTTGTTGCGTAAGCGAGCAATTACGTTATTAAATTAACAGCGAATTACGTTAATAGCTTGAGAAGAACATTTTTCACAAATTAATGGACATTTGTAGAATAAATTCCTAAAAAGAAATATCTTTCGCGAGGTCATCGATACTCTGATAACAGAAAAGGTTGACATCTGACAAATCTTGTCGGGAGCATAAATCATAATAAAAGTTAATACCTCGTCGAATAAAATTTTGACAACTGGAAGAAAAATTACACGTAGAGTAGACTTCTACGAGTGGAGAAATTTTCTAACTAAAGCCATTGCAAATGGAAAACAAAATTCCTGAATAGATCTTCGTAACTTACGTAAGGAAACTTTGTCAACAATTTCGGCAAAGAAATTCTTCAACGACTTCCTCGATTTACTAAAAATTCGAAGACCGAATCCTTCGATATTTCGATATTCGTGAACAGAATTTCCACAAATTAATAGAAATACAACTCTCTAGAAAACATGGTAGGTATAATCAATGCAGTCCCATAGAAATTCGAGAGTAAACTCTGATAAACGAGAAACCCTATAAAATTGTCTGCATCGCAACAGGTGCCTCGACTCTCTCTCAACCAATGAATTTAGTTTTTAATTACAGCGACGCTCGTATTTTTATTGCACGAGAAATATCAATTCCCTGGACTTTCGTCCCGTCGAGTTAATTCGCCGGCGTAAATCTGCCTTTCCGATCTTCGCTGGATGAAGATGCATTAACACGTAAAAAAAAAAAAAAAAAAAAAAGGAGAGAAAGAGTAAAGAGGAAGAGAAGCGAGAAAAACGAAGAGGAATAGGAAGTTCTCATAAAATTGCAAATTGCTTTGAATAATCGTTTCGTCTCGGTTCATCAAAGTTCTTTTCTATGGCTTTTTCACACGAATGTGATGAATTTCGGGTTACTGGACTGGCAAAAACGTCGAAAAGAGGGCGTGAAAGGAAGGCAAACGGAAAGGTGGATATGCCGAGATGTGATTTATCTGATTCGTTTGGGGACATCAATCACGTGTCTTGTATCGTGCTTCATATCGATTATCCAGCTGCTTTGAATCAGCCTGTTCCACGTGTTTGCTGCGTGCACTTTGAGAGATCTGGTATGTGTTCATTTTTTTCTGTTTTTAATAGGCTTTCCGTAAGCAACGTTGTGTGTTACGACAGGTATTCGTGCTTCTATCAATGCTCCTTTAGAGGCGAACAATATTTCTTGCGTTCCGACTATCCTCTCCCGACACTGTGTACTGCGATAAGTATTTCTGTTTTACGTAATTCTTAATGTTTTTAATTTTTTTTAATAATTATTTTTAATAGGTAAAACGAATCTCTATTTAAGTACCGATTCTTTAGTCGTCCAAAAATATAAATCTTCGCATTATGCAGTTTGATTTACACACTTTCAAAAATAAACGAGTGTCTGGATACTTTGGAGCGGTAACATGAAACGCGTTTGGTCGCGTGTTTCTTCCCGGGGAAACCCGTACCGATGATCTTCGCTGAAAAATTATTTCCTTTCCTATTATGGCGTTTCTTTAATCCGTGAAGAAACTCCTAAAAGGCTTTCGTAAATCTCGCTTACTCGCAAGTTTTAAGCTCACGAGCTACGACGTCGTTAGGTGGTAATCTCCAAAGTGATAGAAGTGCAATTTTACAGCCACTGTCTTAATCTTCAAAAAAAAATTTGGTAATTACATATTCCGTGGCATTACAGTTTCTTTAAAAATGTTGAAATAATGTTCAGAAGTTTCCTCTCGTTAATAAATTATCGAAAGGTACGATTACATTTGAAAGAGAAGGAAAAAGATATTGGACTGTGTTATTAAATGAGCGTAATTCCGAACATATTCTTTCATAAAATCGAACTGGTATTTATTTTTTATTACTGCGTTTCTTATTCTGAAACGAATTATTCTAACAACGTATGAAAAAATAAACGACTTCTTGCCATAATACAGTTATTTGTCGTGACAGGTTACTCTCTTAATAGTAACTTATCGTTAATATAGTAATTTCTCTTCTAAAGAGACTTCCAACTGCTTTCCATTATACAAAGCAACGTACATTCACGTACTGCTAAATGATACGGAATTTGATATACTTGCAGCTAATTAATTAGTACTATAATAAAGTAAATGCTATAATAGATACAACGGTGTACAAGTACTTTTTACAGACACTGCATATGCCTAACAAGGTCGATTACAAAAATTCCAACTTTTTATCAAAAAAGAACAACGACAAAATGTCCCTTGAAATACGACAGATGCTTCTTTGAATTACGAACAAAAATCAGAAATGAATATACTGAAATGAAAACACTGACTGGATACGTAAGAAAATCGCGTCAGTTGAAATCGTGTCAATTTCAAAAACCAATTACGTAAGTTCTCTCGAGCGCTGTCGTATGACGTTTTCGGACCAATTTCCGCGTTTCGTCGGCAATTAAATATCGGACAGTGCAACGTAAGTGCTCAACTATATACCGGCAGTACGTGTTGGTTGAATGAAATGGACTATTATCAACGTATGCAGACATATGCAAACAAGTACGCATCGCTGGATCGATAGCGCAGGAGTCGTACGGAATGTGTCCGACTGGTTTGACTCGACGACGAGCTTAATTCAATCGTCACTTGGGAAAGTTTCCGATGGACGACAGTTGGCAGGGCTAAAATGACAGTGACTCGACTATGTTTCGAAAATCATTGACAAATTCGTGAGTTTCCGATTGACATCTGTGTCAGAGGTTTGAGACGTTACGCTGCCAAGTTGTAATTTTAATTGTTTCCGCCACGTATTGCTATTATTGGTCATCGGTCATTCCTATATAGTTAACATACTTTTTTAGAACTTTGTTACGAATTTGCGGTTGTGTTCTAGTTGGTTGGTTAGATTTTTACGATTCAGTGTTAACTCGAACTTTTAGTTAATATCTGGTCTTTATAAAAATTAAAAGAATTAAATATAAGGTTTCGTTTAAATCTAAAATACCTTCCTTTGAACTATTTCTGATAATGATCGCGTTAGCTGTCGTACGTTTTCGTGTCTTTGATTTTGTTAACTTTTAATTCAGTTCAGTCATAACAACTTCATTTCAATCGAACTTTTAATAATTTCGCGATATTTTTCTGTTCCTTTTCATAGGAAATTATTATATTTCACGCATAACGCTTTTATAGAAGTTTCTGCGTACGTAGTTCTTCCTCGGATATAACTTCCTTACGTAAAAGAAAGATAACTCTGATCACTGGCCTGTTACGAAAAACCTGTTTTTAGGAAAACGCGTGAAAAAGAAGCGCTTTACGTAATATATCGAACGTGATATTACGGAGATGGAACTTAAGAGATTAATAATTATTTTATTTACTTTCGTTTACTTTACTTTGTTCTTTTTTCTTTTTTTTTTACTTCGTCGCTTATTCATTAGCGATCTCATCTATATTACACCAATCGTAGTTTAACCGGATGCTTTGGAAAAGCACAGTGGAAGACTGGACGCAGGATCGCTTTTTAGTTCGCGACAGGAAGCCACCCCCTATGATATACTTGGTAACCGGAAATGCGATTAACGCGTGCTCCGTGGCAAACCCATCGACGATTCGCTAATGAAATTTTAAGTTGTCTCCGATAGACCCTTGTTGATAGACTCCCACTTTCCTTCGCCCTCTTTATCCGATTTAATGAAATTGGTCTCGTTGACCAAATGGACGAACTATCCTGAGGGAATTCAAGATGCGATAGGGTCTTTTTTGATGGTTGAGTCGTGGTTCTTTTTCTGTTTCGAAGATACCTATAATGTTATTATTATTTAGGAACTATCTTTCAACTTACGAAGAAATATAATTTCATTTCATTCCATTTAGATGAAATTATTATAGCATAATTACATTACGATATAAAAACTGCACCATCGTGTTTATTCCTTTATCAACGTTAATTCTAATATATCCTACTTGATCCCCTTAACGTTTTTACCTGTCGTTAGATTCTGTAAGTATTTTCTTGTTTCACTGAATTTTTAAAAGCAATTTTTACGATCTTTCCAGAAGAAAAGCGACGTAACAACAGAAGGAGAATAGCCAGTCCATGAAAAATGTACGAGAACTCGAGTAGGAAAAGCTCGAGACGCGTTATTGTTGCGATTATCATCGATCTCATCGGCAGACTTGTGAACAGGTACATACGTATACGTGCTACCTCGCCCCGGAAACGAGATTATCCTCGCTTCTCGATATTTCTCCCTCGAGAGAGGGAAAACGCGCCCCATGTCGTGAAATTAAACCTTGTTAACGTGTCTTCCATATTCCACTGCTCTTTACGACATCGCACTACCTTCCGGTATAACAGAGACGATCAAGTTCCACCAACTAATTCTAAAACAACGTAACAAATTTCGTTTGTTTAATTTTCTATAACAACTTTTTTGATTCCTCGAACTTTTAATTGGAAATTCCGCTTCGTAAATCCCATAAATTGTTTGAACCTTTTGTTTCTCGTATCTTTGTCGAATCGTTAAAATTTTTAATTTCTAAATTCTTCGCTGAAGCGCACAAAAGCAAAAACGTTATAGTTAGGTCACCCACGTTATTTAAGTAGAATCGCGATGCGATGCGATTTACGTATCAAAGAGAAGAAAGGGAGACGATCATCGTGTCACTTTGTAAATTTGATTATTCCGACTATTTGATCGTAATTGCGCGAGTCACTGTATATGTAGCGCATTGTACAGCGCGATAACGAGAAAGAATAAAGACGGACAGCTGGAGCAAGTTGACGTAGATATCGAGACACGATCAGTGAATTTTACGCGAAGCACGTCGTGAAAGTAACGCGAAGAAAGTAGAAATACGGAAAAAAGAACGGTACGACGATGAAACCGTGAAGCTGAGGGATCGTAAAAATCGTAATGTCGCGTTGCATCGAAAGGTGAATTTCACGCGCGGTGGATCATTGTCAATGACGACATTGTCGATGAAAGTGATAGCAATCTTGTTAACGAGCCAAATATCGCTTCTTTCCGTACTTTTGTTCTTTTACTTTCTTTAAGGCGAAACGTCAGCTTTCCAATTTTATCTCGGCGACGGGATACTGTAACGTTGAAAATTTATAGAGACAAATTACCATTTTAATTCATTTCTAGAAATAACAGGAAACTTCTTCGTACTTGGGACGATTTCATGGTTTTTGGACAAAAACCGACAACCGTTGTGGCGATTTGATATTGAAAATTACAAGAAACTTTCGATATTAAGCATCGACTAAAAAGAATCTTGCATTTTCTAAATATGAATTTATGCCTGGTGTCTGAATCTAAAGTTCTTTATGGTTGTTGTCGAAGAGAAAGATTGGTCAAAAATGAAATCTTTGTTTCAATATAGCAATTTTCAATCTTTTATTTGTATTTTATGGTATTATTAATATTCGGAAGAATGGGAAATAAATTTCTTATATTAAATTTTGTGTTCTATAATATTTGAAATTGCGGGAACCTTCAAGCGATAAATAACATCATCATCACCGATATAGTTTTTACAAAACGTAATTTCATACGAAACTTTTACAAATGTTAAAATTTAGGACGATAGTTTGAAACAGTTACACCCTATCGTTGATATCATTTTTCTAACGTTTTATTTAGATAGTATAAAGATTCTATAAGTATTAATATTTGGAAGGGTGCGAGGTAAATATTATAATAATTAGAAGGACACTTCTAATAACCAGAGTTTCATCCAAGTTCCAGATTATGCTATTTTAAAGGAAATTACTATTGAAAGTTTCGTCAAAGTTCCAAAATGGGATACTACGAGTAGTTTCGCCTTACCACGGCCATCGGTTTCGCTAGTTTCCTTTCTTGATGCGCCTGATGGAAATACAATACAAAGAACCGTTACATTATGGCAGAGAATTTCCAAGTTGTAGCACAGTTCGAACACAAGACGAGATGGTAAAGCATGGTTTCGTATTCGAAACTGTTAGATACCCGTGTTTGTGGTCATAAATCGTGTCATCGAATTGGGTCAAGCTTTCCGTTTAACGTATATTTATAGAGAGGGAGAGATCAGCCATAAGAACGTAGAATATTAATAAATTGCTGGTAATAATCCTACGCGATAATACGATTTACTGAACGAGAGAAAAGGGAATATCGATACGTTAAATCAAAAAGACTCTTTTACATTCGAAATTATTTGCGGAAATTATTAAAATATAATTCCACTCGTATGCAGAATCTTTATCAGTGAAATTGATGAAACATCTTACGCTGGATCATAATTTTTCTTACTTTTAGTATTATAGATTTTAATATAATAAATTTAATATTAAAATATCGAAATAAAGGTATTTAATTTCCCTTGCTTTTGATACCGACAATTTGAAAATTTGATTACGAAAATAACTTGATAGACGAGACCGAGGAAATTTGTACAATTTTCGGTACGATAAGTTTAAATTCAATTAGATATCACTGAATCGACATAGAGAATTCAAAATTTTTAAAGTTAAGGATAATATTGGATAATATTGTAAGATTTAAGTAATATAGGTCAACGATCGCCGCCAGTGAAGTTGCTCAATGTTACGAAACAAATTCTATTTAATCTTTCTCAATCCTAATACCTCAAGGTTTAAGTAGTACGGGTCAAGGATCGGAGCTACCGAAGTTAGCCAATGTTATGAAGCCAATTCTACTTAATCTTTTCTAAAGAACTAAAATATCGCTGAATAAATGCAAACAGAAGCCAGGAATTATTTCTTCCGAAATGATCGGTAGAACGAGGTATAATTACAAAAATTAATTACATATCGTTGTAAAAATTCTGTTTCGTCGAACAAATCAACGCGAGAAATAAAACGATTGCTCGTTCCAAAATAATCAATTGAATTTTATAATCTGCCACCTGAAAAACACATAAATTGACAAAATATCGCTAAACCAATTCGAGAGATCCAAGATTAATCATTTCTACTTGCAATAAAATCAGTTCATAACGTTGAATTAAAATCTAGAAAAGGATGGCTAGACTGAGAAATCACCGAGTAAACTCTCAAAATCTGCGAATTATTCATCGCGAAATGAACAGCAATTCTTGCTACTTAAGCTATCGCGAGAACAGAGCAATTTACGTAGTTATCAAAGAGCAACACGTATTAAAGCAGAAAGCCACGCAGCATCAAACAGAGAATCGTTATTAAACGACTGGTAGTAAACTGAAAAGTTGTCGCGAGCTAGTGGTTCGTCGTGGCAGGCTGATTAGCCCACTTTCGGATTTCATACGCGCGAGATAAGCAATAACTGTGCACTGCACGCTGCTTATAAGCTACAAAAGATTCGCTAATAACGCCGTTTTAATAACCTCGCCTGATCCGTGCTTTTCCTTTCTACTCCACCCACTGCTCTCGTTTTCTCGTCGTTTAGGACACAATGTTCATGGAAACGCGTGAAAACGATCGTATTACAAGGATGTCATAATAGAAATTAGGAGATAAAGAAATTCTAAATTGAAGTAAGCAAGTAGCAATTGATATTGATCGACGCATAGACATAAAGTATTTTACGTGTTTTTACGATATACGATCATTTTATATCGTACATGATCTATTTTATGTTCCGTTATTTTCTAGTTTACGATCATCTTATGATAATAATAAGTGTTTGTAATAAGTGTTTATGAACGGTCGTCAATATTTGTCGGAACGTTGTATTGTCGCGATGAAAGAAAACTTATCTTCGTGATTGTATTATTTTGATGAAAGTTATCTTGCAGATACAAATTAGACGCTTGTAAAATGTTTGATTTCTAACAATTTTTCAATATATTTAATAGGAACAAAATAGTTAAAATATACGTAATTGATATGTAGATGCACATATAGATGGATAGATATAGTATATAAATATTTATAAATAATTAATTAATTGGAATATAAATATTTCGAATATGCATAATTGCAGTATAAATATTTGGAATATAGATATCTTTATCGTCGATAGTTCACGTAATTACATTTAAAAAAGAGTTATCTTGCTTAATACTAGCCTAGTAATTTATGAAGCCAATGTAAATTATTAAATAAATTACAACTCGTAGAAAATTCTCCAAAACTATTTAAATAGTAAATATTTTTATGGTTTAAAACATTTTTTAACAATTGCAAAACCTACAAACGCGTTCCTGTATTAGCATTGACCTGTACTAACTGCGATCGTTGACTTATACTACTTAAATATTCCAATATTTCCGAATTCATCGAATGTTTTCACAAAAACAAAAATTGTAAATTATCACGAAGAAAATAAGAAAAGGAAAGAACTGGACTCTAGTAAACTCTCCGTCGCTCTAATGTTTTTCGATCGTATCAGAAAGTCTCTCCACATCATAACAGATCGATCGTAACAATTTGCACGGACTTGTAAAAGATTCGCGCCAGGATCACGAAATAAATCCGTTTTCTAGATCTGTAACACAATTTGAAGCGAGTAAAAAGACATTCGCTGTATACTTCTATCACGTGCGATCAAAGTTTCGACCAATATTCTCTTAGAATCTTAACAACTCGGACAGCACGAAAAGTTCGCGTCCGATTGGAGCATTCGATTATTCCGTGGCCTCGAAAGAAGAGGCGATTGCTTCCATGGAACGAAAGTTTCGATATCAATTTTATTGAACCAGTGACGCCCGTAAATAACAACGAAGATATTACGAGCAACTCTAAGTTTTAGTCTTGTCGTCGAGATAATTAAAAAATCTTACTTTAGTCAAAGAGTTACTCGATACTCGTGCTGAACGCTGCTAATGAATTTCCGATCCTTTTATTTTAAATTCTGTTCGAGACACGAATTATGATGAAAGTTTCAGTGACATTCTAAATAACGATCTTGTAAAATTTTCAACATCTATACGATACTTTGCGACCGAAAAAGTTTGTGTAAAAATGTTACGTTTAGAAGTCTATCGTTAGAAATTAGTGTATTCGTTATTTTGTTTCATTTTTTTTTTTTTTTTTAAATAGAGGAACATCCTCCGGGTGTATCGAATTGACTTAGAGCTAAAAAGTTTGATGGGAGTAACGATTTATTATCAGAGGATATTTATTAAAGAAAGATCCTGTGCGTATTAATTGGACTTATGGGAACATAAGTGTCTGGAATAATAAAAATGTTGTCGCTGACTGTACTTTCCTTTATTTTTTAAATAAAGAATTATCTACTATTTTTGTTTATATAGTATTACGCTATGTTTTTATCGTTATTTATTTTTTATTTATTTATTCATAGATTTTTAATGACATATATATATTTCTAATTAGTAACAGGAGTGGTATGTTTTCAGTAAAATTGTTCGAATTGAAGCGACACATCCGTGTGACATTTCCGAATCAATTCAACAGCTTTCGATGACCCAGCGCGGTTAAAAACATATCACCGTAAAACTTTCCGACGGTTTGAATAGTTATTCGAACGAAATCGTAGTTTCCAATTCTACGATATTTGTTAGGTAGTTCTTTTAATCGCAAGCTTTAACTATTCAACATGAAATTCTTCCTGCATATAGTGTCATAAAATTTATTAATAATAGATGTTCCTTTTGAAAGAATTCTGAACCTTTAAAGGGCTTTTAAACTTAAGTATTATACTGCGAACTTATTTTGAAGACCTATCAAATGGCTTCATGGAAATTATCGTGGAAGGAAACCATTTAAATTATATAATTGTCCGTAAAAATTTTACAGCAATTTCATTATTTCTAACACCTCGTATATAAAAATAATAATCATATATATCATTGCAGTTTAGGAATGCTAATTTGTATAAATAATTAAGCAAACAAGTAGATATATTTCGTAGTAATAACTACGAGAATACAGTAATTGAGAATGAAAATCAAAACGAGAAGTGCGATAACGGTTTCAAAAAAATGTATGTGTCTCTTTCGTCCGATTCCTATGGTAATTTATATTTCAATTGCATCGGAATAAAATGGTTTTCCTCTTTCGTATACCAGAATAATCCCATATACGGTGTATATTCTGTAGTAATTGTTCGAACGATAGAAATTTTGTATTTAATTTTACTGTGATTATAAAAGCTAAACGATTGTTATTTATTTATATACATTATATAAAATACATTATATACGTTATCCTCGTTGTCCAAATAACGTTTTAAAAGGAAAACTCTATTTCTGATTTCGAAAGGTACATCCAACGACATTTGTATATTTTTTATTTTTTTTTTTTTAATTTATTCTTTTAAAAAAGATTAAAAAAATCTTTGTATTTTGTTAAAATTCTACAGGTATTCTTGCTGTCCTTAATGCGCATGATTCTCTATCGGCAGACTACATGTTTACGCAAATAAATATGCGAACATGTACAGAATATCTATACATAATATTGAAAAATCGTAGAAATGCTTAAAGTAGAGTATTGTTTTCTTTATTTAAAAGATAAAACAGATCTGAATATTTAAATAGCATTCCTTTACTTACATTCGTGAAAATATATATTTTTATAGCATATCCATCAGGACAATGAATGTTAATTTTATTTTACATTTGTCGCAGCTAATTGAAGCAAGATCAGCCGATTGTTCATGTCATTAGGATAATCAACTACAGTAGTCCATGACTCTTCTCATTATTGAATAATTCATTTTTAAACTCGCTATTTTCCCTGAGCAATTAATCAAGTTACTTCGACATTGGCTGGAAAAAAGTAGGGTGATCCTGTTTCTTATTACGTTTTTATTCAAACTCTCATCGATGCTTGTTCACATCGGCACAAAGTTCGAATTTAACATCGTTACACGTTACTAACGGGTGTCGTGAAAGAAGAGATACTTTTTTGTTCTATCGTCATTTGTCTTTTGCGGCTACATCGATCATTAGTTAACATTCGTATATCGTGGATCGTACAATTTTATTATGCATCGTTCTTGACGCCTCCACAGCCTGTCGCTATAGCGAAAATTTATCATCCAAGTCAATCATCTGTTATGCAAACGCAAAGTGAGCTATGAAAAATTTTTGTTCGTAGACACGTCGCAAGCAAATCGATCGTTCCTCGCATAATTAAAAATTTTGAAACTCTTTTTACCTTTTACTGTGACTGACAGGTCAAAGAGATGTCACATTCCATTAACAAGCCATTAATAAATAGAAGATATATATATTTCTTTATATATAAATACTTGTAATACATCTAAAAATGGTTTACAAATAACAAATTCTAGCATTTCTTATATGGCACCCTATAGTTAAGAAATACTATCTGCGTGATGCAAAAGAATAGTGAAATAATTACGAACGCGAGCACCAGCGTTTTCGGGTTGACGAACAATTTGTCCAACGATCGGCCAACTGTTTTTGTACAAGGTAGAGAAACGTTTGCTATGTTTGAAGACAATGTTTTCGCGTGGCGAACGCGCAAACACGGGAAAATGCTCTGGCGATAAATAATAAATGAAGGATCATTTTCCAGCGACGATTGAAATATCTTTTAGGGGAAAAAAGTGTTTCGCTATGCAGATAGAAAAGTAACATTTGACGTTTCACCCCAACTGGTTCATATCTCATAAGCTAATTCCGAAACCTGTTATAATTTGTACAATGATTTTAATTAATCTTAACAACTTCGTAAGCGATAGTTATTGCATCATAAATAATTAAATATGTGCTTTTACGATCCATTGAACATTTAGAGAATATCGATTGTTATAATATTAGATGTATCCTTGACTGTTTACGAAAGTTCATAAATTTATCATCTATGTTAGGAGACTTGTGTTTCCGAATCTGACAATTAATTATCTCATCCAACAAATGATGTCAGAATTAAGAAATCAACAAGAAAAAAGAAAATATATATATATATAATTTGTATGGAATGTAATACAACACAATTAAAATAACAAAATTTCATTTGAATATCTTCGTAGGTAAATCCTCTTTATGATCATGTAAAATTATTATTTCTCTGTAATTTAATATTACTTTATTATATATGGAATTTTAAATAAAACGCGTTAATTACTCCAGTCCCAGGAAATGATCACGACCGATTATTTATCTTTTGATGAAAAGTAATTCGCTGATTATGAAGCTAGTAAGAAAAATTAAATTATTAGAATACGGATGTAAACTGAAGAAAGGATTCTACGGAGATTGAAATTCTCCAAGTGCTAGTGTTAATAAGAAATTCCTTCGCAGAAGTTTCGCGCCCCATCGTAATTTAGTAATTTGATGAATCTTGACACACAGAATAATAAGCTTTTCCATTAAAAGAATTATCTTTTTCGAAGTATCCTACGTTAAATCAAACCAGCTATATTTCATACAGCTATGTGTAATTGATTCAGTTAGAAGCGACGTGAAAAAGAGCCAGTTGCCGTAAATCGCACGAGAGAAGAAAAGAAAGATTAAAATTACAATTTGTAATTTTTTCTTTGAAAACAGTGGTTAATTGTTTTCGCCGAATGTCCTCGTTTCTTTCGTAAAAGGCACAACGAGTTGTCATTTTGATTTCTTCGTCGAAAAGAGCAAACTGCCAACGTTACTTTTATACTATGCGATTTGTCACCGATGGATACGTCCTTGCAAAAGGACTTTTCTGTCGTCTCTTTTTACAACTGTACTTTTAGAGTTCTTCCGGACTGCCTCTGACGTTTACTATGACCGGAGACATTTTGAGTCGGGCACTGCTTCTCATTCCAGCGCTTCGTCCTCATCTTTTCTAACTTTTTCCACGGTTCTAATTTCTCTGTCCACTTTTCTCCATGTTTCTTTTCTTCTTCCAACGACTTTTTTCCCAATGGTACGGATAGTAAAAATTGACTCGACTTTTATCTACGCGCTGCTTCCAAGATATGTGACGATTAACGGAGTGAAAATATAGCGATACGATATAATTTAATATTTTTAATGTCAGTGTAATAAGCTCGTTCGCGTTTCTTTGGGAGAGCATCAAAGTTTAATCGCTAATTATATCGAGAACTATAACTTGATATATTAAGAGATGATTAGATATTTGAATTTAATTAATTTTACGAAAAACTCACTCAATAAGAAAGTACGAACGTTCAAAGAGGAAAATGAAATATCGTAAACACTATAGAAATTCAAATTTAATACACTGAGGAATTATCGAAAAGTTGAATTTAATTTTATAAACAATCTATCGAATTCCTGCCTAACGCTGCTTTCATTAATATTTCAAGAACGTGCTTAAAACATAGTTTCTTCTTTCGAGCAACAGGTGAGCGTTTTGTTGGTCTCATGAATAAAAAATCGCCCCTTCTCTCCTTTTCTGCCTCTGGCTGATTGATGTTACGGCTTCACCCCTTAATTTGCGAAGTCAGAGGTGACTAACAACTAGGTACTTTAAATTTCTGTATCCCTCTATGTCCTTCGCGATACAAACCACGAATGAAATTTATCCTATTAAATGTAGAACAGGCAAATTGAAGTAAGATAAACTACGCGATCTAAATTTCATCTAAATCAACTACAACACCATCTACAGCGATACTATTCGTTCAAACTTCGATTATTTCGACTTTCAATTTTTATAATATTCCGGTTTTCAATTTTCAATATTTCACTTTAAGCCTTCGCTCTACTCTATCGTAAATAAATAAAATCACAAACAATTTCGATAGTAAATTTCAAAAATTTTCAAATAAAATATCTCGAGTTACCCAAAAATTGGAAATCTGATCGTCCTTGAACAATTCTCTATAAATTTTCTACAAATTCGCCACGCTATCGCCATAGTAAGATAATTCTAACGAAACGTCAGACGAAATTACAGATATCAAAAGGGAGAGACTTTCACTTCTTGCACTGTACTGCGTTTAAAACGATTAGAGTTTCCGCTTTGCGCCATAATCGTGCAAATTACGAATCGTCAAATTTCTCAAGAGATTTCGTTCGCGAAGTAGGCGTCCGCATTAACCAAATTGGATGGATGTCTCGAAAATGTTGTAAGAACACTTCGATTGCAATTGCGTCAGACAGGTCCAATATCTCAACGTTAGTATTCGGCTGGAACAACGTCGCGTTAAGCAAGGAATATCCCTTTTATAACATCGCGCTCGATTTATTACATGGGGATCCTAATTGTGTGGAACGGTATGGAAGTATCCATCCCATGGAATCCAATTACGCTCGAGTTTTTCCAAGACAGAACCCGTCGATTTTTGGTGCAACAAACCTATACATTCGAAGATAAATAGAACGTCACGTTTGACGAAAATTTGATCGATGAAACTGGACGAACATTAAAATTTCCTTCTATTCCTTTATCATTCGCGTTATTTCTATTCGAAGTAGGAAATATTCTTCCTTTCTGTGGTTTTTTCTTTTTTGTTATACTCAGTTTTATATTTGATCGTGTCTATGACAGCTCGAAATTATCGTTTAATTTTTATCGCAATTAAAACGAAAACGATACAGTCCAAATCTTCATTGAGATAAATGTTCCTCAATTAGAAACGATCAATTACATATTTACGTTGTATTATATACAGTTGCTTTCTAAGAGAATGAAACTACCCCTCTGGGTTTACAAGAAAGAATTTCAGACTTCTCAAAATTCGGTACTATCATTTTTCTATCATATACATCGATACATCGTTCGATCTGTACTTGGTCTCTATTTCTCGGTAATTATTTTTCACAAGGCTCGCATTTTCCTTCAGATGCGTGGAACGGAATTTTATCCTAGAAATCTAAAAATTGCATTCTATGTTTGAAATGTATTTCAAATACGACACTAAAATACAAACCAAGATCATTTCAAGATCGAAAGCATCGAGCTATCTTAAGTATCTTTGTATCAAAATCTTCACACGAAAATTGTATCACTTATCACAATTTTTCACCTAATCACCTCACTACACCTCCTATAAATCTTCAAATAGTCACTACGAAACGTTAAGAAACGAAATTTCATATACAACTTCGAAATCATCTTACAGATGAAATGAAATACTATTGATAGAAACTATACTTCCTATTTCTCAATTATCATATTTCGTTACATGCACATTTGTATTTAGTTAATTAATTTTTCAAAACTGTCTTTTCCTATTAGTTTCAAAGAAAATATCATTGAACCACTTTAGACATCATATCCAAAGCCAACCATCGCCAATCTCTCCAATTCTTTCCCATAAAATTCAAACACTATATATAACTCCTACAATTATATACTAACGCACAGCTTATATGAATTCTCAGGAAATAATGTCAACTTGTCTCAGAAACTTCAATTCCTATTAATTATATCGATTCATAAAGAATCCTGTCAATCTTCTCTCGCAAAATCAAACCTCTATATTTATATTCCTGTTCGCAGCTCGTACGAGTTATTTTCAAAAGGAAATTCCAACATCAATGTTTTCTTACAAAGTTCGACCGCTATAATTATTCACAGCTGATGCGTCGTAGGAATTTTCCAAAAAAATCTTTCCACCGAACGAAATTGAAAAATAGTAAGAAAAATACACCGGTAGCCGCGATATCGAAGAAACGATCAGCTCACCTGTTGCTATAGAAGCGAAGTAGACGACGTATAAAGGTGGATGTTCCCTTGGGAGTCGAAACCGTAGCTCCGTTTCCGTTTCACGTGGTTCACAATCGTAGGTAAGGTGTTCGAGGTTGAGTGTACGGTGCCGGGCGCCGCGAGTTTGCTGTCTACACGAGATATGCCGATCAGGGCATCGCGACGCCACCCTTTATACGCGTGTAAGCCGCCTGTGTGCCGTGGGCCGCGCGTGTCGACTACCCCTCTGCTCTTCTCAATCTCCATCTCTCTCTGTCCAACCCTGATCGTGGTATAGTCGTCTTTTTCGCACACACCGTGTGCGCATACGCGCGCTTCTCGCGATCGGCATTCAATTCTCTTCGTCGCGAGCTGCCTTCGAAGTCGGTCTGATAAAATACGTGTGAACAACTCGGTTCTATTTAATTCGTTATATTTCATTTATTCCCTCGTTGTTCTTTGTTGCTTCGTTAAGCAGAACTTTGGAAATGTCGTTTCAAGTGAATAAATAAATTTGGACGAAGAAAGGGTCGAGAATAGGTTTCTTCGATCAAACGAATTTTACAATTTTTGTGAGATGGCTGATTTATGGTGAAACGTAGTATTTTTCGTTGTCGCGAGTTGTCTTCGAATTCGGCGTGATGAAACGCGTGTGAATAATTCCGTTCTATTTCGTTTCTTTTATTTCGTTTCATTTATCGTACTTATTTTACTTCTTCTTCTTTTCATTGTGGTTAAACATGGTTTCGGAAATTGTTGTTTTATATGGAATTTTAATAGAACTATCTATACGCAAGAGGAGAATTAAGAATAGTAGAATTTTGATAGAATACATTTTGGAATCTTCGAAGTAAGAGAGTGTGGTAAAATACGCCTGAATAATCCGATTTTATCTTTCCGTTTGTTCTTTCTTTATTACGGCTATGCAGGATTTTAATGATGTTCTAAATGAATATTAAATGCTGATGTTTCAACCATGTACGCATGACGGGTGAAATGGAGAAGTTTGTGAACTTAGGATCGTTAAAAGCCAAAGTTTTGTACGTGAATGTAACCTAATCTGTGAATTAACCCTTCCATATAGTTGTATTTTGCGATTGCTCTACTTTTCTAAGAATCAAACGGAGCATTTCTTGTGAATTTGAAATTGCGTTTTAAGAAATGTCGCAGTTCTGTGCATTTTTACGCTTTTTTGTGCTTTGATAATTATTCGAAGGATAAAGCAAAAAATGTTGCAAATTTGCACTCGACTAAGGGAACGTAAAATTTCGTCGCGATCGACGACCAGTTCGAATTGCTTGTTAGTGTTAAAAAAAAAATGTTAATTTAGTGAAAAACAGATGACTTTGTAACTTGTATTCCAAGGAATTTCAATTTTCTAAAATCATTCGCCACAGAATGGAGAACGTTTGTAAAAGATTTTCTAAAACTAAGAAAGAAAGAAAGAAGATTCTCGTCTGCATCTCGCGTTCCAAACAATTTTGATTTCCCTCCACGCGTCCATGACGTTAGGAAATTCAAATATAGGATATCCGTCCTTTTTTAACTTTTTGTTTTTCCATCAGACGCCCACGTATAGCCTCCATTTTATTTAACGAGTGTTTTCCTATTTTCTGGTTGCTCGCACAGGCAACAGGTTCGTCCGTTCAACCTTTGCGAGGTTCACGTAAGTTCCGCTGTTTTCGACCTACGTGATGGAAATTTGGCTCAATTGAGCCAAACTGAAATTCAGCTGTTTTATATATCATAGTTCTCGAAGGCTATCATAGATGAAATTGCCGCGTAAACAAATTTTGTTTTAATATTGTCCGTGTTAATATCATCGTAATATTTAGATAAATCTACATTACAGGAATGGTAACGAAAAAGAAAAAAAGAAAAAAAGAAAGAATTAACCGAATCTTAGAATTCTCTTTTATAACTGCAACGTTTAAAAAAAACAGAGTTCTATAACGTAAATTGATGGAGATAAAAATTGCAAATGAAAAGTTGCGTCAATGCAACGTTGGTCTTTAATGGCTTAAGTTATTTTGGAACGATGCGTTTTATTTATGATTTATTTAAAAGAAAAAGAAAGCAGATAGAAAGTTGAAACATTTTATTCGATGTTAAAATAATTTCATCCAATACTATATGTGTAAATAATTCTAAATTTATTATATTAGATCGTGATAATCCATTTATTATCGAACATCGATAATTATTCATATTCATATTGTACGGAATCTCCATATACGTCGTTTTTAAGACTACAATAAATTTCAAGAAAAATTATCTTCGTTTAAATACCTTCATCTTTCGCGAATCTCTGCGGTTCTTGAAACTATGAAACATTTATATCCCATTTAATACCAGAATGAATAAAGTTGCGACATTAACACTAATAAATTAACAGAAACTATCTTTATTCCAGAACAGAATAAATTGGCTGTAATATCTTCGTTGAAACACCTTTATCCTCCACGAATATTTAGAATTCTTAAAGTCGTTGAATATTCATATTCCAGCGAACACTTAAAATTAACAAATAATCAACGACTCTCTTCATCAGCAACTATTTTCATTTAACAAATGATCATAGATGTTAACATCGGCATAGTAATAACGATAAGAGTCTTTATCCAAATCCCTTCGTTTTCTTCGAATCGCTAGAATTCTCAAGACGAACAAGATGAAATTAAAATTAGTAAATAAACAGAAAGTATCTATATCGAGGATGTTGCGAACAAATGACTAATTTTACCCAAATATTTTTATTTTCGTCAAATTCTTGGAATCGTCAAATATTGGATATCCGAGTCGATCGCTTCCCTTTGACGCCGACGTCGGCAAAAAAGAGAATCGACAAAAGAACGACGACGAGTTTATTGGTTTTTTCGTCGGATTACACGAACGATGACAGGGTTCCTTTCACGGAAAATCGACGTACGTCAACGCGCATATTTCAGGTATCGGCCAAACTAAAAACGTGGCGCTATTTGATCCGCGATTTGTCCAGCTTAATTGGCTGGTTGTGAAAACACAATTGTAGGATGGTTTCGACTAAACGACACCGGCCTATGGGGAATGGGTGTTTGCTTCCCACTTTATTGGGGCGGTTTTAGTTGCGTCAAGAATCCAGTTATGAAGACGTAAAGTATACATACTTGAAATCAGGGATAGCTAGAGGGATAGGAAATCGCCGGAGATTAGATTAGTCAGGGTATCCGAAATTTTGATTTATAGTTCTCAACTGGAATCTGGAAATATCGCATTAAATGAATATTAAATGTAAACAGTCTGAAACTCTACATAGTTGAATCAGTGAAAATGGATGTCTGAAAGGTGGATAGTAAGCAAGTGTAAAAATGAATTATTTCACCCCATGTAAATTTTGCGAGTACTTGATTTATTTACTTCTTAAACCGGAATTTGGATCTATTATTTTAAATAAAATCATTTCAAATAAATATCAGTATTTTGAAGTTATAGATAGTCGAATTGTTGAGAATAGAAGCTAGCCCTAAAGCTATGGGAATAAGCATACGTAAAAATGAATTATTTCGTAGTAATTTTCATTGGATATCATTGACTCGTAATAATACATTTAAATTATTAATTTTTTAATTCAAGGGAGATGTGCTACGATGAATTTCCACGCATGATAGCCTTTAAGTCCTAAAGCTTAAGGGTTAGATAACATTAAATACTTGAGATTTTTTCAACGGTAGTAGATTGATCTAACATCTATGTGTTTTCAATAGTATAGTCACAGGGAATATTGAAACAAAGTAAAATAATCAAACAGTTCATACTAGTTATACATATGAAGCTATAAATATCACGTATATGGCTCTTCTACCAGATACATCATACAGGATATCTAGAATTGAAAATATTTCACGTTCAGCCAAGACACCTTAAATCTTTGTAAATGAACTAAACTATCTGGCAATCGAATTATCAAGTATTCAGATCATCCTTTTCACAATACTTTCCAGCATTCGTTCGTCAAATGATTCATTTCACATTGAATTTCACCTTTATCCTCTCAATATAATTCCGTATACCTGATACACGTGTCTGAAATATTGTTCAGGAAACCGGAAACTTAACGTAGATCATTTTCTTAATATCGTAGGAGTCGCGTAGCCGGATACACAGGTCGTATTCGCGGAACAGTTATCCGGTGAAAGGCTTGCAACAAAACATCAGGCCGACAGAGAATGCCAAAAAGCACGTGAAATTCACTAGAGTCCTGAACGATGAAACGGATGTACGTGTCGTCGTTATCGTGCGATAATATTCACCGGAAGCTGGAGATCCGTTTACTTCGTTTTATGAAATTCCGTTTTTCTCCTTTACAAAACGTGTGGTGCGGTTGGCGAGGAAGTTATTCTACGCGCAGAAATAAGTTGAAAGTGTAGAATAAACCATTCCCATTCGAAGCTCCGTTTTTTCAAAAAATCCAATCTGAAAATTTTTCGAATTTTCTTCCATGACGTTCTTCTTCTCTTTTTTACGGAATGTAACATAGGATATGTGCCACAAATGGACAGTTTATTCTACATGAAAAGATACATCGAAAATAGAATAAACTATCCCCATGACAGACTAAACAATTCCCATTCAAAGCTTCGTTTGCCAGAAAATCCAATTCGAAAATTCGCAGTTTTCTTCCATGATATTCCTTTTTTTCTTTTTTATATAGTGTAACATAGGACGCGTGTTACAATTGGTCAGGAAGGTACTCTGCGTTGAAAAACGAGTAAAAAAATGTAGAATAAAAGTTGTTCGATTTAATTTTTGTTTTCGAGAGAATCGAGTTTGAAATCGGTGTTACTTCTCGATTAAAAAATTCTTTCATATTACGAACGTTCAACGACTCATCCATCAAAATGAAAATATTTTCGATCAGCAATACAGATAGAAAAAAGATAAATTACACGATACGCGAGTTCGTGAGCTCGCCTTTTTGGTCTCAAAAAGCATGCAAATGCACGTGATTTTTCCTTCCACGTTGGCTCGTGGCCGGGCATTTACGACTTTTCTGTCAGTTCACGATCTCAGAGAAATCTCGTAGCGCACGGTGTCTCACGAAAGTATTTGAATACTTACCACAGGAAACTTTTATGCATATATGGTACGCGTTATATAAAACATTTTGAAACATCAACGTTGCAAAGAGACGCGTGACTCTTGTATCTACGTTGGTGAAATCTGAAACGAATTTAAAAATTCAGATAGAAGTTACAAGATATTTTCGGTAGAAAATTAGTATTTTCATCGTGCGTGAATTTTAAAAATTAATATTTTCAGCGTGAATCTTCGTCGTACGATAAATGTTACAAAATGGTCCCACTGAGTATTGTGGTTCATCGACACAATGGATACTCGACTGTTTAAATACTTGTGAGATTTTTGCGAAATGTTCATTTGCACCAAATAATCTCGTAATTATACATATCTTGGGATTTGTTTCGAACTCTATCAGTATAATCGTGACAGCCGAGTATCTACGATGGTATTAACGAAATTTTTTAATGTTTCGTATAACGCAAGAAACATATTCGCGAGAGGTTTTCACGAGTGTTCGAATATTTTTATGCGCTAATGTGCTTGCCTGAAAGCGGCGAGCTTCCGGCGGAACTGTCTGCAAACATTTCACCACGTTTCGCGTATTTAACTTCGGTCGCGGCTGACGGCAAACTTTTCTCTAGCCCGCACGACAATAACAAAGATTATTCGATTCGGTAATTTTGTTATTCGTTTTATGCTATCTTTCCAACCTTCTTACAGAGTTATTTGATTGAATAACAAGTTAGATCTAATCACGTTCCTCGGGATTCAACGAAGAAAGTTAATTTTGAGTAAAAATGACAGTGGAAAAATTACGTCTACATTTATGAAGTTATAGCTTAGTTGTTTCTCGTATTAAAAGTAAAATCGTGGAAGTTACGTTTCCTAGAAACTAGAAAATATTTCGAAAAATTAAAATACCTATTTTTAGATATCCCTTTTTATCATAAAAATGGGATAGCTGCGATGTAATGGGATTTGAATCTGAAATGTTATTTAACTTTAAATATTCTTTATATCTTTTTAGACTTACTTAAAAAATATTAGTCCTTTCTGATTATCGTATCGCAATTAGTGAACGAACATGGCTTCGTTTAACTGTTGTACGTCAAATAAAAAATAAAAAGTGGAAGTTTCCGAAAGTTGGGATGACATGGATCAACAAAATCCCCTTTAATAATCGGCTTAATTAAAAGTAAAGGCTTAATAGTTTGCAATCTTACTCGGAGGAGTTCTAACGCTTCTTGGGCCACAATATAATTCTAATTAACGATGAGAACTTCGTTAAGCGTTCTTTGCAGCTGGAATGCAATCATTTAAACCAGAGTTAGATACAACCTCATAGAAAAGAAAATTTGTGAAATATGAACGATAATTGGAAAAGTCAGAGAATCGTAAACGTTACGAAAGCTGTAAGCGCAATGAATGAAAATTTGCAGGAAAAATAAAGTGCATAAATTACAACAATTTTCAACTCATCTTCCTTTACCTTCTGAATACGATGGCGCTTGGAAAAATTTCTGATTTTATTCGAAGATCATAGTTCGTGCAGGCGACAGACAGCTTATGGAAAAAGTTCTCCACAGCGTGGGATATACTTCTTGCGATGCATTAATGCACCGTAAGATTGCTATGCATAAGACGAGCGATCATTACAGTTACTCGCTTGTCAGTTCAAAGTTGACTTTTATTTGCGAGATGCGATTAGGTTTGCGCGACGTCTACGAGGAAGATCAAACAAATTTGTAACTTTTTCTTTTTTTTTTTTTAATGACAATGAACCAACGCTTTAATTTTGGTTATAATATATACAATTATGTCGCATTTTTATTTGTATTCGTTTATATATTTATTTGCTAATGTATTAGAATTATTCAAAATACTATTTTAATTATGTATACTACATCAATATTCTATACAGTACCATTTTACAAATTCTTTGTATCTTTGGATATACTTGGAAGAAAATATGTGAAAAGATGATTATAAAATATTAGTAGGTTCTATTAAATATTGTTCAAGGAAGTAAAAATATATCCTTAGGATTTTTCTGCACATCACAAGTAGTCATTTCTTACTTGTACGTACGTATAATACTTTCGTCTTCCTTCTCACAGATTTAACACTAACTTTCTCTGTAACAATAAGAAACACCCTTATTTTGCTTTCAACGAACACCCCTACAACTCGTCATATTCGAAAAGAAAATCCAGACGTTCTAGGAAAGAAAGAATAGGCTTGCGACTATAATTGCAACTGGGTGCACGAAAATGAACATTCTTTTGAAACCCCACGTACCTAGTCGTTAGTCACGTTGGACAGTCGATCGTAATTAGGCAACGCGTTGAAACATTAATTAACACCGACGCAACGAAATCCTTTGTATCGCAATTATACTTTACAGTATAATGTAGCACTGTAGCGGACATTATAGTCGCGTGACAACGAGCGTTTAATTCGTCGAATAAAATGTCTGACGTTGATTGAGACATCACACAACCGCGATGAATCGAATTTCATCGACACGTGTAAGCGGCTATCCGATGAAAAATAAACAATTCCATTTGTTCCACTCGATTCAATATGAACGTTCAATTTATTCAATTTATTCGATCGATCTGCCATCACAGGATTTAGGAAATCCCCTCTTGCAGCCAACAACAGAGAGGCAGTCTAGCATTTTCCAAATATCCTTTTTTTTTTTTTCTTTCCATAAAGTTTTCGTTTCCATGTACACTTTTGCTCAAAAGTTTGCTGCATCCTTGCGCTTTTCTGGACGAAAGAAATCTTTTCATCCTTATTTTTTCTGTTTTTTTTTTTTAGAGAGAGAGAGGAGAGATAAGAATATCGTTATTGTGACTTTTCATTTACAATTACATTTTCGGTATTGTTCGATATTGTTCAATATTTTAAATAAAATATTTATTCATTTAACACGCTAACTGCTGGCCCGAAATAACTTCCATTGTGACTGAAATATTGCGTTTTAAAACTCGTCAACCTTTCAACGCCATTTGAAAACTACTTGTGCTTGACGCGAACGTGGCCTCATCCGTCTTCGGGAGCAACTAAGCCGTGACGCCTACGAAGCGTCATCGACAATCAACGTGTTAATTATTCCTTCTAAAATCCTAAAGGGGTCCGCGCCGAACAATCAGTAATATCGACAATATATTAAATTGTCAAATTCGCCTTCGAAACGTCACCGCGCGTTGTGCTATATGCGTCAACTGTATTTGGACTACACGTGAATCTATCGCTGCAAAAAAATATAAAAATGAAAACTATTGCTCCGAGTGTTGAAATTATTTATTTCAATTACGTTGGAATAAACTAGTACGCGTCTCAATGGCTTGCAAAAATAGAATTTTTCTTAAAAGCACAAGGTATGCATATGCATCGTGTTCCATCCATTAATCTGCGATATCTCGCTATTGACAGAAATTTCGAAGACCTCAAATCACAATGTAAATACTGATTAAAATATTAAATTTCAAACATTCACAGTCAATACTATTATCAATATCCCCGTCACTTGTCAATATCCTCGCCACATAATTTGTGCATTATGTTGGCTTTAGTACGGTAAAATATCTGAATTTCCATTGATATTCCACTTAAACCTTTGAGTATTTAATATGGAGAATATTGAAAAGCAAAAGTTGGCGATATTATTGGCCGCATAATACTTGTAGTAAACTTTCCAACCAGAGTGTAAATCGATTCGAAGAAAGAAAAAAAAAAAAAAACGGAAAAGGACACGGTGGACACGTCTTTTACATGACAATACGTCAATGGACTTTTGCCAGACCGACGAGTAGGCGTACGAGCTATTAAAGGAGCGCACAAAACGTGGGAGCCGATGTATTCGTCTCATTAGGAGGCAAGGTTGAGAAACCCGTTGGAAAAACGAAGAATCGTCGAATAAAGATGTCTTTCGTTCGATTGTTTCTTTTCTCATTTGCGTTTCTTCGTCTGGCAAGGAAATCTCTTTTGCTTTTTGGAGGACAGTTTATGGAATGCTATTGTTAATGGAACATTTAGAATCGCGAGGCCGGTTACGGAGAAATTAGTGTGATTGTAATCGAGGAATGATAGGAAATTCTCAAAAATTGATAATACATGTAAGATCGCTGAATTAAAATTTTTAAGATCTTGTTCTTTGACTTGATTAGGGTAGTTTATAAAATGTTGTGTTTAAGATTCTGAAGTAGATCGCAGGAAAATTCTTGAAACTATAAAATATAGGAAAGCATAATAAATTTAGAAGAATTAGTTTGAAAAATCCAAGAACCTTCGGTTGATTTGATATGAATGATTAATAACTACGAGGGAAAGAAACAATTTGATTGTTCATGTTCCTATATTTAATCTTCAATCCCAACAATCGATAGCGCGATACGAGAATACAAATAAAAGAAAGTAAAACACTGCTGATATATTTTAATTTTCCACTCCCTTATTGAAATCCTTGGTGTAATTTTCACGCTATTAACGATAACATAGTCAAATATGCATAGATACTTCTGAATCTTATCGCTTATTATTATCGGTTATTGAACAAACATTAATCGATAGGAATTTTTACTTTCACCCGCGTCACGGATTTCAACTAGTCAAATACCAACTGACAGTTGTGCGCGATGAGAAGATATAGACAAAATAAAATCTATTAAATAGATAGAACGATCGCCCCGTTGTACAGTTTGAAAAAATTCTAATTCACGTTTGACGTACAACTTGCATTCTTCAATGTCTTTATCGATCGTCTATGATTTTCGGAAAATAGGAAGATACGAAAATAGAAAAGTCGAGAAATGGCAATATATCAAGATAGCGAAGTAGATACAGAGGAAAATGGGAAAATAACGAAATAGCGAAACAACGAGATAGAAAAATATAAAGATATAAAATATCCGATAACAGTTTCAAAAATTTCCCTGTAATCGTCTCAAATAGCGAATTAGGAAAATACCACGATACCAAAATGCAAGATACCCAACATGACTCTACAAATTCTCCTACAATCGTGCGAAATAACCATATCGTTCAAGCCTCTGCTATATTAAGTATCGAAACGATACATTTGCCATCCTAACGAAACAAATTTCAAAATACCGTGCGTCACGCAGTATTAATTTGGCGTTCTCGTTAACCCGTCCCGTGAGAACGGGCCAGAAATCGCGCGACATCCATCCAAGTTATCGCGTAATATACGAAAGAGATTGGTCGATAACGGTATCATTTTTATTACCTATTGTTAATCGGAAGGCACGCGTCGAAGCATCGTTCACGTTGTGATACGTGACGATAGCTCGATGGTACCGTGGAATAACCGGTGTTCCTTCACACGAGGCTCATCCGCGGACGTGTCGCGTGAGACCTCCTATTTAATGACCAGCGAATATCCGCGCTATTAGCAACGACCTGGCGTTGGCGTGAGTTACTTTCGAGCACAGCCTGCTAGCCTTTTATCTTATTCGAAGATGAAGCGCGATATCGGAATCAGAGATTGCAAATCACCTGTCGCTGACATCCGCGACTATGTCAGCTGGAATCGTTCGCGCGATCTTGGTCTGCGACGACTAATAACCCGGTGGGTCGATAGAGGAGAGATTCAAGGGAGAGAGTGGTGATGAGGAGATTTTAAGACGACTCGTTTTGTCCTTTAGGAAGACGGTAAAGTAGCTCGATGTGGCGGAAGAAATTATTTTCTTGTACTGTCCAATTTTTTACAGCGATTCGAAGATAATTTATGATTTATGAAGCTACATATCGAATATATTATAGTTAAATGTATATTAAATGTGAATATTTTTAAACTACGAATAATTGTAATAAGTAGATTTGTAATAAGTAGACAACATAAACGTGAATTTAAATTTGTATGTACATCGTTAAAGAAGTAGAACGTAAACGAACATCCTTGTTATCCTTCAACCGTTATGAATAATACTTTGCTTTGAATATTTCATATACTCTTGTACATTATACGTTTTCTCTACATTTCTGCACATTTCAATTTGTCGTAAATGCAAAAATAACCGCAATCAAATAACAAGAATGTGCAAAAGTGAAGCTATACACCTAATGCATGGATATGTACATATGTATTGCCTTTAACATCGGCCGAAAGTCTTCTTTAACGTCAGCAAAACGTAGACATTAAAGCATTTAAGAAATTGTAAAAAAGTTCAAATATTTCGAAAAAACGCATAAGAAACTTTGATCGATCGGTAATCGACACGACCGAGGCACTTTTCCAATTTTTCTCCAAAGTTTCGTCACGATCTATCATTCTACACGTAGGATATTTCAGTTGACAGATATTCTGTTCGTTTCTTTGAAACAACGGAGCGCTTGCCTTCGTCCGTTTTATTGTTAACTTCAACGTGTCTCTTATCTTGTTCGATATCCATTTACGATGAGCCTAGTTTCGTTTGAAATATTATCATCTTCAGTTTTTTTGTCATAGACCATTTTTAATAATTCCTTGCAGTTTCTTGCCTTTCTTTTGAATGTCCCGTTAAAGTACTTTAATATTTCTTCGAGCTACTTCGTGACCGTACATTTTGTGTTACATTTTCCAACTTTAACTCATTTGGAATATGATCTTTGAACATAACGATAGATCTATTACGATCAGGCTGCCTACGTGTTTACGCGATCTTATTTCTTTCATAATTAAAGAAGTCCATTTTACTATAAATATTTTATGTATTGTGTACGTTATGTACTTATTTTTGCACATTATATGCATCCTATAGAATTTTGGAATGTTAAATTTCCCAAAAATCCACAAATACTCGCAAACTAATTATAACGGTGCTCCTTATGCTCAAACTGGACACGAAAGGCCAACACTTATCCAATAGATGTTGATATATTTTAATACTCATTAACACTTATTAATAATTTTATATCCCTCGAATGTATTAGTTAATTGATAATATTCTCCAAATTGTGATATTTCTCTCTTACGATTCAAAGATGATAATAATTGTTCATGCCACAACGCGAACTTAACGCTTGCTAACGATTCATCCCGTAAATCACGCAGCGAAATTTCAACTTTCCAAATTTCCTTCTAGAAGCCTGCCGCGAAGTGAGGAACTTTGCACGGAATACTCCCACGTCTCCAGGCCTGTCAGACCGTCGAGAATCTACAGTTAGAAGGAACGTTTCCTCCCACGGAACATCTTTGCCGAGCAATTTCAGAGAACCGTGCAACAAGCTTCGTCCAACGGGGTTTCTTTCCTCTCTACGTTTCGAATGACACCGTCTCTTCGTGTAGTTTCACGCAGCCGGTCATTTTTTATAGACATCAGGCATTTCTTCTCATAGAGGAAGTGGCGGTGACAAGAGCAACTGGCTCGAACCGAGCAAATGAATTTCACGTCTGTGCAGCTAAACTGAATGAAATTGAGCCTCGAGCTCGTACTCTCGCTATGTTAGCTAAATGTCAAAGTTCTACCGTTCGAGTACTTCGTTACAAGTTTAGCTTAATTGATTTATTATAAGTTTAACAATCTGTATATAAGTATCGCGTAATAAAAACAACGAGTATAACAATTTCCACGTGTATTAAGTTGTAACGTATGAAATTTCCAATTTTCTTCGCGGTAAGTATTAGTTTGATTATTCTAAATCTGACTCTAAATTTTTGTTGTTCTACAACTAGAAGAACGGAGGATTCTTTTATACGTGTTTTTGAAACGCGTTTCTTTTTTTCTTTAATTTGGCGAGGTATAACTTGTTGAACGTTGGATACTTCGATGCAATTTAGTAAAAATATTTGTTTTAATGCTGCTTACAAACGTCGTAGAATAGGTGCAACGATTTAATTGGAAATTTAGAGGGGCGTTTTAAGCTAGTAATTAATAATTGTTCGATAGTAATTGGTAAGGAGCAATCGACTAGTTCATCGATTTGTAATTATCTAAATTATCTTTTGGCTCGTTTTGTCAGTAACAGGTTGTTATCGAGCCATTGCAGATCTTTTTGGGTCTTCCAGATGGTTAAGCTATTTAGTTGCTCGTCAAATCAAGTACGAGATTGCACAAGTATCGCACTTTTTCCCCGAGCAATGTATATATACAGCGTATATTATATTATACATACAAATACATTAATTGTACGAAAGTTTCAACTTTAGGTGTAAAGTTCAAAATTATAAAAAATCGTAAGGAATTTTTTCTTTTTTGTATAACCAAAATTTTAGCTAGTCAGGCTAAAGACAAGGTAAATCTGCAACATGAAAATTTCTTTTTGATCTGTCGTTTCGTTAAAATTCTCCTGTAGTATTTTTTAAAAACGCATGTGTGTATTTGATTTTTATACAAACAACGAATTATTAACAAGAAATAACAAAAATATGTGGAACTGTCAAAGAAAATGGACTCAGTGTCCCTTTTTATCAACCCCATTTCCGCCATCGCCCTTCTTATACATCCATTTTTTTCCATCATGATGATTTGTCTTCTTCCCATACATATTTTCATGTTCGTAGTGACTATCCTTGCCCTCTTTAACCTTATGACCTTTGTCATCGTCGTAGTGACCACCTTTCTCGTATTTGCCTTTCTTCCCATGCATTTCTTCGTGGTCGTCTTTATCGTGATGCCCCTCTTTGTAGTGACCGCCTTTGGACATTTTGTGCTCGTGATAATGTCCGCCGTCGTTTTCCATGTCACCGTCCTCGTGGAACTCGTCGAAGAACTCGGTTCGTTTCTCGAACTCATCCTGAAATAAAAATTGTAAGATAAAAAAGGAAATTGTAAAATGGAAGAAGATAAGGTAAAGTAAAGACAGAAATGAAAGAATTCCAACGATGTGTGTTTAGGAATTGTCTATAAAATAAATAAAGGATCGATCAATAATAGAAAATACCAATAAAAATATTCTTTAAATTTAAACACTGAATCGCCAAACCTTATTACGCAAAATCTTCAAATCAAAATAGAATATTTAATTAAACATAAGTCCTAAAATTATTTACGATAAATAATTAGAAAATTCTATTTGGGAAAGAGACAATAAAGGCAAAAATGTAGTTTCTCTTTTTTTCCACTATCGATCAACCCTTTTCTATTCTATTTAGATAAAAATGAATAAAGGCAAAAAATAGTTTCTTCAATTTAATCAAAACAGATCAGTCCACCCCATATGAAACTTACCTTTTTGTGCACGAAGTGTTGTCCCTTGGTATTGTAACCCTTCTGATGTTTCCCATTTTCGTCGAATGCCGCCTTTTTTTCACCTTTCTCGCCCTCGTCGTGTTCCTGGTGGTATTCACCCTCCTCTTTATGATCTTTCTTTTCGCCATCCTTCTCGTTGAAATAATTGCTGTGCCGTTCCTTGTCGTGATGACCCTTATCAGCTTTCTCCTCCTCGTGCCAGCTTTTGTAACCCTACGAAAAACAAATTAGACACACGACGATTAACTTCCGTATCAGTGATAGCTTTAACGATGTAGAAACCATTTAATTAATTTTTTTCCGAGTTCTTCGATATTCCTATCTTTGGGAACCACGAAGCGCTATTGGTTTTTATCACTGTGAATTTGATTATCGAGAATCTGAAAAAGTTTGGAGAACTTTATCGTAAAATTGTCACAGAAAAAGTGAAAAAAAAAAAATATGGGAACGTAATGTACGCGAGGGTAAGTGTGAAAATATTCTGAGAACTCGCAGGTATAAATAATTTTTATTACGAAGGATATAACGGAATACACAGAATTTTGTTACGCGTAATCAAATTAGTTTGAAAAGCGCATCGTTAATTATGAAAATTCTGTGTAATAATTTATTTTTTTAATTTCGACGATTCAGAACTTTTAGAACTCGTAATTTCATATCGTCTAAAGCGTAGGGATAATTGTTCTTTGTAATCAAAATAGTTAGAAACATTCGGTCATTGATATAAAAAAAATTCATTAAATATACGCAAGACTAATCACGTTTTCCCTCCTAATCTCCATCCAACGTGAACTTTCGAAATTTACCAGTGACTGTAAAACGCTAATTACTAATTACGAGTTAAAGCAATTAATAGCCCATCCAATCGCATTGACGTCCTACCTTCTCCCCTTTTTCATCATCGCTCTCATGATGTTCTTGCTTGCGTTCCGTGGCTCCACCCTTCTCAAATTTCCCTTCACCACCCTTTCCACCTGCGTCGCCACTCGCTGCACCCTCTTTTGCACTCTGATGACTCTCGTTATTATGCGAGCCATCGGTTGCAACATCTTCCTCCATCCTGTCGTCATACTTCTGCGCATATTGACCATAACCGTCTTGGTCCTTCGTAAATCCATCGGAACCATCTTTTACATCTTTAGACGCACGTTCACTATCACGAATATACTCGTCACTTTGTAAATCATGATTTCCAGTCTGATGGCCTTCGTCTGACTTTCCCTGTATTTCGTATTTCCCGCTCTTTTTCAAATTCCCGCTTTTGTCGTTTGCAATATTCGTAGCTTCCGCCACACCGTCAGAAGCTTCTTTACTATCTTGCTTATCGTTTTCTTGTATCTTTGCGTCATTTTGCTCAGGTTGGTTTACCGGTGCCAGAGTGGGCAACAATGGCGGATAGTAAACGTAATTATTTGAATGTAAATTGAATGCTGTGTAAGGTGATAGAGTGGAGACTATGGGATTTACCGAATGAACAGTAACTGCTGGAGTTTTGATGCTTTGATAAGAATTCGAGTTCGATGAGATTACCGATGACTCTTCAGAAGATTTACCTAGATCCGACCCACTTGTGTATCGATTATTACCATTTGTCCGTTCATTAGTTGAACTTCCATCTTCGGATGAACCCTCTTCTTCAGAGAACTTTCTTCGAGGATTTTTATAATGTCCGAGTCTGGCAGCATCGGGTCTAGAAAATTGTTGACGATCGGCAGAGCTTTCATCTTCTAAAGAACCATTTCTGTCGGGATATTTTCTTTCAGAATTTTTACGCGTGGGTCTGGAAGCGTCAGATTTAGAAGACTCATGATGATCAATAGGGGCCTCATCTTCCAACGAGTCTTCTCTCTCAAAGATTTGGGAATTCTTATAAGAACTATGCCTATCAGCATAAGATTTAGAAGATGGCCGATGATCGGTAGAGCTTTCATCTTCGAAAGAACCATTTCTGTCGGAATATTTTCTTTCAGAATTTTTACGTTTCGGTTTGGAAGCATCAGACTTAGAAGACTCGCGATGATCAACAGACGCCTCGTCTTCCAACGAGTCATTTCTCACAAAGATTTGGGAATTCTTACGACTATGCCTATCAGCATCAGGTTTAGAACGATCGGTAGAACTTTTATCTTCGAAAGAACCATTTTCTTCGGAGATCTGAGAATCCTCGTAAGGGACACTGCCTCTATTGGCATCAGATTTCAAAGATTTTCGAAGATCGGTAGGCAAAGAACCATCTTTCACGTTCACTCGGATCGTCGAACTGCTTTTACCATCTTTCCTTTCGTACGATTTCTTATTTAATCCAGGCAAAGAATTTCTGTAATCACTCGAGTGGCCACTGTCTATCTTCGCAGCATTTTGATGAATATTTCTATCGTCGATGCTTCGGATCTCGTCAGAGGCTACTCCTTTACCATTTATTTTCTCCAAATTGTCTTCCCGGCTTTCTTTAGAGTATCCGCTTATGGAAAATGGTCTTGGCGCGATATCATACTTGGGTAACTTGGCTTGCAAATTTAATCTCCTCGATTTATTCTTATTTTCGTTCGTTGTCGATCCTCGAGACTTCAGGAATTCTTTAGGATAATTTTCGGTATTTTCGGTGAAGCTGGATGATTCTACTTGCTGTGCAGGTTTAATCGTCACTCGTTTGCGACTTTTCTTCCGTCTACTAACTTTTGCCGGATAAGAATCGTTGCCGGAAGGTGTTGTAGTAATTACGGAGTCTGTGTCGTACTTTTTCTGCGGGTCAGCGGCTAACGTATAAGGGTTGTACAAAGGAGTAGCGATCTTTTGGTTAGGTACATTTTCGATGTTCGTTTCGTCCTTTGGTGTAGTTGATTGAAGAGTTTGCGGGGAACGAGTTCTAGAATACTTTCCTTTGATTGCTTTCGAGACTGCGACTCGGTATATGTGCCCTGGGTCTCGAGATTTTGATTTTGAATCGATCTTAAGTGGTTTCTGGCTGCCTTGGTTGGGTCTGGAATAGTATTGCGGTATTGTTACGAGTTTCTTGGATTGATCGGTTCGTGGTACTTCGTAGTAAGTGTTCGTAACGTCCGGAGTTGCTGGACTCGCGCCTTCGCGGCTGGGAACTATGGTATCTGAAAAATAAATAGTTTGCTTTTCGGAAATAGCGTTTAAGGTTAAAGAAAGCTGAACGAATCTTTTAATGGAAGAACAACTTTCCACCTTTTGATTTTTCTAATTTGTCGAATAAATCGATAAGCGAATTTTTCAATATAAATAAAAATTTATTCTTTCAAGTAAGATTTATAATTTCAATATAAAATATATAAAATAAATAAAAGTAAACTTGTTATATATTTTTCCCTTAACGTCCTGGTTTATTCCTTTTATTGAGAATTTGAAGTTTCAATGAAAATGTATCTCTACTTAGACAAGTGTATTTGCAGTTACCATTGTATAATTACAAACGTAAGTGGTACTCTTTTAAAAAAGTAAGGATACGAAAGTAATATCTTGTATTACAATTCGTTTAAATTTACTTTTCAGTTTACTTACCAGGGTTGATGTTGTGAGAGTCTACAATTTTCCTTTTTCCTATCTTACTAATTTTCTGCGGTTCGTATTCAACGACAGACAGAACATGCTTTAAATTTTCCAACCCTTTTACACCACCAGCGTTTACCAACACTATTCTCGATTGATCCACTCGTTGGTCCAACCTGCCTTTAACGTTATTTTTCTCAGGAATCACATTTTGGCTCTCCGCTAACGACAAGATCTCGTCGTTGATTTTTGTAGCATTATGAACATCGAAAAGTATGGTTTGTCTTGGGTTCAAAGGGACTACTCTCCTTATCCTGGTGATGTTTGCATTTATTATCGACGATCTCGCGCCCTGTAAAAAATACATTTCGCAATTGAAAGGATTTGCAACCGAGAAAATCGATTATGTCTGGTTACGGTTGAAGCATGATGCTACTTCTTTGTGTGAAACTTTTTAGTATAATCTTACGAGACAGTTGCTTGTTACGTAACGAGTAAAATATATGGATCTAATACCGTTGCACGAGAAAGGGAATATTTTTCTTCGTCATCTAGAAAGTTTGACAACTTTTTGGAACGAAAATTTCTACAAAGCGTGAACGAGTGGCTATCTCGATTTTTATTTTATCAATTGCAATGTTGCGATATTAATTATTTTAATGCACAGATAAAGTGTATTTATTAATTTACACGTAGTCGTATTTATACGCCGCTCAGTTTCTATAACGAATCGCAATCCCATGCAGGAACAAAGTAAAAAAAGTCCAATTAAAATTACGCGTTTTAACTTGCAACTCATCAGTTTCTGTGCATTCCCACGCATCAAGCGTTCGTTCTCTGTTATAATAATTGGGATATGATAAAGAATATACGTATGTACAGTGTACAGAAAAGTTCGTAAGATGGCTAAATGTAAAAAACGTGAAAATTCAAATACTTTCAAATAAATTAAAATTATACCTTCGAAAGTTTCAACGAGGCTCTAACAAATAAATTGTATGCATTTATTCGATTGAGTTTATACCACGATGTTTCGAAAAACGGTCACTGCTTAAAACTTCTGCAAACAATTTTAAATTGAATTCACATTCTTCGCTCAATTTCGCCTACGCCGACGTATACGCTTCAAACCCACCGAGAAACCCCTAGGAGCCTTCAAAATAAGTAATCGTCGCACTGAAATCGACATAAGATACTTTTCTTTGTATAATTTATACTACACAACCGTTTATGTTTCACTCGTGTTGTTTAAAATTTAAATGGTCCATGGTTTTTAAGATTCACTCCAATAATTAAAAACACAAACTATACGTATATTTAACAGCCTAGAAAAATTATCGACTATTTTTGATCATTTAACTATTTTAGGAATAGTATTCAAATTTTTAAACTATTATTTACGATATCGGCGAACTTTACCAGGCAAAGCAGCAAAAGCAGCAGGCTGACTGCCGAAAACACACGGACTCCCATGTCTCGTTGGCCACAGAACGTAAACTGAGCTGCAATTCTACCTGGTCCAGGCAATTATATCGGGTGATTTCTCACCACAGAAAACCATTCGCGAATGATATGACAATTTCACACCGATTAGAAGTCTCGATTTACCCGATCGAATCAGCAAACCTGACTCCTTGTCGATCGAATCTTTCAGCTTCCTCCTTTCTCCATTTACAAAGTTGCACAAGATGGTCGCTCGGCCGAATCGTGCTAAACATCTCAAAGTTTCCATCTCTTATTCGACGATATTGCACAAACCTTTGCCCTCGTTGTTCCTTTTTCAACGTTTTTATCTAAAATTCATCGTATTCCCAGTAATAAAACTCGCTCGTTTTTCTTTTGAGGACTTCCTTTGTTCTTTTTTTTTTTTTATTTTTAGTTGGTCGTTCGCTAGTTGGATTTTGCTCGATTAAAACGAGTAGAATCCTCGCGAACTGTTAATTACCGGAATAATCGTAACGTGACATGCCCCTGGTACTCGTTTGCCAGTGAAAATATAGGGAAAATTGTATTTTTAGTTTTGTTGCTTGCAGCTGGCGGTTCGTGAAAGTGGTTTAATTGCACTGTGTACGAGAATCCGATGAAATACTTTTTTCGCTTGTCACGACATTTCGTTGCAGGATTATTACACGTGATTTTTGTTCAATTTTTTGTTCCAAAGACACGGGACAGTTATCGTATGGCATTTCTGTTACGTATAGTTCAAAACAGAGAAAGAAACAAATTAATAATTAGAAATTTTCCTCTTCTTACTCTGTTTACGGTCTTCTGGTTTTTTATGATTTAGAAACGGAGCATCGTTTTTTACATTATAATTACACGTACGTACATACACAATATAAATATTATATTTAAACGCTTAATAACGTTTCATATAAAACAGTTACGTCGAATATCTTTTTGAAACTTTCTTCCAGATCGAAAGAAAAATCTTGCAGCCTCATCTTTCGATAGAAGCGAGACATTTTGTAACGTTTAATGAAGTAACCATCGGTGGTGCGGTAAATCGACTGCTATTTTGCAATCACCTGTGACGAATTTATCTTCGTCGTGGTGCACGGTTCCGTTAAAACTCTGCCGACGTATTATATACACGATATCGTTATGATTCGCGCTGCGTAAATGTATACGTATCGAGATTAATTATGCACAACCGTCGTCGACGAATCGAGCGATGCGATTACCGATCACGCGATTCATTTCAATCGAGTTATCACTTCCAATCGTCCGTAACAATTATCCGAAACAAATTATTTATTAATTCAAATTACGCGACGAATTACCTTTCTGCGTGTGCTCGTTCCTATAATTAAAATCATACTTCGCTTCGATTACGTCAAATTTTCATGTCAATAATCAATACGCAAACAAAATTGCTTGCAAAACCGAAAATCGAAATTTTCATCGATTTACCGTGTAATAGTTAGACAAATTGACAAACGTTATGCGCAATATAATTATATGTACAGCAATGAGCGTAAGCGAACGCTCTTCAAGACAGAGTAACTTTTTTAAAATTCGACCAAATTCGACCGATTTTTTTTTAACAGTTAGGAGAATCAGTTTACTGGATGTCGTGTAAAGAAATGTTGAAACAATTTCACTTGGTTCTTCGTTGTATTATTATATTACAGAAATAAATATTTATACCATAATAATTACGCGTTAATTAATAACGACATCTAAAAGACGAGAACAATAATTACACGATAATATCATTTTTATCGCTCAGTACCAAACGAACAAAGAGCGAGTAGAATAGAAAAAGAAGAGGAACGAGAACTTCAAACATTTTATACGAAGTTACACCCACCATACGTCCAACGTATTTCTCTTCGGCATATGTACATCTCCAAGTATGTTCTATTTACCAAACTCTCTAGAACCTCCATCGTATTCCACACCCTCTCGAAAACCCGCCCTTAACGTCCATCCAGACGCACTTGGAAATGCACTTTAGACTTTCATTTTCGTGCGTGACACGGTCACGCTTTAAAGTTTCGTAGCGAAACAGCCGTTTCCCGTTCCATCTGCTTTCGTTCTCCGATGAAAGTGTTTCGGGATTGCGAAGACACGTGGGCAGCGAAAATAGAAAGACAGGGAAAAAGAAAAGGTTCCGAGATTAGCTGTAACGTTTAATTCGCCCGTTAGCGGCAAGACGAAGATCGACGAAGGGCTGCGTCGGAGCTTCTGACGTTCTTCCTCCCACGAGCGCCGTCATTACGCTTGCAAAACTGTGTTCGTTAACTGTCCAGAGGGGCAATCTTCGGCTCATCTTGAGAAATTTATTCGATTGGTGGAAAACGACCGGCCTCGTTCAACGCTATCGCTTCAAGTCCGTCTTGAAATTACCATTCGATGCGACCATCTTCTTGCCCTTGCAGCGTGGTATTTAAGAAATGGCATCACGGCATTTTTCTCTTTTTATTTCGTGCTCAGCCGTGGCTGACAAACAATATCGCAATACGAAGAGAAAACTATGAAAAAGAGCGAAGAGAAAGGTTCGGCAGCGGCGAGCATATAAATAGCGAAACGCTTGCTCGTATGGATTTGATTAATTCTATTACGAAGGGATAATATCTCTATCTTTTCTTCTTCTTTTATCATACAGGATTTAAAAATACAATTCTTGTATTTTAGAACGCTATAACGCATCAGCAGTCTAGTGATAATTATACCAAATATATTATTCCAAATTAAGTTGAATTTCGTATAGGAACTTCTTCCGCTATTTATATACTCGTTGTTGGTCAAAAGTTTCGAGAATGAAACGATTATTTGATAAAGATTGGTTCGAGGCTCGTTGATTGTTATTAAAAATTTGATGGTGCAATTTAGTTGCAATTATAATCGAATCAATTGGAACGATATTTTTTTGGAAAGAAAAAGAAGAAAGTGCGTATTGTTACTGAAATTTTGTAAGTGAATGCGTGAATTGAAAATGATAAATAGTACTTTTATAACGCTGCTATGATGTTTCAGTAATAAATCGATAAAAAATGGTAGAGGAAGTAATTTTAACAGGTCACGCGTTCTGTCTGACTTTGAACGACCCTTTTCCCTTCGCATTTCCACGTTATTTCTCTGGCGCTTTACTCGTGTGAATCAACGACAACCTTACTTCGTTATATTCAAACAGTGCGCAAACAAAGTTGTCAAAATACTTAGAAAAAATTATCCAACCGGAGGTTTGAACGTTTTTACCAATTTCTAAAATAAACAGAGATTTTACAGCTTCGAAAAATGTCCATTCGTCTGTCAGGGTAATATTGCATCGCTGTTTTATAGGTAGAAGTTTTCTTGTGCAACAAAAAATCTTTAAGTGCTTTATTAACAAGTTTTAACAGAGCTACGGAACGTGAAGTCCATACAGTATCAATGTTTCTATTTCGTATTTATCGTATTATTAAATTTCGTTGCCATTCTGTCCAAGTTCGTTACGATTAATTCCATAATAATTTCGCCAATATATTGTGATATACCAAACAAATTTTTATTGTAGCTTCTTAATATTATTGAGACATTCACGTGCCAAAAGTAGTTAAACGCTTGATCGATGCTTATCTCGCGTAATTTCATCGACTTTCTTCTACTTTTCGTTTTGTTAGCAATTTGGCAAATAAACAGCTGGATTGTTAATTTTCATGGCGTTAGAAAGAGTTAGTTTATGAGAAAAATATGACAGCCTGAAATGAACCAGAGAATCATTTTTGGGCACACTGATTAACCGCTGAATTCGTGAATCAACGTTGTATCTCAAGGAAGAGTTTGATAACTGGACGCGTCTGATTTACTGTCGCGAGAACAGTCGCGGTATGTCGAGTCGATACTACGGTCGTATTCGTTCAACAGCGCGACAACGAAGCGCTTTAGCGGACCGTGGCCAATTTCACGCCAAGATTTTCACTTTTCACGCCGGAATAACTGTCGCGAGAGATCGAGAGAGAACGAATTCTCGCTTGATCGGCCAACGCGATTTTTTGACTTATTCTACTCGTCCAGATGTTTCGCTGTAAATATAACTGATCGATCTTGGATCGTGATCGAAAATTTCTTTTACGATCCTTGCAACTTTGCGATGTAGATTCATAACTCTTTGAAGAAAGAATGCCATTTTACGTGCCAGTGTTTCTGTCTATTTTTCAGGCGACGAAATACGAAATTTAATAGCAGTTCGAAATTTAATTTACAAGAATAAACATAATGACATTGAAAAGTGGAATATTCCCTTTAATCCCCTTGCATCTCATTCCCTTGCAAATATATTATACGAGAATTCCCCTCGACAATAATCTCGGTAATTCTAATTTCACAACTCAATTTTCGAAATGTGATAGCAACATAGCTTTTTAGTCAGAATAACAAACTCTAAGAATCCTTTGAGATACAACTGCTAAATATGTATAAATATCCAACTAGACGATCGAAATATTGCAAAACGTTGGAATGCGCAAAGAGATATATTTTGCACCATATTATCAACATGGATAATCCAGAATTATTATTATCTGGTTTCAAACGTATCCCATTAAAGCTCACAAAGGATTTACAAAAGTTACTTCCTCGTCCTTTGCTTGTCGTGCAATTTCATGTACAAAAAGTGACGCAGATTTCTGTAGCAGGTTCCATGTATTATCATTCAAAATACTCATATTCAATGTCATATATCGCATATTAAAAATATTCAAAGAAACGTATCGGTAAAGAAAGACGGACAAAGGAGTCAAGGTTCGATAAAAATTGACTTAACAATTATAATAATTTTTATGCACTTGTAGAAAATAGTAAATATGGGAAAATATATAACTTGGTTTAGTATAGATTCTACTTTTTTAGTTGCATTTATAAAAATACCAATTTACATAAATATTCGTAATTTAGTCATAATATTATGTTTGTACTGTATAACGATATATAATTTGATTTTAAATGTTTAAACTCTCGTCATAAGTACGAAAATAGATTTCTTTAAAAAGGAATTGTTGATTTTTGCTACAAGTTTGTAAATATTTATGTAATAAGCTAGAGGAATAAAGAAGCTAATTTTTTGGCATATTTTTCTAAATACTCTTCTAAAATTTAATGAAATTTTATAAACACCCAATGAAATTTAATTAAATCCGGTAAAATTCAGTGAGAAAAATTCAACTTTTGCTTTGACAGCCGAATTTTTTTTAATAAAGATAGTTTCTTGACGCGTGTTCGTATATATTTAATAGACTTTACTAAAAAGAGATTAACCGACATTCGAATAGACGATAAAGTTTCGTAATTTTTCATCGTGATAAATAATAATTTATCATGAACAGCATAGACTTCATTCCCTTGCTTTCTACCCAACTTGCACTCATTACCGCTGTCACCTCGAACAGTCAACGAATATACACAATTCCATACACCTGCCTCGCTATTTACGCGCGTGCATTCTGTTTCTACGTTCGACTACTTCCTCCGAATGTTCTTATGCATTTGCATTGGAGTTCTGAGAACGATGACATGTCGGTTCCCTTGAAAATTTCATCACGGCGAAAGTGCACAGTGACTTTCGGCCTCTTGTTTCGAATCGATAAACTTCTGTTCAGATTAAGGGCTAAAGCTACTGAATATCTCATACTATATAACAAATTGCGATTTTATTATGATTTCTATGCATATCTTTTATACAATGTGATCTTTAATTCGATCGATCTTAAACGATGAATATTTTGTTGCGCTACTGATTTTTCAGTTTACCTAATTTGTTTGAAAATTATTTAATATTTTACTGAATAATTATTTATAATGATTTCCACGTTTAAGAATGTATAACATATGTATAACGTACCGTAATCTTCAATTCTGTTTCTTCTAAATTCTATACAACGGATTAAGAGTTTTCTAAATTCTCATATATTAATCGTTTAAATATTTTTTAACGAATCTTTGAATCGTTTTAAAACGTGGATAGTCGCTGTCATGACTAGCTGAAAAGTTAATCTTTCGAAGCATAAATTCATATTTAGAAAACATACTTTATCTCCTGAGAATTTAATGACCGCTGCTGGCGAACCATTTCTTCCCTGATTCGTGTCCACCCTTCTTTCCATATTTCTTATCGTGTTGATGATGACTATCGTGGCCTTCAGCGAGCTTGCGACCCTTCTGTTTACTATGATGATGACCCTCCTCGTGCTTCTTCTTCTTACCATGACGATGCTGATAGATGTATCGATTAATATCAAATTTGAAAAGTTTAGAAACGTTTGAACGTTTAGAAATCAAGAAAACAATTTCTTACGATATGGATGAATTAAAACTGATCCACGAACAAACCAAATAAATAAACGATAAATTTATCAGAAAAGAAACCAATTAATTTCTACATGTAAAATGTTGCACAAGAAATTATTATTTTAACAAACCTCGCGACGAGCAGAGTCCGTATGTCCTTTCTTCTCGTGTCCACCCTTCTTGCCTTCGTGTTCGTGGTGGTACCCTCCATGTTTCTCGTGTTCCCCATCCTCGTGATACTCATCGTAAAAATCGTGCTTCTTCTCATACTCGTCCTACAACACTCGTCTCGTATCATAATTTCTTAATAAAACTCCTTGTGTTTAGAGAATTACATTTTTCTTAAGATATCCCGTATCGACTTTAGAAACTTTTATCCACCCTATGTACAGTTTCTTACTTGAAAAGCTTACTAGAAAATCGTAGAGGAATTTCCATCGAAAGTTCGTCGGATTAATTAAACGACGATCGAAGTACGTAATTTATTATTTTTGAAATAAAAACCTTCTTAGAGATACTGTGCTCTCCTTTGGTGCTGTAGCCTTTTTGATGTTTGCCCTCCTCGTCGAATTTCGCAGCCTTTTCGCCTTCTTCGCCATGGTGACTCTCGTCGTAATGATCCGTCTCCTCGTGTTCCTTTTCCTCTTTCCCCTTTTTCTCGTCGTACTTTTGCTTGTGGCCCTCGTTGTCATGGTGGCCCTTCTCACCCTTGTCGAACTCATGGAAGACCTTGTAACCCTGTTTCAAGCATTCGTGATCGATGAAACAGGCATTCGCGTTATAAAAATACGATCGCACAACAAATACGAGATTTGAAAACGCAAAATTGCATGGAATGCACGTAATATGAAAAGTTATATAAAATATCCAAAGTACAGTGCTTCCCATAAAATACGAAACAACTATATTCTACCAAGGATCTACTCAATCGATCATACTCTGGAAAGATACGAATTTGCATGAAAATCCGCGGTCTACTCGTCGCTATAAATATTACAGAAAAGAATTAGAAAACAGCAACGTTAAAAGAGACTGGTTTGGAAGAAGTCAAAGAATTTTCTCTGATATGGCCATGTTGAAAAGAATTTTTTGGCCGAGTAACGAGTTCGTTGACGAATTAATTGCCTCGTGGTCAGCGGCCCATGAAACGAGCGCGAGAAGCAATATCGAAGGGTGCGTGTACCGGACAAAGGGGCGAAAATACCGTCTCGTCGTTACGAAGAATTTCCCGGTGAAGAAAGAAGCGCCGTTCGGTCTCTGCAAAGATGTCGTTCGCGCAACGACGACCGTATAATAAATAATCCCTTAAGAACACCGGGTGGACACTAATATTACGGGCGATAAAAAGGGAAGAGAGTGTTGGACGTCGACGATGACGAGTACGGCTGCAGGAGAAGAGGAGTGTTGCATGCTCCCAAGGAAATTTGTTACAGCTGTGATATCGCAGCCAGATTATCAATTAACGCCGAAATATTACGGTTTGCCGAGTTTATGATGAAATTACGACGATATTGGGCGTATTTGAAAAATTTGGAGAGAAATTTAAGGTGAAAAATAATGTATTTACGCTGTTGTTCGCTAATGTATGGATATTTTGATCAACATTAACGCGTAAATTAATGAGAAGTTGATAAATTAAAGCAACGCTTGTTATCCTTCCGTGCAACGAAATCATTATAAAATTCAATCGTTTATCGAAGATATTAATATTGAGAGCTGTTATTGGAAGTCTTTCTTGTAGTATCGAAGCATTTTACGAGTATTCTTTTATAATTCGCAGTAAAGTATTTTTTTTATGTATTAATAATGATTCTTGAGAAAAGATATCGAAGAAATAATGGATCTCGTTACTGCACCTTTATGACCTTTATTGTAACGTTAGACCATATCAACCAGCATTCTTTTATCATTTTCTATCTTAAATGTATTGTTTGTATGTTAATTTATTTCCTCTGGGTTTTTCAGGGAACGATAAAATTAATTACGATTTGTATAGAAACTGCGAAAGCTTCTATGAAATCGTTCGACAAATTTAAAAGGAATATTCTGATCTCATCACTATACTGCGGACATTTATGCGTTTATGACAAGTGTAAATATGCAAAAATCTGCAAAAAAAATGTACAAATGCAAAAATATATGAAATATCGTAAGTAAAGCGCGTACTATCAAACTTAACAAATAAAATACACACTTTATTTATCTGCATCTATGAAGATACGAATTTGCATAAATATCTGCAATTTACTTAACGTAAAAACAATTCGAAATAACGTCATGCTTGAAACATCGTGTTTTCTACTTTCTTCCTTTATCTTCCTTTGAATAAAACACTTTGATAAGAATTTTTACGAATGTGCAATTCGTAGAAACTGTTGAACAATTTTGTACGAGAGATTCGTTTGAACAATGGTGCTATACCTTGTCACCCTTCTCGTCGTCAACGGTATGATGATCTTCCTCGTATTTGGTGCCGCCGCCCTTTTCCTCTTGCCTTTCTCCACCTGTTTGAATTAATTACCGAGTAAAGCTTCTCACCCTTTGCCGAAAATTTCTCAAGAAATTCTCGAACTCCATGAAAGGATGGTGTTAATTGGAGTTATTAAGGTTTACCGAGTAACTGAAGGCGTTCTATTTCGGTATTAATTAAGTCTACCGTTTCTTGCATCGAGAAACGAATAAAACAAAGGTGACAATTACAAAGAATGATTCCTTTGATCTCTCGGACGCTTAAAACATTAGCCACGAACTTTTATTATTAATTTAATATTTTTGTAAATCAAGGAATATTAGTTTTGAATCGTACCTTAAAATAAGACGCAAAAGAATTATTTTAACAATACGATTTAATTTACTTTCATTTACATTAAGAAAGTTGCTTCTGGAAATTAATTAATTAATGCCTATTGTGAATAAAGTCGTTGACTTTGAGTAGCGAATCTCTTTTAGATTAGACTAATGATTTAACGTACCTTAAAAAGATAATTGAACAAACTACTTCGAAAAGTATGTATATAAATATATTTGCCACTTTCTAAACAAATAACAAATATCGAAGCAACTACGAATAGACTTCTTGAAAAATATTACTTGCCTTCGTGTTCACTAGCAGCTACCTCAAGATCCTTCATGTGTCGAAAGTTCACAGGAACATTCTCGATCTTCTCATCGCCAAACGAATTACCAATCACAATCGATCCGATTATCAAAACTAGAATGAATCTTGTAAAATGTGATATCTCGCAACGTATTGCCATCGCGTATAGAAATATACAAAAAAAAATAAAGAAGAATCGTAAATCTTAAAAGCAAATATGTAAATTAATGATGCAAGAGAAGTCTCGTTATTTAACGATGGGAACGAAAGCAAACACTGAAGATCGCTTGGATTCGATCGACAGATTTATTCGAGGCGTAGTTCCTCTCTCGCCTTATTTTCCTTCCCGCTTTGTGTCCGATGATCGCGTTTTTCCGACACGAAGAAAGTTCGCTTCCGAATGAACGATGAAAAAAGATGCTTTCACTCGATCCGCTCCGCGATACATTTCCCATCGCTTGACATCGATTGCTTGTTAAACGCAATCGTTTATCCGCCGTGTCTATTCAGAAGGTTCATCGACACAGATATTCTTTTAACAATCCCAAACGCTTTCCCTTATAGATATTTGTCGAAAGAAGATCGGAGAGTTTCTTTGCGATATTCGAAAGGATCCACGCGTTTGTTTATTTTTTCGTACCGTCTTTCCTATCGTTTTCTATTCCTTGACAAGATCGATACGTTGATTGCGAACTTTTATGCAAACTCGTTTTTATATCGGCTTTGTATAATAATTTCTATTTTACGAATTTTCTAGAAAAATTCCTGTGGCCACGTGAACAAACGAAACGATACAATTAAACAGCGACAAAGATTTGTGTGACGCAGCAAATATTAAAGCGAATACTGTGTGCTCTTTTGTCGTAAACGCCGAAATATCCAGAGTCTATCGATAAGACAACGCGGATCGTTTAATACTTTGCTGGAGTATTAGAATTTAAATGTTTCTGAATTTTGTTATTCTTATCTGCGCGTGCATATCGTATTATACTTTTGCTATATTATATTCTTGTTTTTATATATTTCGTGTTATAGGTCACGACGTAACGGAGTTATGAATTTCGTTAGCAGCCAAAGTATAGTAGTCACGCTTCGAGTTTCAGGAAAATAGAACGGACATAAATACATGCGAGCAAGGAGCTAAAACCTCGGCAAAGTCATGCGAAAAGTTCGAACTCGAAAGCTCAAACCTATCCTGAAAACGAAGGAACGAATGAATAATATCTGAAAAGGGGTACAAGAGTTTAAGAAAAAAAAGATCAAGGACATTTTAGATCTCTTTAGGATTTTTTGACGAACAAACCATAAAACTTGTTAGTATTATCATTTTACACATATATCTGTTTTTGTCTTAAAAATGTTTGTCGGTATTTTTGAGTAAAAATGATCAATATCGCCATTAATATAAATCAATACAGTAACCAACGTTATACGTCATGTAGCATGGTGTTTAAAAAGAAAAACAAAATTAAATTACGAAATAATAAAAGGAAAGCTTTTCACGGGTGAAAGAAAACGACGTCTTATGATTTGTACGATCATTCTCAATTAACGTAAATAAGAAATGACGTTCTTTTAGTTAACACAACGTAGCATGTGTATAAAGTATTACCAGAGCGTTTTCACGGAACGCCATAAGCTCTAAGTCTTTCTCTTCTCGTACTAGCGTGTTATTTTTGCACCTGAGAAACGAGTTCCCAAGCTGTTGACATTTCATAGTTTCCTTGAGTCAGCACCGCTGGTCCATTTATTTTTCTTGCGTTCAACAATCCTCGAATAACTTTACAACTTCAGTTGCGAGCTTCTTTTTAAATTTAACAACCTAAGAATAATAGTTGCTTAACACGTTACGTTTCATTGCCAAATCTGTGACAGTCTGTGTTTTTACGGTATTATATGCGATATCAACGCGAATCCTAGGCATAAATTATAAATAATTATATCAAGTTATAAATAATAGCTTGAGCTTCGTGCGATGTAATATAGAATCGCATAAAATAATACAGAAATACTCTCAATGAAATATTGTATCGAACATTCGCCATCGTTGTGAAATATTATCATCAAATTTTCATAGTAAAATAGAAGAAAAGAAATCGAAAATTCTGAGGTCAAAATCAAAGTTCTGAAAAGTCACAAGGGAAATGGGATTTTAAAGGTCGCAAAAATGTTGTACTACTGTAAATAAAACGCTACAAGTTACGATAAAAAATTGAAATTAACATTGAAGGGTGAAAAAATTCGAGTTGAAACTGATATTCTGAGAAGCTACGAAACGCGGATAAGATAGATAGCTCTGACGTCAAATGTCAAATGTGATAGAAATCTCGAAGTATACTACGTACAAGATTAAAGGAGATAGCCAAAGGACGCGCAGTTCAAAAATATCTTTGTTACGACTCCTCTATACTTTCAGAATAGAAAAATCTCGATGGAAAATTAAATTCCGAACTCTATGAGAAAATCCTAAAATGAAACAAGATCTTGAACGTTATAACGTAATTTCGAAGTACTTCGAGTCAAAGGTCTAAAAGAGATAACAACTAAAGGAGCAACAACTGTGTAATAATTTCACCTTAAACGACAACGATATTTGGAAACTCGCTAAAATATTCTAAAAGAATTACCTCGTCAAACAGGAGAAAATATTAGTTTTAAAAACACGAAAAAAACACATGAGAAAATAACTAACTAATACTGTAACGCGAAATAACGACAAGAACTAAAAGACAATTACAATAGAAAATTCCAAAGAAATCACCTCGCGAAACAAAAATGAATATTCTCGACGAAATACCTGTTGATATGCAACTATCCGTAACGGAACAGCTCTTCGATAGTCGATAGAAAGTTCTTCGAAACAACGAGATCGAAGTGGAAAGAAGCATATAAACGGAAGCCGATGGATAATCTGCGTTGGATCTACGATCGTTGAACACCCTCGTGGACGCTAGCCATCGAGCAAACATCGACTGGAACGAGGGGAAAAGTGGATGAAGCCGCAGTGCAAACCGAGCTAAAAAGAGCTGGCTGGCTCTTTTTCATCCCTCGCGTCTCTGATATCTGGCGACCTACTAAACCGTAAGAGGGAACTCTTTAATAGTCCAGTTTAATGAATTTCGCAATTTGTAACTAGCCAGGTTGCGCGGATAATCGGCCTTTAATGCTGTTTGAGCGTTTCGTCGCTGCTCCGAGCTACTTTCTTCCAAGATGTCGCCAAGACTTGGCGATGACGTCTGGTAAGGACATTGTAAAACACGTATTAATTAATTAATAGACTATGAATTTCCATACAAGTGTATATCTTTATGGAATTAAATAAATTGAACTTAAGAAGAGATTTGTGCATCATTCTAAGTATTTTGTGCATCCTTGTTCATTATGCACGCTAAAGGGGAAAGGCTTAAAGACTTTGAGAATGAAAGGAGAGGAAGGAGAATTTCGATCATTCGAAATTCCTAGAAAATCTGAAATTCAAATCGCTTTTGTCAAGCGTACGATAATAAATATTATACGTATAGAGACGTATTTATTTATTTCACCGATCATCAAGAGATAATTTCATTGAAGTATCGCAATTTCTCTTTCATCGCGTGCCAAGTTTCATCGAGCGGTAGATGCTTGACGGTGGTCAAATCGATTCGAAAGATTCGCGAGTTAAGGGTATCGTAACTTTTAGGGGCTATTCGAGCAAACAATCCGCGTAAAAAGATCCTGTGAAAAGAATATCAAGGATGATCGTGTTGCAGGACTATAACGACGGAGGACGCTAAAACGCGTCTAAAGAATTACATTTTTTTTTTTTTGGATAGTAATCTGATCATATAACTCTAACGATGCTTTATACTTCATCGCTTAATATCTAAGCCGCACAAGGCATGGAAATAAAAAAATATATCCATCGCATATTTATCTGGAGAATTTTCAAATAAATTTCCAACATTTTATATAAAGTCTTCTAAGATTCCTCTGTTCTTTTTTCCTTTATCACATTTTCTTACAGATTAATATATCGTATACTACTTAGAATTATAAGTAAAAATTGAAAATGATGCAGAATAAAATAAAGAATAAAACGTTTTACTTTGATATAATATCTATGAGAAAATATGAAGTTGCGATATTACGCAGAATGTAATGAAACGCGCGGGGTTCTCGAGAGCTGATTGTACACCTAAAAACGTACGTCCCATCTGTCTTCATTTATAAGATGTAGCGAATTTTCTGTTCTGATTTCATCTTATCTAATTACTTTCGCGGAAGATGCTCGAAACGACCACCTTTCATTTCAAGGCAACCCTATAGACGTTCTGTCATGGATCCTGTAACACTCTGAATGGTTCCTGGTGTTTCCCGAATTTGTTGCAAAGCTTGTTCTATTCTGAACCTTGGTATCTCAACATTTTCGATAGATGTTGTTCCATTTACAAAATTTGTATATCTCATAGACAAAGACAGACAGAGCGTGTTTATACGAGCATTTTTCATTGTTTTTAGGTGTAGAATCAGCTCAAGAAGCGAATCTCGCATGTTCTGTTACACCCAATATATAGAAAAATAAATTTTCTTTTATCGAGAGATGTAAAAACCTGTCGTTCCCTCTTTTTCCTATGGGTCTTCCATATAAAATAATAATTATTGCAGTTATTATTGCATACGGTATTACTAATTATTCGTTAATTATTATTATTATTTTATATGCAAAACACAGTCTGTCTATAAACACAGCATAACTGTCAGAGATGACACTCTTCGAGAGCACCCTCTGACAAGCCATCGTGTGGCTAACGAGATATCGATAAGCAAATTAGTCCGCGTGTGTACACCGCCTTAAGCGACCAGGCAAATAAACAGGGTCTCGGTTAATACTCGTAATTCGATTTCCATCATCCCCTATATAAGCGAAATCGACTCTCTTCGGTGTCGTTCGCTTACAAAACTTTCTTCACGAACCTGACTCTTTTTGAATACATCAATGATTCTTTCAATCGTTAAACGTTGTTGATTTTTCGTACAAAGAAATTTCGTGGATAAATTTCGTACTACTTTGTGACAGTGTGGTGCAGAAATCGGAGAATCTGATCGAGAGATATTTTAATAAAGAACAAGGGGCGAAGGTTCGCGAATTTGAAGTGGAATTGTCGCAAGTTTGAAGGTGAATAAATAAATGATAGGGTTGTAGTTGTTTCCAGAGTTTTGGTTCGACGAAAATGTGTTAGTGGAGATTGGTGTGCATTGGAAAATCGGTGAAAATTCAGTTCTTAGATAGCTGGCATTATTCGTGCGTTGCGATTGAGGGTAAAAGTCAGATATCATAAATCTCTTCTTTTCCCTAAGATTTAATTGCTCTACTAATTAAAATACAACAATAGCGGATGTAAAAGATATTTGTCCCTCGAAGACTCGCGTTACAAGAGATCTTCTTCGTCTTATAGAAACTTCGAAGATTGTCCTTAAGGCCGTAGTTCAAAATGGGCTTCGAGAAGACAGAGAAAGAGGTAGAAGCTGCTCCGAACGAGGTGGAAAGCTACGTAGTCCATCTTCCAAGGCCTTTGAACATCGAAGAAAAGAAATATCTATTGGCAGTGGAACGGGGCGATCTAGTTAACGTCAAAAGATTCATTCAATTTGCCAATAAGGGTAGTATCAACGTGAGTCTTTGTTCCGATCGATACTTTTTCTTAATCGACTTCTGTTTCGTGGAAAGGGTACAACGTATTTAAATCTTAGGGGAAGTCACTGGACATAAATTGTGTGGATAGTTTGGGACGCGGCGCTTTGTCATTGTCGATCGATTCAGAGAATTTGGAAATGGTTGAATTGTTGGTGGTAATGGGTGTGGAGACGAAGGATGCTCTTCTCCGAGCCATCGATCAAGAATTTGTCGAAGCTGTAGAGTTGCTGCTCGAACACGAAGAATTGCTGACTGCTAATTTATTGGCCGAGGAAAACTGTGAGTGATCTCGACGTCTTTTAATTCGGCGAAACACGTGGACAATTGAGAAAATAGTAAACGATCGAATCTGATGTTTCTTATAAAATATCCGTGCAATCTGCATTTGTAGCGATGAAAGATGCGATCCACAGTTGGCAGAAGATCGATCCAGCATCGGCGAGATATCCGCCAGAAATTACGCCTCTGATTTTGGCCGCACAGCGGAACAACTACGAGATTTTGAAGTTGTTGCTGGATCGCGGTGCCACTTTGCCCATGCCACACGACATTAAATGTGGATGTGCCGATTGTCTGCGATCGACGACAGGTAAAACACTCGAGCAATCCTATAAAATAAATTCCCAAATAAATAATAACAAAGTATCGTCTTTCTTTAAAGACTTTTGCGTCTTTTTTCTATCAAAGAAAGAAGATTTCGATAAAAGTACCGTGATTTGAAATATAAGCCATCGCTAAACAAGGCTATAGTTGTTACAATTAAACTCTTCGGCTGATTGTTATCGCCGATTTCTTTTCATTGGTCGCGCGATTTATTTTTCATACCGACGTGCAACTTCTCCGAACGAGAAAAAGAATAAAATTTTGCAAATGTTGCTCTGAACGAATTTTAGATTTCATACATTAAATTTGACCGTCATAAACATCGTCATAATTTGTTCGTCGAGTAGCGCATGACATCAAGTGTATAGGTAATCTTCGATTAAGTTAAATTCCATTGCTACGAACGTATTTCCATTTCAGTGTGGCAATTAAGGGTTCAAGAAGAAGAAAGTAAAAGGATTACTTGACAATTTTCGAAACGCAACTATAAAAATGTCAAAGTTATATAAATCTAGAAACTTCAATCTGATTTAAAACCTATATCACTCTGACGTTATCGTTCGTTTTTATATCAGGCGACCCACTGAGACTTTCGTCCACGAGGATCTCCGAGTACAAAGCATTGTCAAGTCCAAGCTTAATAGCTCTCAGCTCGCCAGATCCATTGCTAACAGCTTTTCAATTAAGCTGGGAACTTCGCGAACTGACGATTGCCGAACCGGAAAGTAGGGGCGAATATCTGAAGCTTCGACGACAGGTGGAGAGGTAAATTTCATTCTCTTTCGTTTAGTTTTTACCTTGTCCATCGATATTTCATTTTGTCGCGTGGATAAATTTCAAACTTCCCAAAAGAGTTTTAGGATTGTAAATAAACACAGTTTCGTTCTCCCATTCTCGTCAGATTTTGGCTTGTAGAATTTTCAATTTTCTGCAAACCCTTTGCATCGTACATTCTTAAAGGACGTAAAGCTGTGTTTAACAAAAATAATGCAATATAAAACTGTTGCAGTTATAAAAAAGTAAATGTAAAAAATATGGCTATTTCTCTTCAAATTACAAAGTGTCCTTTCTAATACGTAAAACTTCGAGATCTGGAAATATCCTTGAAAGCTTTCGTCGATTTCATTTCAATTAGATTCGCCGTTGATCTGCTGCAACAAGTGCGAACTACCACGGAATTGCACACGATCCTCAACTATGATCCTGAGGATGAGGAGAACTTGGTCACCAGAAAGCAGCTGGCTAGATTAGAATTGGCCATACAATATAAACAGAAAACTTTCGTCGCTCATTCCCACGTGCAGCAACTGTTGGCGGCGATCTGGTGAGTTCGTTACAAAGTTCCCTCGATTTTCTGCTCCTGAATTATCCGCGTGAAATTGCCACTGGCTGTTTGCAAACTTTATTTCGTATATTACATTAACAATGAACTCAATTACACTGTAACTATCGGACCTTCTTGTTACGTTTCACTGATATTAAAACATGATTCATAAAAATCATTTTGCGAGGTGGAAATTAAAGAAGAAGAGGAAGAAGAGGACGTTAAGATGACGAGATTGTATTAAGAGGGATATTCAGAGATCTCTCTTAACGTTATAGCTTTATTTTAATTAGAATTTTTCAACTAGAGCAAAAGAATCTTGGAATAGTAAAGATAACGAAGATACTTGTTCCTCGAAAAAGTCACTGAATCAAGCTTTAGAATCAGGGTGAAGTTCAGTTTCCTAAAAATCAGTTATTTGATAGATTTTTCGTTTCCTTGTGGTACAAATTGTGGAACAATCGGTGGTTCGTTAAAATAAAAATATTAATTCTTATAAAATTATCGATTGACCTAACTGTATACGACGGATAGACTGCGGATGTTTGTACAAATTTATATTATTGGTCCCATAAAGAAGCAGAATCTAACTAAAGATTTATTTCCATCACTAAATCATATGCATTCTGTACACTAAAATAATTCATCATAAAAATCCGCGATAAATAATCCAACAGACTATCTATTAAATATTTTTACGAGAGTAGTTGATTATTAAATTATCTTAATAACTGTATAAGAGGGTGAACAGAATATTAATTCTAAATTAAATTATCTTCTTCTGATTCGTTCATCGAAGGTACGACGGCCTACCTGGCTTTCGGCGTATGACCACGTGGCAAAAGTGCGGTGTTCTTGCAAAAACTGCCCTCATGTTTCCGTTCTACTCTATAATGTACTTACTAGCGCCAAACTCGAAAACTGGTCAAATGATGCGAAAGCCATTCGTCAAATTTCTCGTTCACGCTGCCTCATACGTGTTCTTTCTATGTAAGTCTCAATGATATTAACAATTGTTGGAATGAAACGATCGAGTCAGACGATGAATAATCGTTGTTTAGTTATTTTGATGCTGGTGTCGCAACGCGCAGAAGTGGAAATAGTAAAGATATTCGGCAGCGAGAAGACAAAAAGGGATATCGAGATGGAATTAGCGAGACAAAGAGGCGCAGCCCCTTCGTTCCTAGAGGGTGTAGTTGTTCTCTATGTTCTTGGATTTATTTGGCAGGAAATGAGAGAGGTACTTTCTACTTTTTTCTCTATTTCGTTTATTACGCTATACTAGAGGCCTTCGAGTTCATATAAAAATATATACTGTATCAAAGACGTATAATACGTTCTATCGATGATAAAACGAATGTACGTTATTTAAAAAATTGGAGATGATCTTGGAATCTTTGAAAAATCTCTATCCAGAGAAAATTATACCATCGCTACTTCATTAATCATCTTAGTTTTTAATTCTGTAGAATTCTATAGAATTATAAGCTGGAAAATGCAAAGAATTTGTTCGTGTTAGGAATTGTCGAAGCCTCGTTAGGAGATATAGAAATAGTTGGAAAATCTTAAAAAAGGAATACCGAGATTTCGTATCGAACTAATGTACATGTATAAAACCGAGTTTACTTTAGAATAGTAGATTTAACGCATTATGTCGTAGAATCGAATAACAAAAATTAATATGCTACAAATTTCAAGGCCTATGTGGATGGCTTGAAGGCATATTTACGAGACATGTGGAATTTCATCGACTTCACCAAAAACTTTCTCTACATCGCGACTGTGGTTCTTAGAACTGCTGCGTACCTTCAACAAAGAGCGGAGATTAATCAGAACCCTATGGCAGCTTTGGTCCCGAGAGAAACATGGAGCGATTTCGATCCTCAGCTAATAGCGGAGGGTTTGTTCGCAGCCGCTAACATCTTCAGCGCTTTGAAACTGATCCATTTGTTCAGTATCAATCCTCATTTGGGGCCTCTTCAGGTACTTGTTATTCCCGATATCGTGAACCTTTTTAATTAAAAAAAAATCAATTAAAAATTGAAAAAAAAAAAACAATTCTAAGAAGGAAATATATAAAACAGATAAAGAAAATAGAAATATTTGAAAGAAAAATAAATAAAAGGATTGGTACACAAAATAAATAAAATGTTAAGGAAAAATTCCGAAAATTGTCTAAAATTACAAAATTTCAACTTTCTACGATCCTAAAAATTCAAACAAAAATCTCAACAAAATTCTCTTTTTGTTTCCAATTCTGATTCTTTTTTAAGGAGCTCCATCGTTCTTGATCTCCAGTATCATCGATGGAAAATACGTTTTCTTCCAGATATCCCTAGGTAGAATGGTGATAGACATCGTAAAGTTCTTCTTCATCTACACGTTAGTACTTTTCGCCTTTGCTTGTGGCCTAAACCAACTGCTTTGGTACTTCACGGAATTGGAGAGACGGAAGTGCTACGATAACATCGCGGACCCATCTTGGGATCCTACCAGCGAGTCCTGTTTAAGATGGAGAAGGCTAGTATTCGTATATCGTAATCAACGATCATTTACTAAAAATTATTTTCTCCAATTTCTCAATTCAATCCAATAATTACCCTTTTTATAAAATTATTCAATAGATTCAGCAATCTCTTCGAGTCGTGCCAGAGTTTATTCTGGGCTAGTTTCGGAGGAATTGGCATAGAAAGCTTCGAACTCGCAGGTAAACCGAGAGAATCGTCCAACTTTTATGCTATAAATCTATCTTATTGTTGTTTTTTTTTTTAATAAATCATAAATTCGTAAAATCATATTTCTCAATTTCGATTAATATACATTAAAAATGCTCTTGGTTTCGTTATGTCGATTTCTGTTTTGAGGAATCAAGACTTACACTCGATTCTGGGGCCTGTTGATGTTCGGTTCATATTCCGTGATCAACGTGATCGTTCTGCTGAATCTTCTCATCGCCATGATGAGCAACAGCTACGCTGTCATCGAGGTAAATCACTTTCGATAACGTGAAAGAACGAGAGAATTTCGATTCGTAAAATCTCATGTAAACAGGAACGCGCGGACAAGGAATGGAAGTTCGCGCGGACGAAGCTATGGATGAGCTACTTCGAGGATGGCGACACGCTTCCGCCTCCGTTCAATATCCTTCCGCCACCGAAATTACTCTTCAGACTGTGCGGCCTGCAGAAGAAGAAATTCAAAAGAGAAACGAGCGATCGCAAGCGGACACACGAGTCTAAGTAATAATCGAGCTTTAACAATAATTCATCGCATAATACAAATTGATAATAATACCAAGATTTACAAGCTATACAGCGGGTTATTTGAAAAATTCATAGTTCAATTTCAGTTTCGCTTTCGGCGAAATTGAAAGAGAACAATTTATCAAGATTTAGAAAAACAGCGAAATACTACGTTCGAGAAGATATTATTCCTCGTTAGATATTAAATACGAGACTATAGTCTTTTAATAATCCTCCTGGATGAAAGAATCCTTAGTATGCTAAGAATTACGATGTCTACCATGGCGTTTTACGAATTTTACGACGTTGTTGTTTGCTCTGATCAGGTATGCAGCCGTGATGAGAGCTCTGATATGGCGGTACGTAGTGAACTCGCATTCTGAACACGAAATGGATCCTGTTACCGAGGACGACGTTCACGAATTAAAATCAGATTTGTCATCTTGGAGATGCGAATTGCTGGATATCTTAAAGAGGAACGGCATGGATATTGCTGGGGCTGATACTAAAGAAAGAAGTAAGTGCTTTCGAGGATTTTAAGAGAAAAGAAATTTTTAAATGTTCCCTGTGACGTATTTGATGTTTGATAAATTGGTAAATAATAAATATAGTATTGGTTAAAAAAAAGCGACAAATGAGGAAATAAGGAAATTCTAGAATAAGAATATATCAATAAACAATACGAAAGAATATGGAATATTTATAAGAATAAAAGAATTGAAATAAATAAAGTACTTTTCCTCCTAATTAAAATCTTCACTTAAAAGTTCAATGACTCGTTCAACTTTTCGATTAATTCTTACAACTGACTAATTCTCATCATTTCTGTGAACAATCAGCCATTCTTGGCAAAAAGATGAAGGTCTGGGAGCGACAGCTGATGAAGGACTTCCAGGTAGCAGTTCCTGTCGCGGGTACGGATTCCGAAGAACAGCCAGATTCTCTTCAGCAACCTGATGAAAACGAAGATAACATCGCCAGATGGAAGAGGATTGCCAAATTAGCTGTATTAAAATCTGCTAATCATCGTTGGAGCCAGGTGAAAATCGTATTTAAACTTGCGTAACGAAATTAACATTCGATTCGTTGTGAGTGAAGAAACAATTAATGAAATATTGCAGGTCGTGGACAGCGCGATAAAAAGCTCTCAAATTGGTAAAAGTAACAGCAAAGCGTCTCTTCAAAATCAATTGCATTTGAAAGCAGCCATGGAAGAGGCACAGAGATTAAACAATAAGAGCCCCCTGCCACCTGTGCCACCTGTAGAGCTACCTGAAAGCACAGCTTCGACGATTCTTCATGTTCTTCAGGATATCGTCGAAACTGAGGAAAAATCGCATGAAACATTGGCCGAACCTCCGATTCTTACTCTCACGGCAAACCATAATGAAACTGTTGTTAAAGTAAGTATCACTTTGTGTATTAAAACTTTAAATAAATAAGAATTTATATGCTTATATAATTATTTATGTCGATATATCTATCATCTGTTTCTATATTTATTTACAATCTAAATTGTCGATTATAGTTAATTAAACTTTCATAAATTAGTAGCTTGATGCTGATATTTTTCTTTCTAGAAGATTATACTTTTCGAAAATGATTTTGAGCAAAATCCTATTAATCCTCCAAAAATTTTGGATTTCACGGAACTTAATTAACTTTCGTAAATTACAAATTTCGCTATTTAGTCAATTTTCTTGCAAAATCTCAATCTTTGGATATAAAGGTAAAAAAAAAAAAAAAATTTGCGAAAATCTCCGTAATTTTTTTTATCGAAACTCGAACTAAGACCTATGAAAATTATGAAAAATATTGTTTCCCAATAGAAAATTCATTGTTCAAAGAAAGAAGTTCCTTAAAAATCTTCGATTTTTGTTAATACGTCTTAATTTTTTGTTAATACATCACGAAAGAATTGAATACTAATAAAATACAACATAGTTAATTATAAGACACAAATTTCTTAATTCAAAGATTGTAATTTGTTCGTACCTTGCACGCGCGTATGTTTGAATACCGTCTATGGGGAATCACGTAATGGGTTGTTGCTTTCCTTTATAGACGAAGCCCGTGATGTCAATGGACTATGTCGATGAGAAGCCCGCTAAGATTGCACCACCAGCACCGCTTCGTACGCCGCCGCGAGTCGTCAAAAGGAAGTCCGCGAACTCTTCAACCTCGGCCTACCAACAATCGACTGGTAAGAACTTTGTCATTTTTATTTAAACAGCCCTGTTTTATTACTACAGTAGAATTAATCAATACTACTTGCTTTCACAAAGCTCCTATAAATGTTTTCAAGGAACAAGGGAACTGTTTTCTCATTCAGATAAATAATAATAATAATAAATCAATATAAATAAATATTTTCGTTGATCCTCTGTATAAAAAAAAAAATACAGTTAAATATCTATAATGTTTGTAAATGAAAATAGAAAAATGGATATATTTTTATTCTATGTCTCCATGTTTGTTTTCCATTAAACTTTGTACGTGCTTGAGTAAACAATTTTTATAAAAATTCTGCAAACTATTTCTATTGTGACTTGTGAAATTAATTTCTCTATTTTTTTTTTTTTTTTTTTAATTTAGTAGTTGCGATTCCATTTGAAGAAATGAACTTTTTCTTTTAATAATACGTGTGTTTACAGAAACATCATCAGCACTCCCCATCCACGCAATGAACAATCCCCAGTCTTCATACGGTTCACCAGTGAGGGCCATGAAGAAACCTAACACTGACACAGAATCGACGTTATCTGCCCATACGGATGGCAAAACGATAAAGTCGCGATTGAAACCTACGCTGAGTCCGAAAAAGAATTTAAACATGCCAGAGGATAAAGAAAAATTAGTGGACATAACGTCTCGATCACCGCGAGTATCGAATAATAGGTCGCCCCGAAGAGGTGGCTGGCTGTGAAACGCTGAATAAATAATGTAAAACAAACATAGCTTATGAAATTTCATTCAGGCATGTGAACCGAATTTCTTTATTTTATATTCTTTGAAGTAAACTGTTATATCCAACATTTTAAAAAGACAAATTGTATACTATACATTTTTACGATATACGTAGAGGAGATAATAAATCAGTATCGAAAGGACGGTGTAAAGTATTTATTTTTTATTTCTTAAAAAATATGTGTTTATATTAGAAACGTCAGTTTAACGGAATAAAATACAAGCTTGTACAGCTAAAGTATAGTATATGTATATATTTCTTCGTTCACGGGTACAATCGGTGTTATGGTTCGATGGCGCTGGGTACGAGAAGACAAAACTGAAAGAACGCATAAGTTAATGCACTAATCGTATAAAATATATCTCAACATCGTGACGTTCGAAGAAACTTTGAATCATGGAATTGACGAAGGCAAATGGCTACTGCCATTTTGACAGCATTTTACGTGTTCTTTCATCTGAACGAACTCGATTGGCTACACGTTTTTTCCACCTTGGAAATAACTTGAATACTGAGGATACCATAGGTCAAGTAATTATACTCTCTAAGCGGCTTGCACCACTTTGCTTTGTGGACCTTTTTGCGTAGAACTGATTTTGTCGCCTAACGACAGCGCCATGCCTTGACTCTTCGCTCTAATACGGATATGACCGACCACTGGGGCATCTGGTTTGTTCAGTGGCTTCTCGATGGACATATTCGCCAATGCATCCTCACCGAATATCGATTTCGCGTACATGTTTGCTGCCATGAAACCACATTGTCCAGAAAGGGCCTGAAAATATATTTGTTCCCCTATTTTTAGAAATTTGACATTTAAGGTTTTGCTTGCCACCGTTAATGACAATGCAAATGTTTCCTCTTTTTGAGAACCTTGCTATAATTTTTTTTCACTATTTTTAAAGTTGATTAAAGTTTCATGAAAAAAAAAAATATATATACATATTTATAAAAAAAATTAAATTTAAAGTACAGTACCTTTTCTGGAGTAAGACAGCGCATATTTGTAGATTTTAGTAAGTGAGCGAGGTACTCCCTCAAATCTGATAACGTCGTATTTACAGACACCTTGTTCTCCCATTCGAATTCTGCCCACATTTGTCTGAATTCCAGGTCGGTACACGTTGCTGGCACTATATAATCCATGATATCGATATGTATGTCATTCAACACCACTACGCTTCTATCAGATCCCGCGCCGTATACGTCGTATACTGAAAATCGATGAATTCGCGTTCTTATATATCATTGATAAGCAAAGTAGCAACACGAATCTTTGTTAACTACCTATATTTCCAAATATTATTCCATTTTCTGTGGATGCCACTTTCACATTTGCCTTAATGCTTGCAAAGTCTCGAGGAGCAAGCACGATAGGCTGTGGTCTCTCTACGAGTTTCAAGTCACCCATCGTAGCAAGCTCTAACGTACAATTCTGCAGAGTATCTTCGGTCTGATTAACGATTAATACATCGAGTACAATGTCGTATTGATTAACATGAACAAGAGCTTCTGCGTAAACAGGGTCTGAGAAGCCAGTTAGTTGGGTAACCTTGCTCAAAGCATTGGGAGTTGGCGCATCTCCACTAGCACCGGATCTTCCAGCGACAGCAGCACTCAAACTTTGTTCGAATACGTCACCAGCTCCACCTGCCAAGTCCGAACCACGGCTCAACTGTAAGAATTGTATCGCGTCGTCTACTTGAACAACGCTACCCGGCTTCTCCTTTGCCTGTATGAACGAAAGAATGTACTATTTGCATTAAAAATATTTATATGGCACAAGTACCGAGACCAAGACTACATAAGAATTAAGGAAGAATATATTAGGTAGATTTGAAAAAGAACCTTTTGATTCTGTGAATCTTCTTCAGCTTTCGCTGTCAGCATTCTGCCAAGAGCTTCGCGACATCCCTCTGTGAAAACTTTCTGTACAAGTGCCGTCGGGCAAGCCAGTGATCTCAAGCATAAGGACAAACGTTCTGCATCATCGTGCGTTATTGCCTTAGCAGGGAGACCCGAACGGCCCAATTGCATTACGCTGGACATCACGAACATCGCTTCAGCCTGTATACGATTGCTCTTTTGCACATCTGTTTCAAGACTCTTATAACGAAGCGCTAATTTAGCTAAGGTTGTAGCTAAAGACGCGCCTATGAAGAAGTCACCTTCCATCATGTATTGAACTAATGCTGGGCGTTTTTCTTCTTTCTTTCCTGTAATATCAGAAAAATAAATGTTGCAAAAGTGTCTGAAATCGATAAATAGATCGGCTCTTTTCTTTTTTGTTGAAGAAAATCAAATATTTTAATCATTTTCTAGCGAAAAAAACAACAACATATTAAAGTACTTAGGTAAGTGGTAATAAATAATTACGTAAGGACGCCGCACTAAATGCGCTCTGACTAGCATATGTGCCATCTGACGTGACCAACTGCGCTGGTGTAACTTGTGCGCTTCCATCTTCTGTTGATTTCTCACCAGCCTGACGTTTATTCTCCGCTTCCAATAATGGTAATTCTCCTAAAGCAGCCCGTATACGACTCAGTACAGCTTCTATGTCTTCTTTCGACGTTGCATATTCACCAAGAATCCACAACGCTGCTCTGTGTACCCTTACCGATCTTATATGTGGAAATACCTATACATAAAACGCAAGATTAAATATTGATTTGTTGAGATATGAAAACGAATACTAATTTGTTAATTTTTACTTCTTTAATACGTACCTCAAGCAATTTCTCTACAATAAGTGGTCTGAGATTTTCAAATCGCTGGATAGCTTCGCGAACAAACACAAGAACGTCAGTAGCAGCGGCCTCGTTATTCTCAGACAAGAAATCTGTTAATACTGGAATTACTGTAGCCGCCACGTCCGAGAATTTGATAGAGCAAGCATGTAGTGTTCTAACGAGTAATTGTCGATATCGACCAGCGTCTTCGTGTTCTCCGCCAGCTGTTCTAAGCACTTCTTTCTTCAGTAATTGTACCATCTCTTCGATCGTGCGAGTTGTTACCAAATCCATCGCTAGAGCTAATGTTTTTGTTCTAACTTCCAATGCTGGAGAACCTAAAATATGAATTAAAGCCTTAAGCAATTTTTTATATTTTGAGTTACTAGTTTTATTTGTCTTCAGAAATCTACCTAGAACCCTCAGTACATCCATCACCAAATCTTGTAGGACCCTCTCATAAACAGGACTATCCTTCATTGCAATCAAACGATCCAAGACAATCAATTTAACATTATTATCGCTTTCTTTAACGACTAATTCGATGTAGCACGAAGCTGCAGCTTTGATCGCCGTAGGAGCACTGGAGAGTGTAACCAAAGTACCAGCTGCTTCATAACGTACAGCAGCACTAGGTGAATTCAACAAACTATAGATGCATCTGATAAAACGAGCTCTCTCTGACGGATTTGCAAGACAAACCTATAAAAATATACGTTTATTAATATTTGGGATTCGATTTTTTACTACCAGTAGGAGCTTGTTTAAAATATATGCACCTTGTAAATTAATTCTACAATAACCAACTGCAATATATCGCCAAAGCTGGGCACTTGATCCAAACAAGCTGCTAAATAAGCCAGCGCTCTGCTCTGATCAGCATGTAACAACATTAGGAATGCATTTCTCCTACAAGACATATCCTGTTCTCCCTCCAAATATTTTGCTATTAATTCTGGAGCATCTGGTATAAGAAATTCAAAGTTTCTGTAAATAGTAAAAATAGCCAGGACTGCGTTACGTCTAACGTAAGAGTGTCTATGCTCTAAACACGCAATTATTGCAGGCATCAGAGGCTCCAAAAGTTCTGGTTCCTTCAATTTGCACAAGAATCTGAAATATACAAGCATATTTTTAAATTAGTCTAGCATTTCCACAACTAACGTAAAGCGGTCGATATATTGATACCTTAAAGTCGATCCTCTAACAAACTCATTAGGATGCTGCAAATCCTTTCTATAAGCATCGCAAACTAAAATCATTTCCTGAAGCAATTTTCCATCGGGAGAAGTTTTGGGTACAATTTCCCAGAATATCAAAAGCAGTTTCTTTATGGTATGGTCCTGTAATGGTAATACAAATCTAATGATAGTCATCAAAAGTCCAGGCAAGCGTTCTCCGCTCAAAATCATGTGAATGGTTCTCTTAAGAGCGTCGATCTTTGTCTGAACATCGCCTTTCTCCAGATCTTGTTTTAACTGAAGTTCGTTTAATGGTTCTGTATCGGTTGGAACGTTTATCAAAGTATAGCAAGGTTGTTCGGCAATAGTACTCATTTTTGCGGTTACTCTACACTGTGTCAGGAAACTTTTTCTTCTACGACCTGCAAATTAAGAAATCCGTGTATAATTTGCGACTGAATAATCAAAATTGATCGTGTGATATATTATTCGGAAAATACACTGAAAGTGAGGTTAGGTTGCCCTCCACTATACCTCTACTTTGCCATATCGAAGACGATACTATAAATCGTGTTTATTGAGCTTGACATACCTGATCAAAAGAAAATCGTGCAGTAACAAAAAGCAACAATATCTTTCAATTGGTCAACCGACATTTATACGAATCCCGAAACAAGGAAAACAGCATACGTGTCAAGCCCCTGCACAAGGGGACTATTCGGATTAGGAATAGATAGCGCCACGGTCTACACTTTCGACGTAGATCACATATTTTTGAATTCCTCATTTTATTTCTTTTCTAAAATATTCTTTATATCTTGTTTTTGTGCAAATATAAGATTTACTGCCATTCTTTCTTCTTTAATTCTACGATACTTCGATTTTAAAGCAACAAACGATCATGTTTTAATACAATTGTATAAAGAAATGTTTCTATAAAATCTGTATGTAAATCACACGTCAAAGAATGTTTATACTTACGTAATATTGAATTGTTCGTACTTCTTAAAAAGTTATTAAATGCCACTGATCACAGAAAATATGTAAACACGTCATTTTCTTAATAGTAATTAATTTTAAAGAGATGATTGTTTCAGATGAATATAAAAGTAAAGTGTATGTTAATTTAATTATTAATATTGTTAAGGCAAAAATTTGTGTTTTAATTTAATTTAATAATAAATTTAAAGATCCAATAATAAATATATTTCAAATTACAAGCATTTAAATGTTTTCCGAAAATTTCTTAACTTGCATAATTAATCGAATTATCTGATTAAATTACAATTCTGTTAAAAGGCAGGTATTCACTTGCATCTTGTTTTTGTTTACTCTTCGCGCAAAGATTCGTAAAAAAATGTACGATTAAAATTGTTCCCATAAATAATTCCGAAATGAAAGTACAGAAAAAAAAAAAAAAAAACAAGAATTAAAGCGTATACTTACTAAATAAAGCGTTTAACCTATTAATCGAACGAGATACATTGTTACTAAATATTATTAATTTATTTCCTTCAAAGATAAACCATCTCGATTAGCGAACTGCCTCAAGTGGAGCACTACTGACCTAGAAAACAAACTGAACTAAATAGATTGCAACTGCGTTCAAATAAGCGAATAACCCGTTCGCGAACTTCACCAACGAAGTATTACACGCGATAAAAATACTTTGAACAATTCCACTATTAAAGAAAATAAAAATGAAACAATAATTTAGCGATTTAATTTTTGTAAGAAAAATGGATATTACGTTGCTTTATGGTATTGGAATCATTTTGTTGCAAATAGAATCGCTCGAGGCTATCGCATAATCGCGTTATCACTTATATAGAATATTCAAAAATAATTATGTTGCGTTTCGAATAATTACAGTATTTTTCATCGATAAACAAGATGACCATATGACATATTACCATATATGTATACGTGATCAGATCTCTATGATTGGCAGGCATATTTTTCTCTTTGAATAATAAACATCCATGTAGAATTTTATTGGGCATTACATATGTCTTTAAACATTTTTTTTTTCTGTCTTTAAAAATGTTTTCTTCGCATTTTGCTGCGAATATTATTTTTGCGAAGTTGAACAAATTAAGAAAAAGCATCAAATTGTAAGAATTATAATTATGAAAGCTTTCAATAGGTTTTCAAAAATCAATCAAATCTTATTGTAATAAGAGAACCTTGCTTCGTTATCGAAGTGAATAAAAGCAAATACTGGAGCGAATTTCAATCGTAATCGGATTATGATCTATATAGAAACAAGCTAATATCTTCAAGCGGATTAAGAGTACACATCCGTAACAGCAAATTGTGTAATATGAAACAAACTTTTTTCGATTATTCATTATATCAATAAACATCAATATTCAGTGAAACCATCACGTTAATGAAACTTCGTAATACCTAAATATTACATAATTTTATATTATATCGTTACGTTATTCTATATCATATGTTACACATCGTTTCATGAACCAATAAAATATCTTATATAATACATGTACACGTAGCCATACAAATTTTCTATGGTAAATATTGAAAATTTACATAATATTTCCGCGAATCAGCGTGGATATTAGGTTGTCTCAAAAGTTTCTTTCGTTTTATAAGGAAGTAATAGGTGCACGACAAAAAATGGAGAAAATGCATGCAAAAATGCATCTATTATTTCCTTGTAAAACGAAAGAAAGTTTTGGGAGAAGCTGATATAAACTATTAACCAGCAAAAAGCAATCGATCTCGTTAGACACGATTAGAGAAATTCCTATTGGTGGTCGCTGTTAATTTTTCGAGATTCCAGCTCGATGAAGCGGTTTTATGGCGTCAGACGAAATTAGCAGCTGGATCGCGCGCGCGCCGGCTAATTGCAAGCGTCTCGACGTGACGCTGGAGCCGATCCTCAATTGCTTCTCGTCTCTGTCTTACCTACTTTTTTCGATTAACTTCTATTGCACCGGGCGTTGCACGCACGAAGGGGGTCAGACACGCGTTTAACTCGTTCTGGTCATCTCTCCGCCATAATCGGCACCGTCCTTTTTTATCTCTTATTGGCGTAGTTTCACGGAGTTTCAGCCCGATCGTCGGGAATATCACTCATTATTGCCACAAAGAGCTTCGCGTTCGTCACGCTGTCGGCGTCTCCTTTGTTGTTTCGATCGCCCGAATCATTTTCTATAGTTGAACGAGCTATTGTCTCGTTTCGAGCGATTCAGTTTCCGCCGGTAATTGGTATTTCGTTCGTCGTTTTACGGTCTATGCATATAATTTAATGCCCCTGAAGCAATTTCAATTAACTCTGTAAATTGAAATGTAGAGGAGAGGGAACGTCGTAAACGTTACTTTCGTTCAGCTTTTCTTGCAATTTTATTTAACTGCATTTATAGAAAGACTAGTAGCCCGGATGATAATTTCTATAATAATAATCGTTCCTTCCCATTAACTACGATTTTTCGTAATAGTTTACCTTTACATAGATACAGTTTCACCGTATTTACACCAATCTTCTCGCAATGAATAAACTTGCGGGAATAAATCGGTTACCTTTTAAGAAGTTCGACGCTAACAACGAGATTGAGAAATTTGTGAAAGGATAAATCAACGATAAAGGTTGAAAAATTTGTCCAAATTCCTATAAAGTTAAACGCTTTAATACGTGATCAAACAGTGTACGATTACTTATATACATATTGTTCGAATTTCTTACGTTCTTTAATGACGTAATGATAAGAAACTGTATTAAGCCGGCAATTATCTCGCTTAACCATTCATTCTTCAAAATTCTACCATCCTCTGTTATAGCGACATAATTATTTCGAAGTGGAAAACTTATTATCTACCGCGTGTGCGAATATAAAATTCCAATTAAATACGATTAATATTGACTCGAATAAAGTGAGCAAAATCTTCAGACAAAACACAACATCGTAGTCAATAAGTACTGTATTTCCTCAAAGATTCTCAACACACAGCTGAAAATTTAAGTACGATCGATTGTGTAACAGCCGTCATTCGGATTTTCTGTTCAAAGATGACTAAACTTTCTTTCGTATTAAAATTATTGAAATTACTAAAGTTCCTCGCATGGCGTATCAATGATAATCTCGCGATTCATTACCAAACTCTAGAAAAGTTGAATAACGAACCGCAAGGTTGTCGTTAATATCCCATGCAAGGAATTATTCCTGGATTATCGTAGCATAATTTCGGATTCGGGCAGCATTTCATGGCAACGCTTTGGAAGATCTTCCTGCTCAGATCCGAACTTCTGGGCATTCTGTAGCCGACCTCATTCAGAAGTTCTTGCAATTCGTCAGAGTTTAAGCTGAAACCGAGGAGATCTTCTGGACGCCGTGAATCATCGATATTCTCTGTAAAGGAAATCAATTTTCGGTTCGTTAATCTTTTATATTCCTGATCTGGTAAACTATTACGAAGAAAATACATGTACGCTATACATTGTTGCGCGAGAAAAGAAATAATTTTCAACTCGCTTGAAATATTCAACTTTCAATATTGAAAATTGAATATTCAAAGATTTGTGTTAATAGAAAATTAAGAAATTCCTACCGATATAAATATAACCAACCATGTGGAACATTACCATCGTGTAGATAACGAAGTATTAGCTGGACATTCTCCATGGATCGTTTTATCCTTTCTCCCTTGCAGCTATTCATAATCGCATCTCTGGCGACGTTTTTACACTGTAAGGACAGTCGGCTCAGCGTGTCGGCTATCGAGATCTCGACTATTGCCAGTAACATCGTCGTGAATAACGCCACTCGAATCTGACACATATCCACCAATGATACTGTGTCGACTAACTTGCAACAAATAACAAAACAGCTGTTCCCTCAGATCGAGAACGCGAGATCGTCGATTCGCCGGTCTTTCGGTTACTCCATATATCAACCACGGTCCTTCGTACTTTTAACGAGAAAGTTATCAGCTTGAACGTGTTGCCGGACCAACTTTGCAATCGGGCTTGTTTTAATTGGATAGTTGGATTTTGTGTCCCGTTTATCGTTTTATCGTCACTAAAAATGTTATTGAGGTCAAGAATGGGTATAGATGGAATTATTATTACGTATTAATTATGATGCCATTCGAGTTTCGGATGATCGCAGTTGAAGTAACGCGTTCCCACGGACAAGGGCGTTCATTATTGATTCATTATCATCCATTATTCTTTATCGTTATTAGCGTTTATTATTCGTATATTATTATTGTATTATTATCCGCATATATTCTCGTTATATTATCATTTATTATTCATTTTCGTTTATTATTCACAGAGGTTAATACTTTATAAGCTTTTAGATTCCTCGACGTCTTAAATTAACTAAAAGTAAAAGTTTATTTATGCAATTTACAGTGATTTATTTGTAGATCGCCACAATGTTTAGGCTGTTTTTGATAATTCAATAAGGAAGCTTCTGAAACAAAATTTATTAATTTCGAATGAAAAATGAATTGCCATAGTTGAAATTTCGAAAACATATTTCATTTATTTGCATCGTAATGCTTTTACGTTTACATTATAAATTGAGCTGTTGTTTGAAATATTTTGTCGTAAAGTCATGGAACGCAACTGGAATATCGCAACAATGTGGATCATCCTACGTACTTATTCTCTTGCAGAAGTAAGCAAAATACTCAAACTTTTTAAGACATAACATAATTTCACCTTGAGACGCATTACGGTATTACGACATCGAAATATAAATACGAATAGTCATCACTTTTCACTAGAAGGCAGGTTTCATTTGCATTTAATAAATACACGCTGTATATTTACAAATAAATATCGAATAAATGTCAAATTGCATTTAAAAAGAATGCAATTAACCTTTGCAAACACACTGGTGAATTTGTAAAGAAAATTACACCATACGACGATAGGTTTCGCAAACAGAGCAAAACTCTCCTCTGCAATATTTTGGAGTTTATAATCGAACTTGGGAGAACCGTTTGTTAAGCCATGATTTTCAATGTTCTATTTTTTTCATTTTCCAAACTACGTTCATAAAAATATTCATTTGCATACAAATCCGCAGTTTAGTGATAATCCAAGCTCTTTCGGGCAGTTGCACGCTAATCATTTACACGGATAATCAAATTGAACGTCAAATTTCGCTTTTGAGAGATTCATGCATACATGTATCCAATATGACTCTCAGCGTTCCTTATGAAAATTGCCTTGAGACACATCCCATTAATCTCAAGGGTTGAGACAGTCTAGCATTGATTCGTACTCTCCTTATCTCTGTTCGAATAATAGAACGCCACTTACGATTTACAAATAATCTCTGCATTTAAACAAAATTAATACATCATCGCCCATGTATGTACAATGCACGTGTACGAGGCTAATACAAAATTTTACTTGCCAATTTCGCCACCAAATTAATCAAAAATCAAAATTTGTACGTTCGAATTAATCAAAGAAACGATCTGAGGACGAATTCTTTATGAAAGCAAGAGATCCTGGATGAAAAATCGAACGATCTTACGCGTTTCGAGTTTTGCGCTCCATGTATCATCCGCAGATACTTAGCAGAATGCGACATTCCAATGACGATTGAGAACAAAAACAAAAATTCACTGGCAACGTTCGCGGGTCGTACTCGCACGCTGGTAGACCACGTTCGCGGATCATGTTCGCAGGCCATGTTCGCAGGCCATGTTCGCAGATTAGGTATGCACGTTGGCACGTTCGCAAGTCACATTCGCACGCTCGCAGGCCACGTCCGCGGACCAGGTTCGCAGGCCATGTTCACGGACCATGTTCGCACACTAGATACGCACGTTCTGAGACCACTTTCGCAGGTTTGCAGGCCACATTCTGACGTTTCGCAGTGCGACATTTCCACGAGGATCGAGGGCAAAGAACAAAAGATGGATACAACGTGTAGCTTTCGCGAAATTCGATATCAGGGGATGCGAGGTGAACGAAGGTCTATTTATCGCGTCTGTTGGTGTTTGCCTTGCTCCCTGGCTCAGTTGAGATGTCTTGAATGGCTACCTCTTTGTCTAACTACGCGCGATGACGTTTAAGTAAATAGCGCCGATGCCAGGAACAATCTTACCGTTCTTTCGTAAGTATCACGCAGAAATTATTTTGTTTTCCTTCCGTTTCGTCAGATATTGTGCTGACATTTGACAAAGAGCAGAATTTTTGTGTTACTTAAAAAATTTTCTTGGAACAGGCGTCAGAAATTCGCTCTACGATCGAGTCGCGGTTACGAATGAATTTCATTAAAAAAATTGACAACATACAGGGTAACAGTTTGTAGCGGAACAAAACTTACATAGCAACGTAGTACAATATCTTGTTGACACGGAACGATAAAAATTACAGTCGTGGTTTGGACCATTTCTTTTTTTTATTCTTTAAAGAAGGGTAGGGACTCTTTAATTGGAAATTAACATTATACGCGTCTTTCTATTTAACGAGAATTGACGAACAAGAATATAACTATCGAGCGAGCGAATTTTCAAGCGATTAGATTCTGATGTACAAACGATTCTTACTAATCCTCTATCGATCATTGAGACGATTATTGCTTACGTTTATTATTTACTTACATATTCTTTACTCAAAGACCGATGGATATTCATCGACTAATAAGATCAAGATCGAACAATGTTTATTTCGCTTTTTGTCGACTGCATTCCGCGCTGTGCTTGTGGCCGAAAGTGCACTCGCACGGAGGATTGCGAGAGAGAAACGATGTCCCGTAGTGGGTTTGCTACTATCATCCAATTTACAAGCGAACCGTGTGCAGCGGTTAATAGCTGCCGGAATAATGGGCATCGTGCAGGTAGTGATGGGATCGAAACGAACATACAACGATCGTAAATCTTTCGGATAATAAAAGTTTCTTTCACTTCTGTCATTCGTCTAAGACGTCGTTTCTTTTGTTCTTTTTCTTTCGTATCCCTACGTCGCGGAGAAACAGATTTTGCGAGTAGTCGTAAAGTTTATTTCTGCGCCTGGAACGACGCGTGTCGTGTGGTCTTGCGCGCTTTCAAAGACCGTATTTTTGGATCTGTAAAGTACTCCTCGAAACGGTCGTTATACACGTCGTAATAATTAATACCGCCTTTGCTTGTTGAAGGTTATGGTTTTATAAATTCTGGTTTTACAGAGAGGAGAGCGTGTGCAGTGTCCTATATTCTCGGAATTTATGCTTTGCAATTTGCGATTGGATTTTTAACGTCGCTGCAAATCTTTCTAGGCTCTCTTATCATCGAATTGATAAAAATACTTTCTAACGTGATATTTCTATCGTGAACTAAGCGAAACGTTCTTTCAATGGATCTTCGATCCTTTGCTTAAATTTTCTATAAATGCACAAACATCTATATTCTAATAACGATAAATCGTCCTGTAATTTTTTAGCAAATCTGTACGTGAAAGTTTCCTCTTTTCCTCAAAGTCGCTCTTTGATCTAACCAATACATTTTCAATAACTTCAAACCAAACCATGATATTCCCTTGTATAATTTAGTTTACGCGACATTAATATTTCACGAAGATTCAATTTTTTTAAATGCCTAATATCTTGTCTTTATAGCGTTGATCTCCGTTAGGGACTGAACACGATTGACGATTATTAAATTCTACGAATTCCAGGATTTTCTCCTTATTTTATAGGAATTCGTATTTCTCGGCCAAAGTAGGTATTACAGATTCGAGTAACAAGTGGATAATAATTCTTAACTACAAGCGTGCTAACAAGAGCGATTTCTGATTTTAAAGAAGCACCACAGAGTGCCGCGTGTTATCTGTCACGAGATCGCCTAATAAAGACCGAATTCTCGAACATCTTTCTACTGGCCAGAGAACGAGGAGGCTGTGCTCGTTCACGTTCTTTGTGCGCGACTAGCGTGTTCGACACGTTGGCATCAACGTGACCTGTTAATGGTTCAATCTGCCACAAGATGCGCCAAAATACATTCTCAGAAACAATAATTCTACTACGAAAGACACTTGGCGAACGTTCCCTTTGAAATTTATTAATTTCTACTAGGTTTTTCAAAATTAGTCAATTGACTGTATAAAAGCTAATTATTTTTTATGAAATTTACGTTACAGGCATTTATTAATCAACGTTATCTACTATAAAACCACTCTCTTCAATTTTTGCGTAACAAATATCCTAGGAATTATAGGTTTCGAGATTTTAAAACGTGTTACGACTCCATACTAGAAATACTGATAAAAGATGAAGTAGACAAAATTTGTAATAAAAAGAAAAATAAATCAAAATGGATAGCATACGATGAAATTATAACGCAAGGGACAAGATAAGCTTTTATTCATATATTTTGCAAAAGAATCGTTCAAATCCTCGGAATATGTAAAATTTCTATGAAGAATTATGAATTTGTCACTTTCACCGTTCCGATAGTTCTAGCGTCGAGTAAAGGTATCGCGTTTTATTCCAATTTCACCTACTTGAAAGTTATATCGGATTATCCTATCATTGAGAGAGCCTCTTCGCCCTTTGTGCGATACAAAAGCCAGGAAACATTAAATCTTAGAGATAATTCTTCCGGTTGTAGATATTTAAGAGAAAGATATCAAACTATCAACCATAAAACCATGTTTTCAAATTGAATTTTGGACTTTCACCCTCGGATTTTGATTAAAGATTCGAAAGAGTACGGATTGAAAGATCGCAAGAATGAAATACATCGTTCTGTTCGTTGTAAATATTGTAATTATCAAATATTTTGGAGCGGGAGAAAAGGTAAAATGAGTGGGTAAAATGAGTATGAAAAATCTCGAAGGGTAAAAAAAAATCGAACAAAAACGTGTCAGTTTAAGCGTTCGTGTATTTTTTATGCAAATTCTAGCAGATAGAACTGGACAACAATCTCCATGAATATGTTTTGACAGCACGCGAAAATCGATCCCATCGCTATCTGCAAGCCGGTTACGCAAGAACTCGCCACGTGTCTCGTATGAATCGCAATCTTCTATGATAGACGTGACAGAACAGGAAGGAGGAATGAGATTGCGAACAAGTAACTATTCGATTGATATAAATATGTAAATCTCGTTATACAGGACCCGTGGCGAATGTAGGATTTATTTACAGTGGTTGAACATGAGTGACGAGAAAATGAAAAACTATGTACATAAATGCGCTTGTGAAATGATATTTATGAATACTTGATGGAAGAAGTATAATGAATTTTCTAATATTTTTACATTAGACTTTTCAATGTTTTATACGTTACATCTGGACTTTTATTATTTAAGAAAACTTATTCGCCTTTGACGCGTTTTAATACATAGGCGTGTAAATTAAATTGATGCAATATTGACGAAAGTTTATCGAATGCTTTATTTAGGAATATAATACTAATTTCATCGTTAAAATAATTCCTATATTAATTTTTAATCTTCTAATCCATATTCAAGATTGTCGGGAAAAGTTAGGAACGACGCTCGTTTAAAGGATATTTATACATTTATAAGAAATTTACAAGACAGGAAAATATTTAAATCTAAAATAATTACCTATAAAAAGTTATTAAATCTAGATACATCGAATTAATTTACACACCTAATATTAAAAAGAAAAAAAAATATACATATATTCCATAATAATAATTATTCATATTTTTCTATTTTTTTTATTAAAAAATAGAGATACAAATAATCATAGCTATAGAATTTTTCAAACGTTTCGCTATACTTCTTTCGATACTTCGCTAAGTCCGTATACGCTACCCGTTACGTATACTCTCGAAACAGTAGAATTTGAAATGGCACACTCGAACGTTCAGAGTCGAGAGTCGAATTAAATAAATTAACTAATACAACTGAAAACTAATGGCGAATGACGTCAAACACATCTGGTGGTTCGGGACCCTCGAATTATTATGCACCGTTCGAGCGTGCCTCGAGTATCTCACTATACAGTACGGAGGCAAAATTGAACGTTGTTAAACGACACGGCTATTTTCTATCGCAGATATATCCGTTTATTTATATCTACATACCTATTTAGTCGTGTTTCAATTCGCAATACACAATTGCATTTCTTTTTCACTTTCTTCTTTCGTCTTATCGACTTTGTTCTTCCGGGATCGCAATATTCGCGCGACGATATTTCGTAAAACTCGGCAGTTTAAACAAACGTTTAAATCGTTCAATTTTACCTCGAAATAATTCCAATGCTGTGGAACAGTTTCTCTTCTTTTCGTTCAGAACAAGAATTAACGCTGTCCAGGCTGAAAAATTCAGAGAGCTTTCCTCTTGCTCTTTTACATAATTGTATTAAGCGATTCGAACTATTCAGAAGTCAATCTGACCAATTTTATTGGAAAATTGGTTCTACTGTTCGTAAAGTTAAGCGGTAATTGCGTGTTACGGTATTTAAATTGTGAGATTTTGGAAATTGTCGAATGGTTCAGAGTCACGCAGAATCTAAGCTCGACTCTGTAGAAGTGAATTCTTTGATTTGCGAAAGATACAGCGCTATTGCATGTTCTTATTCGCAATAATTTACTAGTTAATGATGTTAGTGAATTGAATCGAATAGGATAATCATAGGATACGTAAATTGTAAGATTTCATTTGTTTTATTACCAAACTTATTCCTATTATTCTTGTGATTCGTTTAACCATCCTATCGTATTAGATAATAATGGAAATTCGTCAAAATCTTCAAAATTTATCTCGGACAACAAGACCAAAAAGAAAAAAAAAGAAAGATCTTCACTAAAAATTTCATACAAAAGAAAATACATTGATTTAAGGATACGATTAAATCACGTCAAATTTATTAAACGCAATAGGGGTATTGAAGGACAGATTGACTTCTTTCTATTCAAAAAGGCACGCAAATAAAAACGAAGCGAGAAATTTTCCACCTAAACCTCATCAT